>CM059221.1:1374480-1421980 GCA_030347435.1 Clarias fuscus
TCTTTGAAAACTACCACCATATTTGATGTAAATATCGATGTCACTGACAATATTTTCTCGTCTCCACGGTTACCGCGTCATCACCTGTCCACAGGCATTGGACTTTGAGACACGCAGCTCGTACGCGCTCTCGGTGGAGGTCCAGAACCCGCGCGTGGACATGCGCTTCCTCCGCGGTGGAGTGTTTAAGGACGAGGCGGTGGTGAGGATCGCCGTCCTGAACGCGGACGAGCCGCCGCACTTCACTCGCAGCTGTTACACGCTGAACGTCACGGAGAACTGCAGAGCGCCGTGCAGCGTGGGACGAGTTCACGCCGTGGACCCCGATACAGGACACAGCACCAATATAGAGTACGCGCACACACACACACTCACACACTCACTCACTTTAAATGACTTTCTTATCTCCTCTCTCAGCCATGCTTTTATTCACCATCGTGTTTTATTTTTTCTCTCCTTCAGGTACTCCATCGCTCCTGCGTCCGACCCCGGGGCGGTGTTTCGTATTTCTCCTGTTAGTGGCCTCATTACCGCGGTGAAGGCTCTGGATCGAGAGCGTGAGCAGTGGCACAACCTCACCGTTACTGCCGCTCAGAGAGGTATCACACACACTTAGTTGTGAATTATGGACACGCCATCAGACTCTTAAAGGTCCAGAGCATTAATACTAACAACAGAGTATCACACCATCAGACTCCATTGAAATCCAATTCAATTTTATGTGTATAGCAATTTTAACAATTGTCCTTGCCTTAAGTTTGAATGGATTGTGGTGACACGGTGGTGTAGCGGTTAGCGCTGTCGCCTTGCACCTCCAGGGTCCGGGTTCGATTCCCACACCAGCAGACTCTTAAAGGGCCGGCACTTTATTACTGACATATAAAGGTCCAGTATGTAATTAACCTCAGCACAGTATCTCACCATCTCACTCTTAACGGGCCAGAGCGGTATTTCTGAGATGCCGCGCTGGATATTCTGATAAAAAAAATAAAATAACGCACTATATATATATATATATATATATATATATTAAATAAATAAATATCCTTTTCAGACATGAGACGTATGTATCTCTGCATCATCATTCCAGCCGTGATGCCATCTCTCTGATTTTGTCCCCTCTTTTATCTCATTCCTAGACAGCCCCAATCAGGTTACCAGGGTAGTGGTTGCCATAGAAACACTGGATGTGAATGACAACCCCCCCGAGCTGGACGGACCGTACGAGACGGCAGTGTGTGACACCAGCACCGCCGGACAGGTCTGCCCTTTACTTCCACCTGAAATGAGTAACACCGGCACGGAATAAAAATGAGAACACACACTACAGCCTCAGCATAAGAGCTGTGATATAAAAAAAAACAAAAAAACAATAACTATTAAAAATAATGGCACCCCATATACTGGTTGATTACATGATTATCTCCTTAGTGTTTTTATTTTTTATCATTTTTACTTCTCTCTAAGTGTTCTTTTCACCTTTAGCGTGATGATTGTTCCCTTTTTTCAGCTTCTGTTCTTCCATCCATCCATTAAATAGTCAGTCCTGGGAACCTGAAGGAACTAAACTACTGTTTATTAATTGAAAATGTTAAAAAAAAATGTAATTGGATTTGGAATTCCGTCGTTAAGAGCGGCCGGACATCAGTTAATCGGACGCGTTCATTATTTTTCTCTCATGAGGACATTTTCAAACAGAGCAATTTTTGTTCGACCGCCAAGTGAAAAATATCACACAATTAGTTTTAAACCTTTAAAATGGAAAAAATTGAACAAGGATTACCGATTTCCACATTTGCACTTTAGTGCGTCTGCACGGTTCAAATCAGGTGAAATCTAACCATCACAAGACAAACGTGGCAGAGACTAAAGTGTATCGCTGTTCCAAACGTGAAGCCGTCAGTGCTGTCAGTCTGGTCAGTAGTATGTGGGCACACGCCCCACACACGCCCCACACACGCCCCACACACGCCCCATACACGCCCCACACACGCCCGGTCTCATCCTCACGTCACGGCATTCTCTTACATCACAGGTCAAATCCCACTCCCACTATAGTGGTGCTGAAACTTTATAAAGATTCCCCTGTTTCAATCAGAAGTACATGTGTGTGTGTGTGTGTGTGTGTGTGTGTGTGTGTGTGTGTGTGTGTGTGTGTGCCAGGTGGTGCAGGTGATTCGAGCCACAGACAGAGATGAGATCAGCTCCAGCTCCCCCGTACACTTCAGCGTGTCTCCACGCAGCAGCCTGTCTCTGAACTTCTCCACACAGCCGAGAGGAAGTGAGCGCCGCTCCTCCTCTCCTCTCCTCCGCTCCTGCTCTCCTTCGCTCCTCCTCTCCTCCGCTCCGCTCCTCCTCTCCTGCTCTCCTCCGCTCCTCTCCGCTCTGCCACTCCTCCTCTCCACTCCTCCTCTCCTCCTCTCCACTCCTCCTCTCCTCCACTCCTCCTCTCCTCTCCTCTCCTCCTCTCCTCCGCTCCTGCTCTCCTTCGCTCCTCCTCTCCTCCGCTCCTCCTCTCCTGCTCTCCTCCGCTCCTCTCCGCTCTGCCACTCCTCCTCTCCACTCCTCCTCTCCTCCTCTCCACTCCTCCTCTCCTCCTCTCCTCCACTCCTCCTCTCCTCTCCTCTCCTCCTCTCCTCCGCTCCTGCTCTCCTTCGCTCCTCCTCTCCTCCGCTCCGCTCCTCCTCTCCTCGGCTCCTCTCCTCCACTCCTCTCCTCCTCCTCTCCTCCTCTCCTCCGCTCTGCACCTCTCCTCCTCCTCTCCTCTGCTCCGCTCCTCCGCTCCTCCACTCCTCCTCTCCTCCTCCTCTCCTCCGCTCCTGCTCTCCTCCGCTCCGCTCCTCCTCTCCTCCTCTCCTCGGCTCCTCTCCTCCACTCCTCCTCTCCACTCCTCCTCTCCTCCACTCCCCTCCTCCTCTCCTCCTCTCCACTCCTCCTCTCCTCCACTCCTCTCCTCCCCTCCTCCGCTCCTCTCCTCCTCTCTTCCACTCCTCCTCTCCGCTCCTCCACTCCTCTCCTCCCCTCCTCCACTCCTCTCCTCCCCTCCTCCACTCCTCCTCTCCCCTCCTCCGCTCCTCTCCTCCTCTCTTCCACTCCTCCTCTCCGCTCCTCCACTCCTCTCCTCCCCTCCTCCACTCCTCTCCTCCCCTCCTCCACTCCTCCTCTCCCCTCCTCCGCTCCCCTCCTCCTCTCTTCCACTCCTCCTCTCCGCTCCTCTGCTCCTCTCTTCTCCTCTCCTCTCCTCCTCTCCTCCTCCCCTCTGCTCCTCTCTTCTCCTCCTCTCCTCCTCTCCTCCACTCCTCCTCTCCTCTCCTCTCCGCTCCTCTGCTCCTCCTCTCCTCTCCTCCTCTCCTCCGCTCCTCCTCTCCGCTCCTCCTCTCCTCCTCCCCTCTGCTCCTCTCTTCTCCTCCTCTCCTCTCCTCTCCGCTCCTCCGCTCCTCCACTCCTCCTCTCCGCTCCTCTCCTCCTCTCCTCCTCTCCCCTCCTCCGCTCCTCCACTCCTCTGTTATCTGTCTCGCGATGTTCTGCCATGTGCTTGTCAGAATCTCTCACACCTTTACATACTGTACACACTTATTCTCAAAACTCATCTTAGAAAGACAAAAAAGTGATTCCTTTTACGGAAAGGTGAGAAAAAATCACACGGAACAAAACGAAAACCAGACGAAAAGCTTGTCTCCTTTAGTTCTTCTTGGAAGCGGTGATGAGTGATGAGTTTAAACTCTTCACCTGTGATTGACAGGGAGTGACATCATTAGAAATGGCCAGTTTCAGATTGAGCAGGACCACAAACTTTACGCAGATTAAAAGTACAGAAACAGTGTCGTTGGTTGCTATGGTGACAATAAATGATTTGTACATAAATCTCGTGAGATCTGACCTAAACCAACTCCCCAAACCCAATCCCCCCTCCCTCCCCCCCGGCTGCCTGTTACCTCTTTAATCCTGTCTCTGTAATTCTCTCATGTTTAATATATTCTAGCCATTAACTCCGCCCATTTTCCTAGATCACACGGCCAATCTGCTGCTCCTGTCCTCTCTGAAGCCCCTCCCTCGGCCCGGCTTTTCTGCTGTGCACACTGTGAAAGTACCCATAATCCTCCGGGACAGAGCGTCGGAGCTGAGCAGCACGGGGACGGTGACGGTGACGCTGTGCCCCTGTCAGAACGGAGGGATGTGGGTGGAGGAGAGAAGGAGAGGGGGGGCTGGAGAGACGAGTGCTGACGGAGACGTGCTGATGGACTGGGACAGACAGATGGTGTGTTCGTCTCCGCCCGCGTCCTCCATGCTGCTGGGCTTCAGCTCGGCCGCCATGCTGGCCATCCTGGCCTGTTCCTCCCTCCTCATGGGTAACAAAAAGTTTACTGAAGTTTACTGGTTTCTTTTTTTCTGTTTACTTTTGTCCTTGTTATTTGTTTTGTTTTTTTTTCTTGGTGGTTTTCTGTTTGTATTTTTTTCCCTTTTTTATATCTTTTCTTTTATCATTTTTAACGTTTGCCTGCTGATGGACTCAACTGTCTCATCCATCCATCCATGCAGCTTTCATATATATATATATATATATATATATATATATACAGTACAGACCAAAAGTTTGGACACCCCTTCTCATTCAAAGAGGTTGAATTTGTATCAAATCGCAGGTTAACAGCAGCTCAGATCAGAGAGCAGGTCAATGCCACACAGAGTTCTAGCAGCAGACACATCTCTAGAACAACTGTTAAGAGGAGACTGTGTGAATCAGGCCTTCATGCTAGAATATCTGCTAGGAAACCACTGCTAAGGACAGACAACAAGCAGAAGAGACGCGTTTGAGCTGAAGAACACAATAAAGAAAACTCGCTGAATGAGAAGGAAGGGGTGTCCAAACTTTTGCTCTGTACTGTATATATACAGTACCGTTCCATGCTTCATTTATCCAATTATTTTCTATTCTAGCATCCATCCGTCCATCCATCAATTCCTCCTCCACCCATCTGTCTATCCATCTGCCTTTTTATTCATCTATTCATTTCTCTATCCATCTACTGATCCATTTATTTTTCCATCCATCTATCCATCCATGCCATTCTCCATTATCTGTCCATTTGTTCTTCAAATCTAGCAAAAATCTATTCATTCAACAATTTTGGTTCTCCATCCATACATCCATACATCCATCCATCCCCGTATCTGTACATTTATCCTACTATTTTTCTAACCATCTATCCATCATCCATCTACAGTCCTTTATTTTACAAATCAGTCACATATTCAATCTTCTATCCATCCAGAGGCTCCTAAAACTCTTCTCCCTCTCTCTCTCTCTCTCTCTCTCTCTCTCTCTCTCTCTCTCCTTCAGTCGTGGTGGTGTTGTCTCTGTCCGTGCGGAGGAAGAAGAGTGACTCTCTCTCTCCGGTGGAGAACGATGAGATCAGAGAGAACATAATCACGTACGATGATGAAGGTGGGGGAGAGGAAGACACAGCTGCGTTCGACATCACTGCGCTGAAGAGCGTCCCACACGCCATACACACGTGAGTCAGAGTGTGTATGTGTGTGTGTGTGTGTGTGTGTGTGTGTACATGTTTGTGTATCTGTGTGATGATGAATTCTTTATTATGATCATTATTGTTTACTCTAGGCGCGGTGTTGGTTCCGTCCCGCTGTACGGGCCGATGTGCTACAGCATACACGCGGCGAGCGGAAGCCCGTTCGGCCGCTGTGAGTCTCGGCCGGACCGGGACAAACCCACACACACACTCCCCGGTGCATACACACTGGGGTTAGGACCGGGTTCCGCGCTCACAGAACCGGCTGAGGAGTGTATCAGATCGGATCAGAACAGAAATGAGGATGATGTCATGCTGACGAAGAGCCTGGGAGGAAGTGATGTCATCACTCAAGATCAGGTGATAAAACATCATAAACTAATTCTTCTCTCACTTCAGGTTTACTTTTTGTCCCCTCGCTCTGAGTTATCACTCTCTGTCTCTCTCTCTGCTGTTTTTTTTTCTGAATTATCTCACTCTTTACCCTTTCTCTCACCTCTGTGTCTTTCTCCCCCTTCCCCCCCCCCCCCTCTCTCTCTCTGTTTTTAGGCTCCATTAGTCCTAAACGGCTCTACAGATCATCCGGTCGCATCATGCACAGCTCACCTCCACTCCTCGTTCTCTTCATCTGTCGCTCCAGATGACATCACGCCTCCGCACAGCGCGGGAATCGGCACCGCTCCGTTCAGGACCATGGAGGGAACGTTACTGCGGGCTGGCGCGGGGGTTCATCTGACCGGACCTCCTTTATTGTACCTGAACCCAGGACAGGACTACGGTCAGCGCCTGGTCAGGCTACACGTCGGAGGGCGGAGCTTCTTTAGACCTGATTTAGGGGGCGTGGCTGTCCCGCTGACTCTCAGCATAGATGAATTGCTGCAGCACCGACTCGCCCGAGTGACCTTTGACCCCATGCAGCCTCCTTACGATTCGCTGCAGATATTTGAGCACGAGGGGGCGGAGTCCGAGACCGCCTCCCTCAGCTCTTTGGAGAGCGAAGGGGACGGAGCGATAGAGGGGGAGGGGACAATCGACTGGGGGCCCAAGTTTACCAAGCTGCTGGAGATCTTTAGAGAGAGGAAAGAGGAGGAGGAGGAGGACGGAGGGAGGAAGGGAGAGGACGAAACGGAGGAGGGACGGAAGGGCGGCGAGCAGCAGAAGAGTGCGGCGGACCAAGTGGACGGAACCCGGGAAGACGCGAACGAGCGAGAGAGCGGCGCGGATAGGAGAGAGAATAAAGAATGATGTCTCTTCAAAGAGAGATGAGAGAACGAAAGATGAAAGGAGAAAGAGAGATATTTAACAAGATGCTGGAGATCATTAGAGGCACTCGGAGGACAGGTGCGGAGACGGAGGGAGGAATGAAGAGGAGGAGCTTAAACAGGACGAAGAACGAAGCGTGAGAAGAGAAAAATACAGAGAGAGAGAGAGAGAGAGAGAGCGCAAGGGCTAATAGCGAGCAGAGCCATCGTGCAACACGGAGATTTAACAAAGGTGAAGGCGGAGTCCCAGCTGTCAATCGAGTGTGCTCAAAAGAATAACAGGCCACGCCCACACCTAAAGACTGAACTCAGCTGCTGTTTTGAGCGTATTGAGGTTTTCCTGTCTATTATATACCACTGAAGTTTGGTATCACACAAACAGGTTTAATATTTTACACCACCTTCCCCACGAGTGTGTGTGTGTGTGTGTGAGAGTGAGAGAGAGAGAGAGAGAGAGAGAGAGAGCACGGAGTGAGAAATTACAAAACAGCTGAAATATTGATTTGGCTGTGCGAGCTGCATTGTGTTAAAAAATTAATAGATAAAATAGGCCTCATAAAAAATACACACTCCCCTGAACCCAAGGAAGCAGAAGGATCTCTCCCATAGGAGAGCGCACACACACACACACACACACACACACACACACACACACCCTCTTATCTATGTTCATAACTTGGTAAAACTTCATCCAGCATCCTTCAGTGAGAACTCCAGCTCACGCTGAACCATTTAGTTGCACGAGGGGGAGAAAAAGTGTCTTATCAGTCAACAAAGCTTTCGAAACGTCTTCCATTCTTCCCTCCAGCCTTTATGTATCTCCTCCATTCAGTTGCTTTTGTGCTGTGATTATCGAGCGGCGTTTGAAGAGCTCCGGCTACCCTCATTGTTCTGCTTCTCCATCTTCAGGAACAGACGCAGGAACAGAGCGAAAGTGAGCGAGGCAGAGAGAATTCACGAGCCGCTCCGGATCTCTCAGATCTCTCTCTCTCTCTCAATCCGTCATTAATAATGCATTATAACTGCCTTCCTCGCGTTCTGTATGATTTGCAGAAGTGCTTCCTCATGCCTGGCTGAAGCCTGTAGAAATGCGTAGGAAAAAATCATAATGACTACAATTGCACTTTAGGAGTCTATGAGTCTATGACTTCATCAAGCCCCGCCCCCCCCCTACACAACACATTATGATGGCACATATTACGCGATATGGTTTCTCTAGTAACACAATCCAGTCATAATCAGATTCAAAATATTGAACATGTGTTGGTTGATTTTGGGAAGATTTCTATAGGTATAAATGTGTTTAGGGGAGGAGTCTCCAGTCCCAGTGCTGTAGAACAGTCAGAGGTTAGTGAGAATAAAGAGAGGTGAAGCGAGTGAAAGAGTGTTTACAGCTGCTATAACGCGAGTGATAACCTTGAACGTAAGTAGAAACTGACGTGTCGTTAATTGTTGCAGATAAAATGGATTCGATTGCAATTTTCTTATTCATTAAACACGGACACGTTAGAGTTTTCATGCGTCCACAGTTACAGCGAGACATTGCGCCCACGTCAGAGCCGCTGTCATCGAACTTTATTGCTCAACACCTTCCAACCCATCGGATTCAAGAAGGACAAAAGGCGCTGTATTAAAGATTAAAACACTGCAGTCATGTCTCACTGTGATGCTTCATGAGGCGTCTCCTCCTCCTGGTCTTTACACTTACAGGCTCTTTCACTTTCATTTCATCAATTGTGACGACTTTTGTATCAGTGAAAGTTTCTCTGCATGAAACGAGCAGGTGAAAGAAGCGCTCCGGTTATTCAGCTCATCTCTCATCAATAAATTAAAGACACTTCTGATCTATTTTATCTCATCACCTGGTCCTTGTCCTCTTTGGCCGTCTGTCATCTGATCTACAAGCTGTAGGTTTGCTTTATGCCTTTACACTTTATAAAGCGATTTCACTGTAACGCCTGCAAGAGCAGCTCGTCTGAAATGTTTTGCACAGAATCGGGACGTCGAGCTGATGCACACGCGTTACATAAATCCTGATGATCACGTGACGGCTCGATCACGCGCGTTCCCGACACACGTCTCGCACAAGAGTAAGCCCAGGAAGTAGCACAAAAGAAAAGCTTTGAGCTGTCAGCTGAAAATAGCGGTGCTGCACGGGCCAGTCCTTGTTTACTGTCAATGATTCATGGAATGATGCATACTGGGAAATAAGGCTTAGGACTATACTTAGCTGTTTTTCTGCAGGGTAATATGAGACGCAACGTTATGAGTCTTGCAACACTCGTTTTTATTTTCTCACCGTCCTGGGTCAGAATGATGATGATGATGATGATGATGATGATGCAGTCATATGCCATGTCCTGTCGTTATTATATCCATCATCAGGTCAGTGAAGCTTCAGCTTCTTTTAAATGATACACATTGCCTGAAACTCATAATGAAAATGTGTAAGTAATCTGATTGGACGAGAGGCGTTATTCCATGTGCGCTGATATGGAGCATAACGGCACTGTGCTGTGTAACTCTCTGTGTGACTGGGCGTGTCCCGGGTGTTGTCCAGTGGTTAATGACACTGACTGTGTGTCTCGGCGTGGGTGAGAGTGGGTCTGTACGGTCCGCAGTACTGAGGAGAGAGCAGCTGGCTGACCACGCCCACATTCACACCCAGTCACAGAAGCACTTTCAGCAACAACACACATCTGATAACGTCATGTCGTCTTAAACAACACGCCTCACGTCTCTGCACTAATCCCGTCTAAGTCCTTCTGAATCGCCTCTGAACCGTCCGTGTCGTTCTATTCACGGCTAACGCTTGGCTACAAAGCTAACTAGCTTCTAACACGAGGCTGAATCCCAAATCCCTCTCTAACCCCATGATCAAGGGCACTACTGGGTATGTGGAGCAAGGGAGTGTACACCCTACATAGTGCACTAGTTTTCCATTTAATGCTATTTGGGATTCGACCCCAAAACCCTGAAGTTAACGGAGCTGGTATTCTACAATATAATAAGTGTAAATCTGCAGTAAATCTGGTGAGTTTCTCAGGACTGTACACCACCTCCATGGTTTATTCTCATCACCCTCTGGCTACAGAGAACCGCTGAGAGTTTAACACGACTCTCACCTCTGTAAATTACGCAATCTGTCACGCATCGGCTCCACCAGTCACGGTTAGTTAGTTCTGCCAGACGCCGAAGGATAGGTGTGGGTGGAGCAAATAATAAATGGTGTCTGTGGAACCGTTGTATAAACGCGATATCACACTCGAGGCCGTGCTGTTGTACTGAATATTAGCACAGCTGTGATATCCTCAGTACTCGGGTACTCGGCGACGCTCGTGTCATCACAGCACAAGAGTGAGACCTCGAGTGTGGTAAAGAAAAAAATCTAAATAAGCTACATGATCTATGCTATGCTAGCGATATACTGAAACACACCACTGTCGCGCGCCAAAGAAGTTGTGCAACCAAAGATAGCATCGCTAAAATATCACGCTGAAGTCAGTGTGAGAAACTTTACACTGGTGACGATAATCTCAGACTGAGTGCAGGACAGCACCCTCACAGGAGCGCTACAGATACGCTAGCAGCGATAGAGAAATGCTAACGCTAACAGAAAGAAAATCACTGTCTTTGTGTTTATACCAGTTTATTAGCCGTTTTCCACGCTGATTGATAACGTAAGTAACGCTGTTTGGAGTAGTTTCCTCTAATCACATGACTTTGTGTCACTGAGAACGAACACACACACACACACACACTATTACAGGGTTCAGTGCAGATTTTATTGGGATCTCGTACAGAGTGATGAGCAAATATTCTGCTGAATTCGCGCACACACACACACACACACACACACAAATACACACTCACACACACACACACACACACACACACACAGAGAATAAACCAGTCTAAGTCAGTTTGGATAAGAGCGTCTACCAAATGTCATAAATGTAAATGTAAACGTAGATAAGGCCTCACTCCATTACACATGCAAATCGAATAAGGGTAATCAAGGCCAGATTGCTCGGCTAATTACAAACCCGAGCTAATTGCAAACGGCTGATCTGCATATTTTCACCCTATACAACAAACACCTTCGCATGAATGAATAATATCACAATTTGCACATCAAAGCGATTAATGTTGACGGCTGCTAGGCACAATGAGGGAATAAAACCTGGTTAATTATGAGGGATTATCATATTTTATTTCAAACTCACACACTCGAATGGAGATTATTACCACACTGTGCTGAAAGGAGAAAAAAAAAAAAAAAAACGTCCATTTTGATGAAAGCACTGTTCACTGAGCGAGAAACAAAGAGAGCAACAGTGTGTGTGATGTTTATCCTGCAGGGGTTTTGTCTCAAAGATAGAGATAGAGTGTGTGTAGAGGCTGAGTCACACACACCACATGCACACACACACACATGTACACGCACACACACACGCACGCACGCACGCACACACACACACACACACACGCATGCCTCCAGGCCGTGTGGCCTCTGACAGCATCACTGATCACAGAAGCATTTCTGTCTGTTTTTAGTTTCGGCTGTTAGCGCTGCAGATCCGCGCTGATGTGACGAGACGCGTGATAAAGAATCTGAAACGCTTATAAAAGCAACACCAGCCCTCGTTTGTCACGCCGGATACTAACAAATTGAGTTGTAAAGTATCCCGACGAGCGGATTCCAGTTGCCCTGATATCGCGTTCCCATTGCAGCATAGCGCCACCTGTGATGAACGCGGTGAAAGCGTTCATCAGGACGTCACGCTACAATGAATCAAATGAATCTCCAGTGACTTGTTGAACTTCACTGTTTGACAGCTTTAAGAAGAAGCTCTGTGATGGCCAAGCAAATTGTCAACAACATCTTCGAAGGGCTTTCCAAGCAATCTGTTCTGACCCAACCAAACAGATCTTAAACCTGATTGTCATTTATAACATGTCTGATCTGAGGACCAACAAGGTCGCCCTCTCTCATCTTCGCACCAGTTATTTTTGGGGAACGTCTGTCTTAAATAAAAGATCAGCAGCCAAAAATCTATAAGGTACACCAAACAGCGTTCAAGAAGCAAAATCTTGAGATTATGACCAATAAGACTAGATGTTCAATTGGTCCAAAAGTAATGACACCCTTGAAATGGAGCTGGCGTTACTACGGCAGCCGGTGCGCTGCAGCGTCTGATCCTCTGTGTTTTTGAGTGTTAGTGTTTTTGGGACGTTTACCGTACGGTATGTTGACGAGGTGTTACACTATCTCTGGATACACCCTGGTTGCTCAGTGGTGTCTCTGCTTTAGTGTTGGTTTAGTGTCATGGTGTTGAAACTATTTCTATTGAAGGCTCCTTCAGGTGCAGCCTTCTTTCCCCTGATAATGAAGGATGCGACGCTGGATTTTTCCCGAAACAGCCCATCCAAAGATTCTACACATGATGGGGAAGAGACTGGGGGAGACAATGGAGGACGCAGGACAGAAGGTTATTAAAAATAAATAGATATATAATATATAAATACTCAAACACACATACAGTATACGGTATATATATATATATATGTTATTATATTTAATTTAAAATATCTTTATAAATAAAAGAGAGGCTTTGCCAGAACTCTCTTTGAATGATATCTTTACGTTTTATACATTGGAGGACCAGAACCCAGTCTCAGACAGACAGACAGACAGACAGACAGACAGACAGACATGTAAGTGGGCTTCAACCTGAAATAATATCACTGATTACTTTGAATTCTTTCTACAAACACTTTAACCCTCAACAGCGGGTACTAACGCTAGTGTCAAATAAAAACCAAGAGGATTTATGTGAAATTCCACCTCTGACAGGTTTTTATAGGGCGCGGTTAAGTGTTGATTTCTAGCGGCTGCCCGCATTGGAACTACGTCACAACTTCTTCTAGATGATTTACACTTCACATTACACTGATGAGACGGCGAGGGCGGAAACAGCTGCTGAGACGAGACGGAAATCCTCAGTAGACCAGACGGACTCATTGCGGTTCGGCCTTCACAGTCTACGCCGTCATCAGAGACTAAAGCCTGAAATGAGACGCAGCCCTTGTTCTATCCTCGGTTTCCTTCACTTTTCTTTGTTTCATTCCTGTTTTCACGCCGTTTCTTTTTTCCCAGTGCCGTTATCTCTGTTCATACTTTGTGTTTGTACGTATTAATAAAAGTCTACCCGCTATAATTTTCTTATTCTGAGCTTCATTAGTGGAATTTTTTTTTTTACTGTTTAGTTGTCATTTAGTGATTTTCAGCTCTGGGAGCTTTTTTTTTTTTTTTTTTTTTTTACCTGTTTGGGAGTTTTGTGGGTGTGGCTAAATGTAAACGTGAGCATGTTTCATTATTTAAACATATTATTATTTAATCAACATACTCTGTAAGAAAATCATCAAATCTTTTTCGTCGAGAATAAAAATCGTCTGTTTCAGCGCTTTCTGCAGTCGGCCATGCGGCGTGTAACGTCTCTGGAAACTGTAAGTGGAAATTGAGAAAACAGTATTTATTCTGCACAGGAAAAAAAATGATCTCTTAGCAAGCGAAAGCATCTTGAATATAGTTAAATAAATCTACACGTTCTAGGAAAGAGAACAAACGTATATAACAAATATGAGATTATTAAACTCAACGTTTATCCAATTTTAAGCATGAAAAAATCTTGTTCTATTTGCAGAAATCAGGTCCAAAGAACCCGAGGTTCTGAAGAATATATAAACTGAATATTTAAATAATGATTAATAATGACCACAAAGAAAAAGTTTAGAAAGTGTCTTTTATAGAGGCGGGTAGTAACGAGTCACACTTACTCCGCTACATTTACTTTAGTAACTTTTCAACAACAAAAAGTACTCGTACGAGTAGTTTTACCGCGTCATACTTTTTCCGTTTACTTGAGTAGATTTGTGAAGATGAAACGCGACTCTCACGTCGCTACATTCGGCTCCACTCGACTCGTTACTTTTCTAACCGTCTATTCTACACATTAGATAGTCTTTGTGTTTGCCAGAGAAATGCGGCCGGTGGGTCTACCATGTGACTGTGTTCCACCAATCAGATGTAGCAACAATAATCACATGACTCCGCTTGGCCAATCAGCCGCGATAACAATAACCACATGTAGTAGTCAAATCTTAGTTTAGCTGTTTTCTTTAATGTTGCAATGTTAGCATATATAATTAGCAAATAAGCTAGAGGCTAAAAATATCAGTTTTTTTACATTTGTTCTGGACACAGTTTATGGTTCAGTGAGACTCTTGTACACGTGTTCTAATGTTATTTTCTATCTGCTGAGTCATTTGCGGGGCGACTGAATATACAGTAAATCTTACACAGGAAACAGTTACGCTGTTCAAACACACACATGTACGTCACCTACAGTAGGGATTTAATTCAAAAGCTTTATATTGTGAAAAAAAAGTGAGATTAGGAGATTTGTGTTTCCTTAATTTTCTGTTTTGTAAAGATATTTAGTTTTATTTATTTATTTATGTATTTTATTTAGTTCATTATTTGGAAATGTAAAAATGTGTACATGACTTTATTATTTTGTCTGGCTGCTTACATCATAAAAAAAATAACTTCTTTTTACTTCTACTTGAGTAATATTATTTTGAAGTACAGCTACTCTTACTTGAGTAATATTTATTGGGCTCCTCTACCCCCCTCTGCTGTTATATAAATAAATGGATATAATAAGCAATGTATCTGATATCTGAAGTTGTAATTCGATCACAGAGTTGTCTGAGAAACATGAATCTGAGATATTGAAACGTCGTCCCTGCGGATTTTACGATTGATCACCGGGATCATGTATGGTGACGCGTATCTGTACACAAACATCATATTTATTCAGAGAGACTAAGCGTTATTGGCAGGAGCCAGTAGACTCCTGATATAAATTTCAGCCCATTACTCAGAACGGGCCGCGGAATGACTCGCTGCCCGACCCTGAAAACGACCTCCTGGAAAGACGAGCCATTAATTTTCGACTCCTGCACCTGAGACGCCATTTGAGCTGTAAAAATAAAGCCAGCGAAAAAAGTCCTTTAGCTGTGAATAATGTAGCGCAGTATTAACAGTGCTATCACACACTGCCGTTTTCACGTAATAAATGAATCATGCTGCTCGGGAGAAAGACACAGCGCTGAATCAATGATTTATGAGCTCAAAAAATACATTCAAACACCTAGCGATGGAGTTTCAACTCTTTAGAAGTTTTATGTGACAGTCTCTCTATACCCCTCGACGGGAAAAAATCCATTTTGCCGATTTCCAGATCGCAGATAAAACGCCGCTTCCTGTGGACGTGTCATGAATCAGATCCTGCCATAGGACGCTTTGTCATGCTGCTGGTGCGTATTGATTCCTGCTGTTTTTGATCTAACGCACAGTATTTATAACACGACTCTTGTGTGTGTTGGGAGGAAGTTCGCGCTAACAGATTGTTCACAAAATACCTGTTATGCAAAATTCACTTTTTATTTATGTTTAGACGTTCAGAAGCATCTCCAGTCCGCGTGAACATAAAAAAAGACATGAAAACAAAAAAAAATACCTGGCTGTTTGTCCTTTTTCCTTTATTTAATGTCCAACAAGCAACTCCGATTTCCACCTATTGTGACCTCATATAACCAGAGCCCCTCCCCCAGTCAGTACTCAACTCCGCCCAGCTCAGCAGGTAACGGCTAACTGCTAACCTAAGGTGCGTTCCGATCGACCTGAAGTACCCTGCGAAGTGCACTACACAGGGAGCGAAAATGTTCAGTTCAAAGCGAACTGTGGATGGTGTAGGTGTTCATCGGAAGAGGGAATGAAAAAATACCCATAAGTCACTGCATTTCGCTGGAGCGTGAAAAAAAAATGGAGCTTGAAAAGGATTTTTATATATATATATATACCTAGTTTTCTTTAGCTTCTAAGAACACACAGACAAATTGTGAAGTTTTAGCCCTGGAGAATAGTGGACATTCAAATGCTTTATCATATGCAGAATGCACTAAAGCTTTCTCTTGAAAGAATTAAAGATTATAATTATTATGATTTCTTAACATATTGTCTCATGGTTTGCAGTTCAGCTCTGTGCCTCTGTTATCTGAAAAAGCCTTTCAATCGTATTTGCTCATTAACTTTGACTGCAGTCAACAAAATGCAGAAAGGCCATGTGTTGATCCGGACCTGAAGCCTCTCATATCTCTACGACCGCCCCTGTGTGTGTACGACCTCCTAGTGTGTGTGTGTGTGTGTGTGTGTGTGTGTGCGCAGAGACATCATGAAGAAGAAGAAAACTTGGAACAAAGAAGCAGAGATCGTTGGTGCCTTGGATGAGTGCGTGTCGCTAGTACAGCTAGCTTGCTTTGCTAATCTAATCTAAGAACGAAACCAGTCAGACATCATACATGCGACTGAACATCACACCATTTTTGTGATTTGATTTTGGTGCTGATTATTGCATTATTTATTTGCGTTTAATTAGCGCGCTTTAGAGGTGACAAATCGATATATACAGAGTACCTCCCCCCCTCCCCCCCCCTCCCCCCCCCCCCATTTGTTCACATTAAATAGATTTTAATTAAATGATGTAGATTAAATGATCGAACCAGGAACAAATTTTTTACTGCGACACGCTGCAAAGTGCCTAAAGATCGCATTTTAAAATGGCTTGTTTATGTAACAACCTCGGCAGCAGCCTCACTGCCCCACCGGCCTGATCATCTGTCATCATCTGCACCTGCTTCTCTCTGGTTCGTGCCTTAAGTTAGATTGATTTTTATGCCTGAAAAAATATTCCTCTGAAATCGCTCATGCACATGGACTGGACTGAAAATGAGAGGCAAAAAGTTGCCATATATCCGTACACTCGGGTCCATAAATTCTGAAACAAAGAGAAGTTTTTTGGCTTTTGGCCTTCGTACAAAACACCACACTGAATTTAAAATGAAACATCCAAGACGTGAAAGGCAAGACTTTGAATCAAAGGCGTTTGACAAAAGTGTGGTCTTAACCATTCAGGAATTACAGCCATTTTCATACACACCCATTTTTAGTGACTCATAAATAATGGAACAAACCTGATTACAAATATAAGGGCTGCTTTTAATATGAATCCTTTGCCGCCAATGGTGGCCTGAAGTCTGGAACTCATGGACATGGCCAAACGCTGAGTTTCCTCCTCGAGCTGCTTCACAGATCTTTACTGCAGCTGCTGCATGTTTGTGGGACTTTCTGCCTTCAGTAAGTGAAAAGCGGGCTCTATTCAGATCAGGTGACTGTATACGCACTGTCCTGCACACTTAAATGAAGAAAAAAGAAAGAAAAACAGTAGAACTCGCAGCTCTGTGTAATAGTAAAGTTAAGCGCATTTACACGAAAATAATGTGAAGAGAACTGAGGGGACTGGGACTAAACAACTGTGTAGCCACAAGAAAAACACTGAATCAGAAACAAAGGCTTCAGGCTGCTGGGGAGCAGAAGGAACGGACTGTTTGGGCCCAAAGATGGAGTCAACTGACGAGCTGAATGTACTGAATGAACAGGTTTTTCAATTCCAGGATTCATCTGTCTCAAATTGTGATGCAGGCAGCAAGAGACATCATCACACATGGTTTTCACATCACACGTGGTTTGTCCACCACAGAATCCAGACTTTAACTCCATGGAGAATCTTTGCGATGTGATCTTGGACAGGAATGAATGCAGCTCTGGATGGAATTAAATGTGGTGACGGTGCATTAGCTTGTTGAAACGATTCAATGGTGAAAACACTGCCATAATCAAAGCAAAAGGGCAGCGTGAATTTTCTTTGTCAGTGTATATACAGCTACTACTCATTCTCTTTGGAACTTAATAAGACTCTAGACAGGCCACGCCCACATGTGACTACTGTAAGAAACAAAGAGTTGAGTGAACCGAGTCAAAGGATCTGACCCACAAAAGAAAGCTAGCATGGGTTATGTTTCAAATATATATCATTCCACTCACTCTCTCTCTCTCTCTCAAACACACAAAGATAAGCAGTCATGAATAATATGTTCATTTTAATATAGTAAAATACATTTTAAAATGTTCACTTTAGCGGTAACAGACTAAATGAAGTAAATATGACAGTAAACCCTGTGAACGTTTCCTCTGACACACTGACTGATCTGATCTCTCTAACATCACCAGTATTTTATTTTTTTACAATTCCACATGACGATGTTAATTATTTAACTGATATCAATATAAATAGATACACTTTACACAGTAAGTGTTACAGTGATGAGAGCGTGATGATCTGCCCCCTACAGGACACACTGTACACGGCAGCAGAGATTTCCACACTCAGCTCCTCATCGTGAACCTCTGAAGCTCATCATGAACAAGTTTAGAGGTCACGCCGTTACGGACCAGGACACAGTGCACACCTGAGTGACAGCAGAGACAGAGACAGTAAGGACACTTTGCCTTTTTAAAACATAAGGGAGCTTAGATAGGGTACATAATAAGTGAGTAAGGGTTTGTGTACAGGTTTTAAGGGACTTCTGGTAGGGTACAGGGTTGAGTGTGATTAGTTTTGGGACTTCAGTCAGGATGAAGGTGTTAGTACAGACAGTCTAGTGAGTGAGTTTGATTTGTACCCAGCCTTCTGACTTCACTGATGTTTCTTTGCTCATCATCAAAGAACATCATGTCTGTGTAGCACACCCCGCTGTCTGCCTGTAACCTAGAACACACACACACACACACACACACACACACACACACACGCAGTGTAATATAAGCCTTCTCATGTTGTTCTTTTTCTAAAACACACACATTAAACCTTGTTTATTACAGTCTTACCTATTAAAGTGCGTGACCTTTGAACCTGGGTAAATCTCTTTGAAGGAAATATACTGGTCGAGGCTGTAGAGTGAGAGGAGCTCATTGGCTCCATCCACTTCACCTGTGCTGAGTATAATAATAATAATAATAATAATAATAAACAAATCGTATACAAGTACCAAAAGTAATGCAAATGCTGGCATAACTTTATTAAGATCATTCATGTTGTACAGATTGTGTTTGTACAGTAAGTCTTCTATTACTTACTGAGTTCTACAGAGGAGGAGTTACTCTAACCAACATGTGTGATTTAACCCTCCTTGGTCTGTTAATAACAAAGTTATACCCACTTTTGCATTACTTTCAGTACAGCCCTCATAGTGTTAAAATTCTCCTCTTAATTAAAAAAAAGAAATTAAATGGCTTAAATTTTATCACAGAAAGGACAAAGTCCACACGAGTAAAAGCTCAGAGATTATGTGCTTATCGTGCAGCTGGCCCAGTTCCCGGGACTCTACATTCCTGACCGTGTGTTTTAGGCGTGTCAGGAGTTCAGAAGGAAAACTAGGTGTACTTTGTGTGCAGGATTAGTGAGTGATGTGGGCGTTCCTCACCGCGAGGCCACACCCATCCGGATACCCTGAGTGTGTATAGAGCGCAGGACGTCTACGGTGTCTTCATAAAGCCGGACATGATGATTGCTCGAGTCCACCACCCTCCCACTGAGAGAGACAGAGAAGGACACAGAGAGAGAGAGAGAGAGAGAGAGAGAGAGAGAGACAGAGAGAGAGAGAGAGACAGAGAGAGAGAGACAGAGAGAGAGAGACAAAGAGACAGAGGGAAAGAGAGAGACATAAAGAGAAAAAGAGAGAGAGAGAGAGGGGTAGCGAGATAGAGACAGAGAGAGAGCGAGAGACACATAAAGAGATGATACTCTGTTATAACAGCAGGATTACTGAAACGTACTGTATGTTCATTATTAGTGTAACCACATGATATGAGATAGAAAGACTCACTGCTGGTCTTTGCGGAAAGGAGGATCGACGTGCGTATCCACCCAGAAGGGCCACAGAGTGTAATCTAATCAAAGACACATTATAGTAAATCTCATATCAATAAACATCAGGTTAAAACACCAATAAAAACTGAGTTTGATTTTGAACCCCAAGTGGGTGTGGCCTAGACAGAATGTTTTTGTTTTTCCTTCTCTGTTTTCTTGCAGATTGTTATAAACCTGATGGGGTCGGCCGTGTCATCATGATGTGATTCTAGCTCTGCACAACCCCGGACCCTCAGCAGGCAGGTAGCAGGGACGAGCGGGGGAACACTGGAAACACTAGAGGTAAAATTCGATGGATGACGATTCTCTTGTGTGAGATTCACGTATCGCCACACTGACTCCAAAATCAATTTTTAAAAACTATTTTTACATTTATAACAGAGATGAAGTGGTCGATCGGTTTTCAGTGTGGTTGGGCGTGGCCGGGCGTGGCCCGTGATCAACTGATCAGCCTCTGATATAAACCATTCTGTACCGAGCGCAGGAGAGTCAGAGTGGAGCAACAGAAACACATTTTTAGGGTGATCTGCCTGTTTCTCCAAACTCTGTTATTGATTTTAGTGTCGTTACACACACTTACACCAGTCTCAAAACACCCACATGTACCCGCGTGCACACAGCAACTCAACCCGTGCACACACTGACAACTTGATTTTTTAGACTTAGACTGGATGAGTTTAAGGCAGGGGTCTCAAACTCAGTTCCTGGAGGGCCGCAGCCCCACAGAGTTTTGTTCCAACCCTGCTCCAACATACATACTATGTAGTTTTCAAATAAGCCTTAATGACTTGTTTAGTTGGATCAGGTGTTTTTAATTATGGTTGGAACAAAACTCTGTGGGGCTGCGGCCCTCCAGGAACTGAGTTTGAGACCCCTGGTTTAAGGAGTTAAAACCTCGCTGTTTCTTTATAATCCTACAGGTGGCGCACTCTGAACTATTTATACATTTTTATCCCGTGTGGTAGAAATGAATAATTTCTAAGTTTTTTAACTGCTGCTCAGTTAAAGGTTAAACTTATGTATTTGAAGTTAGTTTGTAGTTTTTTTAAGTGACAAAATAGAAAGTGACATTTAATTAATCGCAAATTTTTTTTTTTAAAGGTTCAAAATAAACTAAAAAATTGTGGGAAATGTAATATAGATTCGTGATATTTATAGAATCGTGATCGCAATTTTAATAGAATCAGCACTGAGGTATCGTCATAATATCGTATCGGGAGGTGACTGCTGAGTCCCGTCTCACACACCGGACCACACGGTCACGCTAATCAACGTGGTCTGGCTTCAGACGTGACCTCTCACTTAAACATGTCACTGTAAAAACCTCCCAGTTTGTCTTCCTGCCCCCACAGGATCTCACTCTCTCAGTCCATCACTGGACACACACACACACACACACACACACACACACACTACAGGCAATTTGGGAACACCAATTAGCCTACTCTACAGGTCTTTGGTCTGTGAGAGGAAACTGGAGTACCAGGAGGAAACCCACCAAGCACGGGTCCCTCGAATCCTTACAAGCGGCATTAGGAACACCACAGCGTCAGTACTGTACAGATCTGCTCAGGTGGTTTTGATGTACAGCAGGTGTTTCACCACAGCTCATCCTTATCAGGAACCAGGCAGTTGAAATCTTCCTCTTAACTCTGTCCTGCTTATAACTAGTTAATGAGTTATTTTTATTTAGGACACTGTGGTGAACATGAAGCATTCTGGTTGCTGATTTACAGTTTAAATAACAATAAAAATGCATATGTTTGTGGAACTACAGTCAGGTTCTGTACAGGTTACTCTGTCTTTATAAAATTCCCGGATGTACCGGCGCGTGCATGGAACTGAATTTTGAAATCTAACCGACGTTTCTAATAAAAACCGGAAGTGGTTCAAACCTGTACTTACATGGTTTTTATAAAATGTTAACTTACCGAGGTCAAACACCACTAATTTAGGTTTCGACATTACTGACCATCAGCTTTCCCTCTCCTACTGGGAAACACTGATCATCTCCATCACCGACCGGAAGCCAACGTTTTATTTAAACTCCATACGGCGCTGTTTGCTTTATTTATTACATATATAAATTATTGTCACTCCTTTATGTAAATCACCACATCTCAAAAAACATAC
The DNA here is from genome assembly GCA_030347435.1 of Clarias fuscus. Taxonomy (NCBI): domain Eukaryota; kingdom Metazoa; phylum Chordata; class Actinopteri; order Siluriformes; family Clariidae; genus Clarias; species Clarias fuscus. The sequence continues at coordinate 1,396,303 of CM059221.1, forward strand.
ATTAGAAAACGTATTCAGTGTTATTATTATTATTATTTATTATTATTATTCCGCGTTGTAAAAGCGGAAGTTACTCTTTAGTCATGTGACGTTACGTCATTTCCGGATTTGCCTTAACCCTTCATTTATACGGTATATGATTTATATAAATATATATATTAAAAAGCATTTTTTTTTTTCATTTAAGTTATTAAACTGACGCCTCAGATATTTACAAAGCATAAACATTCGTTTAATTTACACGTCACATTTTTTTTTAGGTAAAAAAAATCAATTACAAAAAATTTAAGTTAACTTTAAGTCAAAAAGTGAACTTACAGCAGTGAACCCCAGTATACGAATTTAATTCGTTTTTGAGGAGAAAACACAAACTGCCATACAAATGTTTCAGATAAAAATGATGTAAATGCAGGTCATCCGATGCAGCCACTCAGAAATATTACCAACATTACAAAAAACACACACAAAATCACGCAGCTATTGAACGCATGCTGAAGGCACATCCGGGTTATGTTGGTATCTCGGGTTGATTCTTTTAAAACAGGTGGCATCAGGAAGGGCATCAGGAAGGGCATCTGTCGTAAAACCTGTGCCAAGTTGTGCGGATTGGGTGGTCCGCTGACGCGACCCCGCGAAGCTGCCGAAATACCAACAACAACAACAACAACAACAACAGATTTTTTACGTCACTGTAGAAACATTAAGTCTCACAATTAGCAAGAAGCAATTACAATATCAACAATCAATTCTGTAATTCAGCGTGAATTCTCCAGGGATGTTCATCGTCATATTAATAAAACATCCGGACAAACAGGTTCGGCTGCAGTTCCGAGTCACAGTTCCGGAGACTTACCTCGGCTCATTAGTGATCTTCACATGAAGCGTGATGGGATCGACGGCCGCGTTAGCTTAAAAGTTTAAAACTTTGGAAGTTGTTTTGTTTGAGTGCTGATGAAGAGGAACAAGAGCTGGACAGACTAAAGCTCTAAATGTCTTTAGCTAGAGATGAAGGGTAAAGTGTTAAATCAGACTAAACAAACAAAAATAATTATAAACTATTTGAGTTCATAAGCCCAGCTGTCACTGCACTGAAACGCGCTATAAAGTTCATAGACGTCAGGTGGATCTCTAACACCAGCCTCAGTCAGGATCTAAAGACATCGGCTTAATGAGCGAGTAAAACTCCTGGGTTCTGAATGAGTTTGCTGTTGGAGTTCTGCCTGATCAGCAGATTGTTCATTAGGGTGATGCGGCGCTCTCGCGGTGGGGTTTGCTGTAACGGCCGCTCTACAGCGTGACGCTCACTGAGCTAGGAGATGAGTTTCGTATCTGGCTGTCTTTATGTCGCGCTCTCTGTAGGCTTGTCAGCATGTAGAGAGCTTTCTTTTCTGAAACCTTCAGCTTTTTCTTTGTGTCTTCCTCACACACACACACACACACACACTCAGAGGTCACGCAGGCCTTAGGCGTTACACTCTCGCTCTGTTTTTGGTACAGACCTATGGATCAACTATGAAGATTCTGACTACTTTGAAGAAAATAAACTCAATATTTACTCATTATGTCTTCACGCACACACACACACACACACACACCTGGCACAAGACATGCTTATGTGTGTCTTTAGTATTCGTCTAAATCAAGGTCGGGCATTTTAAATACTATTTTTTGTGTCAGCTGCTTAAAGTCAATATGAGCCGTGAAGTGTAAATCCATTGCTAAGTAGCGAAGAGATCGCGGGGGCTAATCAGCACGAGGCTTGTGTGTTCACATCCGTTTTTTCCCCCTGATTTAATGACAGGTGTGGATAGATGACGGAAAAGCATTGGGAAACACTTTAATATGGAGTTAATGTTTAATCTGAGCTGATGGTAGTGCAGCGGTTTATATACTCATACTGTAACGCTCTCACACACACACACACACACACACGCTATTTATCTCCAATTTGTCTATATTTATCAGTTCAGTAAATGAATGCTGCACTACAGCTGAAATCAACTTCAACCTGAACTTCAGTCATCAAAAGGAAACATTTCAGCTTTTTTCTTTTCATATATTAAAGCTGTATTTTGTTGTTGTTGTTGTTGTAAAACTGCCTCAATCTCACCGTCACACACTTAATGGGAGACGTGTTTCTCCTCATCACTGCTTCGTAGCTGTGTTTGAAATGTTCTCTGAAATGCTCTTAAATGTCTTGCTAAAATTCTCAGCTTGTAATTTCGAATACAGTTTATATTGAATCACTCAACTCCGGTGTGTGTGTTGGGTTTATCAACAATTTGGAAAGAATGTGGAAGATAAAACTATTTCAAATACAGATAACACACACACACACACACACACACACACATGTAAGGAGTGACGTAAAGGACGTCCTGCTCTGAACTGATTGTGTGTGTAAATATGAAACATGGTCAGGATTAGTGTTTAGATTAGATGTACAGTGGAACATGCTAATGCAAATAATGATATACAGTGAGTAGCTGGTGTAGAGCTCGTCCTGCGTGTGGAGACCACAGAGAATAAAGAGCGAGATGTTCTATAAATTTCTGGTTTATGGAGAACAGTGTGTCAGAAATCACAGCATGCAGGTTTAGGGCACAATGCTAAACTGTCATCATCATCACCATCATCATCATCATCATCATCATCATCATCTGGATGTTAATTAACTTCCTTCTGCTTAATCCTGATAAGACAGAAGTTCTAGTCATAGGACCGCGTGCAGCTAGAAGTAAGCTTTCTGATCACACTGTAACTTTAGATGCCTTTCTGTTCCATCAAGTGCAACAGTAAAAGACCTTGGTGTGATTATAGATTCCAGCCTTTCGTTTGAAGCTCATGTAGATAATATCACCAGGATAGCTTTCTTTCACCTCAGAAATATTGCCAAGATAAGAAACATATTGTCACTAAATGATGCAGAAAAACTAGTTCATGCTTTTATCACCTCTAGGTTGGACTATTGTAACGCCTTACTGTCTGGTTGTTCAACTAGGTGTATAAACAAGCTTCAGTTAGTACAGAATGCAGCAGCGAGCAGCCCTGCAGTTATGGAATAGTCTTCCTATTAATGTTCGGGACTCAGACACAGTCTCAGTGTTTAAGTCTAGGCTAAAAACCTATTTATTTAGCGCAGCATGTTTGTAAATAGATGAACCTTAGGTAAAGGAGCAGATCTGGGGGATCATTGTTCGCTCAGGTTTGTTGACGGTGAGGTGATTGGTTGCTTTACATCTCAGTTCCCCCTCATGTCTGTGTTTCCTTCTGGCTCCTCCCTTTTAGTGATGATGTCATAGTTAGTCCTGCCGGAGTCCCTGCTTGCACTTTGCACTAAATATGCATTATGTTCACCTTATACATTATGTGACTGTGACCAGACCTAACTGTTATCTCTCTTTTCTCCTCTCTCTCTCTCACTACACATGTCTCTCTCTCTCTCTCTCTGCCAGTGATCCAGACCCCCTCTGCTCTCTGGACCTGTCTGACTCGTCCTGGTGTCCCGCTTCTGTTTGGAGATCTTGTCACATGGAGCCCCGTGTGGTCTGTCTGGGACGCGTGTGGTGACTGGGGACGGTTCCACTTCATCATGAAGACGCTCCTGTCCTCGGCTGATGCAGACAGCTGTTTCTCTGAGGACTCGTGACTGCAGTCGCTCGATAGTTCAGGACTGGAGTTTCCTACAGTCTACCTGAGTCTCCAATAACCAACTGGACTCCATATGAACTTAAACACGTCTCCTGTTATACTGAACTTCCAGCCTCCTAACACACAGTATGAGTGCAGATCAAATCCCTGCTCTCCGTTATCACCCAGATGAGGATGGGTTCCCTGTTGAGGCCGGTTCCTCTCAAGGTTTGCTATTGTTAAAAGCACTATATAAAAATATCATTGAATAGTATCATCACCACCATCATCATCATCATCATCCTCCTTACAACTATCACAAATATTATCATCACCATTATCATAAACATCATCATCCCAACAATCACAAGTCAGGACAAGTTCAGGGAAAGAAGCATTAGATGGACTGGACTGGAAAATTCGCCTGTAAGAGGCTGGGAAGTTGAGGGAGAGTGAAACCTACAGTTGGTGGTAAAATAACCAACCTATTGGATGCCAGCTGCTGTTAAACAACAAAGAAGAAGATCATCGGCATCACCTTCAACACAACCATCATCTTCTTCCTCCTCCCCCTTATAGTCATCATTACTCTCATATTATTATTATTATTATTATTATTATTAACTACTATTATTGGCCTAACTACCAGTCTGTTTATAGCAACTACTGAAGACTCGCAGTAGTTAAAGTTTTAGTCCTTTTAATGACCACTAGGACTGTAAATCCCTGAACCACTACACATTATAACTTCTTATCTGTTTATAGTTACATTTATTGTTCTGAGAAACAGGTTAGTTGCACACGTTATAGCAGCTATAAACGCTCGTCTCCTCATCAGGCCGTCTTAAAGTTCATGAGAGAAAAACTCCGAGCTTGTCATTTTACTCAGAAACCGCAACGCAGTGTGAACTCCTCCGTCCTGAAGGTGTGTGAGAGCTTACAGTTACAGCTGGACCTCCGACGGTTACACAGCACTGACACTGGAGACTCCTTCCTTACACAGGTTTAAAAACACTCGATGTTCCAACAAAACCTCAAAACATGTTTAGTCTGTGTACAGCATTATCATCGTGAATGAGCCGTTACCGTGGAAACAAGAACATTAACATGAGCATGCTCTGGCGGCACGGTGGTGTGGTGGTTTGCACTGTCGCCCTGCGCCTCCAGGGTCCGGGTTCAATTCCCGTCTCTGTGTGCATGGAGTTTGCATGTTTGCAATTGCCCGTAGTGTGTGAGTGCGTGTGTGCCCTGCGATAGATCCGCCTTGTGCCCAGGGATTCCTGGGATAGGCTCCGCCCCCCGCGACCCTGAATATAGGATAAAGTGGTATAGATGATGAGCGAGTGAGAGTGTGTGTGAGCGGTATAGATGGTGAGTGAATGTGAATGAATGTCGGAGCTGCTGTTAGAGAGAATTAATCAACTCTCTGATGAAACATAAGACAGTGACACGTGATCATGACATGAGTGAGTGTTTGTGTGCTGACTCTGAGGAATGAATGATTGTCTGTGAATGATCGTCAAGCTGTCCTGCTGTGTCTACACACACACACACACACACACACACACACACATACACACACACACACACACATACAACAAGGTTGAGTTCAAAAGTCCACCTGTGCTCGAGAAAACAGTTTTTATTTCATCACGTAAGCTGAACATGTACACAGTGAGAGAGACAGATTCAGTCTGAGCGTCCTGAGTCTCCTCACACACACTTCGCTCCTCACACACACCTCACACACATCTCGTTTAAACACAACTCCAGGTTTTGTATTAATCACCGCCGCGCCTTAATAACGAACATCTCGCAGCCTCTCGGCCAATCGCAGCACAGCGTCCCGTCCGGGACTTACACTTTTGATAAAGTCGTTTTTTTTGTTTGTTTTTTTTTGTCTCCTAAACAGAAATAAAAATAAATCAATAAAAACAGGTTGAAGTTGTGACAAGCAGTAATGAAGGACACTTTCACCTGTATGACTACCTTACATACGATTATAAACTTTATATAAATCTCCAGCTGAATCACTTCAACTAGAATCATACTGTAAGTCAGCTCCAAAAATATTGGCACACTTGTGTATTCAGGTTATTCAAAGATTAGCAAAGAGCAAAGATCTGAATCGCAACCAACATGTGTTCAGCTAAAGACAAACTGTGTGTTTATTTTAACATTCCGCTGTATTTGATTATTTGCTGTAGTTTTATAATGTTTTTACACTACAATTATACTTTTACGCAGCATTTCAACCAATTTAGTTAAGTAATTTTATATTTTTTTCTGTCACTGCTACTGGATGTTTTTTATTTATTTATTGTTGTTGTTGTTGTTGTTGTTGTGTTTCATTGTTTTGACTTCTGCTGTTATTTCAAACTGAAAAACTATTTACTTTAGTTTATAAAAAATAAATACATTTAATTATAAATGGAATTGAAGATTCAGCCAGCTGTTTGAGACAAACCTTTTTTTTTTCTTTCTAAATTACAAATAGTGTTTAATATGTTTTAAAACATTTAAAAGATTCTCAGCCACAAAAACATAAAACATGAAGAAGAAAAAAAGGAAAGTTTTGCTGCTGAGCCTCGATATCAGACAGATACTATTAAAAAACAGCTGTATTGAAATCAGAGAGGAAACGGATCAGATATCTGATTGTGTAACAAATGACACAAAAGACTGAGATCGGATTTGGGAAAGAAATTGATTCTTGTACAGTATTTCTTCTATTCTATTCTTATTATTTATTCTGCTTTCCACAAGCAGACACCAGCCTGGTTGTCTCTTTTCTCTGACGTGAACTCAGTAAAAATAAAATAATAATAAAATAAAGCTTAAAGGTTTTTACAGAAACAGTGTCTGAGTCGACCGATGCTGAAGGTTTCACTACCATGAAGGACAAGTTTTATCGTGTTATCAAGGGTGCCAATAATTCTGGAGCCGCCTGTTAAAGCCTGACTGCTGTGATTAGCAACATTAGCTGAAGCGTCTGCGTCACGCTCCTGATAGAGCTGATCAACTCGGTCCGCCGTCACAGCTGGGTGAATCGATCGTCATCGGCGAATCCTCGGTTATCAAAGCCGTCTTTCTCCTTCATCACGTCACACATTATCCCATTTCCTGTCACTCGTCCTCCGGCTTCCTCCTCTTCCTCAGGGTGTTTGCTCTTCGCCCTGTGAGGAGGAGAAGAGGGCGGAGCTGCGTTTTAGCTGCCAGAGAGACACACCCCTGAACTTCTACAGAAGTGATAATCCTGTTCTCATCTAATCTTATCTAATCTATTACAATGTCAAGATTATATCATTATATTGCCCTAACACACACACACCCACACACACACACACACACACACACACACACACACACACACACACACACCCACTGACCCTCTCCTCCGGATGAAGGAGGTGAGCAGCATGGCGATGATTCCGGCACACACGAGTCCCATCACCACGCCGAACACGATGAGCCACGGCTGCGTGCCGTACGTCACCGGCGCCGCCAGGGTCGGGTTTATTCCCACAAACTCCAGCGTCTGATCCGTCAGCAGGAAGGCGTTATTGATCCGATGCCTCGATTTCCTGGGGAGGAAAAACACGCAAAAAAACAAAAAAAACCCTTTAATCTTATGGAGGTCAAAAATGACTTGCATTATATTCACATTCACACCAAATATAAAGTGAAAATAAAACAAATTAGCCCTAAATGTACCGTTGAAAAAAGTCTAAATAAATCCGGACAGATAAGCGTTTCCCTTAAACGCTCGGCTTGACATGTGACTGAGGAACCGTAAACTCCTCTGTCCTGAATATGTTACAGCTTCACCGCTGAGTGTTACACTGCACTCACACTGGAGACTCCTTCCACTCATATCACACACACACACACACACACACACACACATCTCTGTGAATGGGCTGTTACTATAGAAACCACACTGTATCAGAACGAGCGCATTAATACAAACCTGCGCTTCCGTCAGAGCTGCTGTTTATGATGATTAATCAACACTTGAATGGAAACTTCACAGGATTCAGTGTGAAACTTGATTGTTTGATGTCTGATGAAATTAAAGCAACTTCATATCTTCATTTAAATACATGAATAAATGTGTGGAGCATTATTATGTTTAATTGTACGAGCTGTATGAGGAAAGATTATAGCTCCTAGTTCAACACTTTGAAATGTGGTGTGTGTGTGTGTGTGTGTGTGTGTTTTTTTTTTTTTTTTACTTGATGGCAAGCTCCACTTCTTGTTTAGGAACGGGCTGAGACGCTCCACCCGGTGGCATCACCACGACCCAAAACGACACGCGCTCTGTGATCTTACACACCGTGATGTCTGAGACACTGGACACAAACACACAAACACACATTAAACGCTCAGATCCGCTCAGACTGACCCGTTTTTAAATGATGATGATACTACTCGCATTGTTTTACCACCGTTTATCTGCATTTACATTTTTATATAAAAACAGAGGTAAAAAATGATTATAAACAAGTTATAATGAAACAGGTTGTGGCAGAGAGACCTTGAGTTTGTCGTACTGATGAAAAGTGAGATACAAACCAACAGAACCAGCATCAAGCTGGAGTATAGAAAATTCAAAGACCAGCTGAAACTTCAGACGTCTGATTTCCTCAGCAATGCGTCCAGAGAAGCTGAAGTGTAGCACGAAACTTATGTACATTACATAAAATATCGCAGAAAACTAGAATTTAGAAAATACAGAACTAGCATATTAACTACTAGAAAATAGATTGTCAATTCTAATTCTATAAATACGTCTCTTTGTAATTAAAGAGTTTCAGGTTCTTTTCACTTTGGGTAAAATGGCTTTGGCCACAAATTCTAACAGAACTTTTATAGTTACAGTGCAACCTTATATTGCGAGCATAATTGGTTCCGGAAGTGTGCTTTTATATCAAAAAATAAATATATAAAAATAATTAATGCAAAATATAAAGTAGAAATAAAACAAATTAACCCTAACCTTTGAAAAAAGTTCAAATAAATCTTGACAGATAAGTGTTTCCATTAGTATGTTTGTGCACGTACACAGTGTGTGTGTGTGTGTGTGTGTGTGTGTGTGTGTGTGTGCGTGTGCGTGTGTGTGTGTGTGTGTGTGTGTGTGTGTGTGCGTGCGTGTGTGTGTGTGAAGGCGAGAGGAGGAGGAAAGGGGCACACTGTCTAATGACGTGCACACACACACACACACACACACACACACACACACACACACACACACACACACACACACTAACAGAATCAGTGCAGTTAGACAGAGAGAGAGAAGGGACAGAGTTGTGAAGGGACGACTTTGACACAAATAAAAACAAAATAAAAGATGTTTTACACACTCACACTGTGGTCACAGTGTTATAGTAAACAGTACACGCGTGCACGCATGTTGATTATACCACGAGCACTAAGACCCAGCAGGGGAGACGATTACCCACAATTCCACAGCGCAAGAGAGAGAAAAACCATTGGCTCAGTTGTGATCACGTGACGCTCGGCATCAAAACAAGAAGCGCATGCGTGATACATGATACTCTGTACTCGTAAACCAAGACTTGTTCGTTTTTCAAGTCAAAATTTTTTAAAAATCTTTGCTCGTCTTGCGGAACACTCGCAAACCGCGTTACTCGCAATCATTTCATTGTTATCTACATTAGCATGTTGTCCTTTGACTCAATGTTTCCTCTTACAGAAACGTCACCTGTATGTGTTTTGTGGCTGAATATGAGCAACTGAACGATAAAAGATTCTCCGCACTAAAGGTTTTGTTCCTCGGTCAGATCGTTGTGTTAAATGTCAGCATTAGCATTTATCTTATGTTTGTATATAAAGATGCAATTTATTCCTTAATTAACATTATTGTTTAATGAAATGTCTTCAAGCCAAACAGTTTAGAACAAAAAAAATCAACAATTTTTTTAGACTTTTTACTTTACTGAAGATCTTTGAATCTCACAGTAGCTTTACAATATAAGGACTTGAATATCTGGTGAATTATTTACTGTATTATTATTATTATTATTTCTCTGAGGAGCCGATGGTGGAGCGTCCGGCTGCGGAGTTCAGAACAACGTTAATGGATAATCTCCAGTGTGACTTCATTATGAACACTCGGCTTTATATTTAACACTGCGGTAACAGCAAATTTGTGCGCGCGTGTGTGTGTGTGTGTGTGTGTGTGTGTGTGTGTGTGAGGTCCACTCACTTGTAGTTCTGATTGCCGGTGTAACTCCTCATGGCGAAGGCCACAGCCGCTTTAAAGAAGAACATCTCACTGTCGTTCCAGTCGTACTGTCACCACAAATATTTTATTAGTTTATTAAATCATAAACAAACTTTCCTGGTTTCATGATGAGGCAACTCAGAAGCTCGGATATTTTAAAGAGTTAACTGCAGAACTTACAGCGTCGTTTCCCAGAGCTGTTTTAATGCTCAGCCTGACGAGGTAGCCGTCGCTTTCTGAATCTACAGACAGGGAGAGAAGTGGGAAAGGTTACGTCTCGCCGAATGGAAACATTCTGGTACTACACAAACGGTATCGCTGATCAAATCCGAGTGTCATTTACACGAAGGAGCCGTTGGAAGAAAAGTTATTCCGCTTGACCAAAGATGGCCGCGGCGTTCAGGTGAGGTTTAGTCCCCTTTAATATTATCAGTTATTGTTAGTTATTACTTGGATTATTGAGAAGCTAAAGACTGAATGTAAGAGAACATCATGTAAGTTATTATTATTATAATTTTTTTTTATGAAAACCATTCCTCTTTTCAAACACTGTGGCTGTTTTTCTTGCAGCTCTTGTAAAGATTTAGGGGTAAATTTAGAGCAGAAAGTTTTAGTTCCCTTTGTTGAACCTTTACACCCAACATCAAATCTGACACCAATTCTGTCCCCAAATGAAACAGTAATCAACCCTGGGGGGGCGTAATAGCATGTTAGGCTAAAGTGTAGGGTACACCGTATATACAGTATACAGTATGGCTATATAAGACCGATGGCGTAGACCTGACGCAGAAGAATAACTAAGGCTTAAGCAATCACTCCACAGTTCCTGGAGAAGTGTTACATGTTTCAGTGAGTTATGTTTGCTGTCCTTCAGCTGATGTAAAATGTATTTTAATGAGAATATAAGATTTCTGTTTATTAATCATTGACACATCAATGGTGACTTTTACGATCAGTTGTGATCATTCGGTCATTTCTGAATTGGTTCATTCAGCCTCGTCCTTTATAACATTTTCAGCGTCTCAGTGTCTGCCGTGTCATCTCTACAAACACTTCAGCTTAATTTCATGATTTGCTTTTACATGAGGATTTTGTAACTATCCTGCCAAAGCTGATCTGATGACGGTGTCAATAAGTCGTAAAAAATTAACGCGGCTGTAATAAACGTAGATTTACAGCAATTCAGTTTCAGCCCAATCCTGGTAAGAGTCGCACACCTTTTTTTTTTTTAGGAATGGCTGCGTTTATGTCCCCTCCGTCCATCAGAGAAAATGGACGTCAGTGATTTACAATGATGATGATGATGATGATGATGATGATTTCATGGTGTCATCCATGCGATACACAGTTTTTAAGGTCAAAGTCTCTCTATAATGAGCGCAGGTTATACAGGCACTGCCATCTGTGCGACAGCCGTAATTAGAAATAATAAAGAGTTTCTAAGAGACGCTACAGAGACAGTGAGAGACAGAGACAGTGCAAAGACACAGCAATCATCAGCGAGACATTCTGAGAGGAGGTGAGAAACAGCTGAGGACAAGAGAAAGCCAAAAGACATCCAGAACTTTGAATTTCAGATGTTGGAACTCTAAGAGGTGCTGATGGACACCGGAGACAGAGTTTAAAAGACAAGGAAATCCCGATACACGGAGTGACATCAAGAGACACTGATCAAGCAAAAGAGACACTTTTAGACTAGACATGAAGTTAGAGGAAATACAGTGCTACAGCGGTCCACCAAGAAGACACTGAAAGACTGAAAGTGCAAGAGACACAAAGAACTTGAGAAAAAGACAAAAAATGTTCAGGAGTCACAGAGATTCACAGAGAGATGCTGAGAGTGACATTAAGATAAGATTTTCTCAATCCAGAGGATTCATATGAGACATTAGGAGACCCTTGAGATAACGAGACGTGCTGAGAGACTCTGAGAGACACATTGAGATAACGAGACGTGCTGAGAGACTTTAAGAGACACTTTGAGATAACGAGACATGGTGATAGACTTTAAGAGACATTTGAGGTAGCGAGACGTGCTGAGAGACTCTAAGAGACACTTTGAGACAATGAGACACGCTGAGAGACTTTAAGAGACACTTTGAGATAATGAGACACGCTGAGGGAATAAGAGATAAGAGAAACTAGAAAGGTTTAGGAGGTATCCACTCCTCAGAGAGACTCAGAGAGGGACATTAAGAGAGACACTTTGAGATAAGAAGACACACTAGGAGAGACATTTAGACATGGATAAGACTTACCTGTCAGACATTTGCTGCTCACTAGAGCTGGAGCCACACACAACACACACACCATCCACAGCTTCATCGTCTCTTTTGTTCTCCTGTTATCCCTCTATCATAAACTTTTTTTCTTCCTTTCTTCTCTTTCGAACACACACTCACTCACTCACTCACACACACACACACACAGGGTCAGAGCTGAACTGAGAGTGAAGTGTGTGTATTGCTGTTATTACCATGGCTGGGCATGAAGTGTGGAGGGGGGCGGGGCAGGGGGGGTTTAATGGTTGAGCAATGTACTGCATGGGATAAACCTCTCTCTCTCTCTCTCTCTCTCTCTCTCTCTCTCTCTCTCTCTCTCTGAAGGAAGTGGGAAATAGAGATTACAGCTCCTAGTTTAACACAAATGTGGGATGTGTGTGTGTTTGTGCATGTGTGTGTGTGTGCTTCTTGCCCCACTCCTTTACTATTCATACCTTTGTTTCCTTTTAGAAATGAGTTAATGTTATGTGATAAATAATAATATAATAATATTGTAATGGTCTTTCTTTAAATAATAAGTTTGTTTGCAACATTTTCTTCATCAGATTTCTAAAATCTATTTAGAAAAACAAAAAGTAAACTTTATACCGACAGTCTAAACACTCTGTTCTGCTAATACTCATACTCCACTCAGCACCTTTAACACCCAGTTGTATATTTTATATTCCTTACTTGAATATTTTCTTTTTCATGCTCTATTTCTCTCTTCTTCTTTTTTTTTTTTAGTACTATAATTCTTATTTTGTATTCTTTATTTGAGTAGTCTTTTTTTTAGGTTGTGTTTGGTTGTAAAAAGAAATTCCACTGCATATCATACTGTACTGTATATGACTGTGTATGTGACAAATACATTTTGAATCTGATTTGATTTGACATGCCAAAAACCATTAAGAGACAAGAAGACACAAATAAGGAACATTTTTTAAAAATAATTAAATAAATAATCTGTCCAGTGTAAAGGTGATCTCAGAGAACACTGCTCTAAAAACAAAAGAATAATAATAGATTTTTTAAAAAGAAACTGAGAGTCAAACAGAAAAAAACGAGTCAGTTCTCTCTGTAGCCACACGGTGGCAGCACAAATCCACACTTACTCACTACCACCAGGCTTTATTACATCACAGCGAGATTGCTGAATCCTGAATTCTGATTGGTCAGGAGGTGTTGATTGGTTCTCTATAACAGCATCTCTGACAATAGTGCAGGCAGCAAAAGCGTTAGCACAGGGGTGTGTATAGCAGACACTCCAAATAAACTGAGGTAAAAAAAAATAATTATATAGTATTAACATGTATAGAAGGAGTCTCCAGTGTCAGTGCTCCATAACTGTGCCACACTGTGATAATGTTTCTGACCTAATAGCCATAATTTATTAAAGACAAATTTATAGGATGTTAAAGTTAGGGTTAGGTAAATGTACTGACTCTAACGGATACATAAGCCACGCCTCCTTCACCACTATTTAACAGGTACATAGGCCACAGGTACATAGGCCACGCTTACTTTATTGCCACTTTTAGGTACATAAGCCACGCCTCCTTTACGGCTACAGTCAGGTACATAAGCCACGCCTCCTTTACTGCTACAGTCAGGTACATAAGACACGCCTCCTTTACTGCTACAGTCAAAGGCTTTTATTGACAATTCCATTAAGTTTATTAAGTTTAAAGAGTCTGTATTTGCAGTGTTGATCCTTCTTTTTCAAGGCCTCTGCAATTCTCCCTGACATGCTGTCAATCACCTGCTGGGCCACACCCTGACTGATGGCGCAGTCCATTGTTACATAATCAGTGATTGAAGTTTATCAGAATTTGTGTTTTTGCTTGTCCACCCGCCTCTTGAGGATCGACCACAAGTTCTCAATGGGATTAAGGCCTGGGGAGTTTCCTGGCCATGGACTTTAAAGGTCCGTATTTTGTTCCCAGAGACACTTAGTTATCTCTATTTCCTTATGGTGAGGAGCTCCATCGTGCTGGGAAAACAGTTCTTGGATGGTTAGGTGAAACTGCCCACTGCCTCGGCTGAGAAGCAACAACACACATGAATGATCTCAGGATGCTTTACCGTTGGCATCATACAGGACTGATGGTAGCGCTCACTACATTTCAAGAGCATCAAAGAAGCCACTTAGCTCCAAGATAAGCATCAGGGACATACTGAGATTCTGCTATAGATACAGGGACTGGACTGGACTATAGGTACAGGGACTTTACTGCTGATGACTGATGACACAAGGCACACCTCCTTCATCCTTGACGAGTACATAAACCACACCCACTGTACTTCCTGGTACATAAACCACATCTCCTTCACTGTCAGGTACATAAGCCACACCTCCTTCACTGTCAGGTACATAAGCCACACCTACTTCACTGTCAGGTACATAAACCACACCTCCTTCACTGTCAGGTACATAAGCCACACCTCCTTCACTGTCAGGTACATAAGCCACACCTCCTTCACTGTCAGGTACATAAACCACACCTCCTTCACTGTCAGGTACATAAGCCACACCTCCTTCACTGTCAGGTACATAAACCACACCTCCTTCACTGTCAGGTACATAAGCCACACCTCCTTCACTGTCAGGTACATAAGCCACACCTACTTCACTGTCAGGTACATAAGCCACACCTACTTCACTGTCAGGTACATAAGCCACACCTCCTTCACTGTCAGGTACATAAGCCACACCTACTTCACTGTCAGGTTCATAAGCCACACCTCCTTCACTGATGCTGTCAGGTACATAAACCACACCTCCTAATCTAACACTGACAGATTTAAACCACGCCCCTTCATGTAGAGTACCAGGACCATAAGCTCCTCCTCCTTGACCGCTTGTCCAGCATGTGTGTGTGTATACAGTATATGTGTGTGTGTGTGTGTGTGTATACAGTATGTGTGTGTGTGTGTGTGTGTGTGTTCACGCACTGCAGAGGCCGCGCCTCTCTCTGTCCTTCCTTGCGCGTGATCAGTGCACAGTGTGTGTGTGTGTGTGAGAGAGAGAGAGAGAGAGAGACACACACACACACACACACACACTGCAGGTTGGCGTGAATGCGCGCGGGAGGTGGGCGTGGTTTGAGACACGGCGCTCGCGCTCTCTCTCTCCCGGTGTTACACTCGGTTACAGACGGTCAGGTGAGTAACTCACTCGGGTTCTAGTGTGTGTGTGTGTGTGTGTGTGTGTGTATATATATGTGTGTGTGTGTGTCTCTCTGCGGTTTCTGTCGCGTTTTGCGCCGGTGTGCTCACGTGCTTAAAGCCGGGTTGCCAGATTGTGCGTCTCATCTGAGAACAATGAGTGAATATGGAGTGTGTGTGTGTGTGTGTGTGTGTGTCCGCGGTGTCTCACTGATACTGCACACACACACACACAGACACAGACACAGAGTGCTGATCTAATCATTTGACTCATGAATTCTGAGGTTGATGGAGTTTTGCTCAGGACTTGACTGGGTTTGATTGAATCCTCTGTGGAATCCAGTTTACTTTCACTTTATCTTCTTTATTCTTAGATTTTTACATTGAATTGGTCACTGTATCAGTTTTCTATTTTAAATGAATGTAGTTGCTTTTATTTTTACAATTTACTTTACAAACACCTGCTTATGGTATTAGATTATAGATCATAAATAAAGTTTACTTCATCATATGGATTATAAAATAGATTCAATGTTTAGATTAAAGCTAATAAAGGAAATATTTGTAGTTTTGAAATAAAGTTGAATTTATCATTGTTGAGGGGTTTACGCTGGTTTACCTGAGTAAGGAGACGTTTCTGTTCCTAAACTCTTACTTGTTTTTAATAAAAGGAGTTTTTATTTTATTTACAGTTTATTGTTGGTGGTGTTGGTTATTTTATACAAGTGATACACCCAGATGAGGATGGGGTCCCTGTCGAGTCCGGTTCCTCTCGCGGTTTCCTCCTGTTGCCATCTCAGGGAGTTTTTCTTTGCCACCGTCTCGTCACCTTTGGCTTGTTCATCAGGGACAATCTCATTATCTAGTTGTGCTGGGCGATATGGCTGAAAACTGTATCACGATATCAGTGTTTCATATCGGTCGATATCCATAATTATTGATATTTTTTATTATGCATTTAAAATAAGAACCAGGAGAAAAATATATTACATTTAAACATTTTTATTTTAAACTTAACCTTCCTCTGATCATAATCCCCTCAGTTATTAAGACAGAAATGTCAACAACCATGGAAAACTCAAATAATTAAAATGTAAACATAAGTCTAAAGTCACAATTAACACTTAACAACTATATCGAACAACCATGTGAATTAAGTATTGAAACGACAAGAAGAGGAATATCATGAATTGACAACTGTATTTACTGGCAAGTAACATGTGCAACACGTCAACTTAAAACACAGCAGCCTGTGCTCGGTTAGTAATTGGGAACAGCTTAGAGCTCGACAAATACAACTTTCCTGTAGACTGTGTAAAATTAAATTAAATAACAGACAAGTAGGACATGAGTCGCCGGAAGTTCTGCAAGGACCGGCAAAAAAAAAAAAACATGTTTAATTTTCGCGCGGAAAAATGGAAACGTAATCACAGCGCCAAAACTTGCGGTGAATCAAGTGTACTTACGGCCACCGAGAGAAACCGCGTAGGTGAGAGAGGGGAATTATAGCGACAGCTGAGTGAGTGAGTGAGTGGCGACGCGCGAGTTCCTGAGATCTCCCGGTCTCTTGCGCGAGACAACTTCAAACTGCTCGTGTTCCTTTACGTGACTAACCTTCAAATGTCTGATGAGGTTCATAGTGTTAAAATGCTTTGGGTGCTTCCCGCCTCGTGGAATTGTCTTGTTACACCGTTTTTTGTTTTTTTTTTGCAACACAACAGGTCGATTTGCCAGACCGGTGAAGCCGTTTTAGCAGCGCGCCCAAAAAATTGTCTCATGAGTTTTGCGTCATCTGATCGGCTTTTCTATATCGGCCATTATAGAGACTGCCGATCACGTGTCTG
This sequence comes from Clarias fuscus, assembly GCA_030347435.1. Classification (NCBI taxonomy): domain Eukaryota; kingdom Metazoa; phylum Chordata; class Actinopteri; order Siluriformes; family Clariidae; genus Clarias; species Clarias fuscus. The sequence goes on from CM059221.1 coordinate 1,413,456, forward strand.
CCGCGATACATATCGTTATCGTTTTATCGCCCAAACGTTACATTTCTACTCTAAATTTCATGATGTAATACTTTGGCTTACGGCTACAGGTTTAGTTCAGGGCAGCTCAGAGATCTCCTCAGATCTGTTTAACATACAGTATGAGGATGGAAAGAGGATGGAGATGTACCATACAGTATGGATTGTTTATTGATTTTCAATCCAGTGTTTTTTTTTTAACACTCGTTAAGAAGGCTAATTATTGATCGTCAACCTGACGACTGCAGAATGCCGCATAATTTAACGTTTGTGCAGTGTTTGTTTGTTTGTTTGTTTTTGAGAGGTGTGTTTATGTTATGACTTCGGTGGTGAAGATCATTAGAAAGCTGAGCTCCACAGTAACTGTAGCTAATTTACACAGCAGTGTGTTTTAACTTTTAACTTCTATTATCCATTTCATGGTCACACACTTTATAACCCAAGTAAGGGAACAGGCTTGAAGGTTTATTTTTTAACCTTTTAACTGAAAAATTCAACAAAAGCGTTTCTGTTTAAAAGAGTCAGCTGATCTGCTTCTGCTTACTCAGGGGATAAAGTTACTTTTAGACTAAACAATCATTACCTACTGTAACCACTGAAAAAGCCTGTGTGTGTGTGTGTGTGTGTGTGTAGAGAGAGAGAGAGAGATGACAGGATGTGTACTACCCCTCTGAGAAAGCGATGGGTTCCACACTCCCCCGTGTTTCCTCCCGGATCAGTCACACGTCCCCACTGATCCTGAGTCAGTTATTTCCACAGGGTTGTTTATTTGGATAACTTTGGTTTTACACTCCCGGGGAAAAAGAGTTTTTCACAAATGGACAAATTATTCGGCTGCATCAAGCAAAGAAAACAACTAAGGAGATTTCAAATGACTGGAAATGGATTAAAACACCATTAAAAGCCCTTCAACACATCAAAACCTGGAAAGGAAAATCCTGAACCATCAACACTGTGGAATAAAAGTGACGAATCATGAATGTCACTTAAACACCTGGGGAAGTCGGATGCTAAAGAAATCAGTAGTAAAAATCAGAGCTATGATTAGTAGTGAAAGTAAGAGGATTTACACACACACACACACACACACACACACGCACACACACACACACTTCCAGGATTGGGACTAAACAGCTGTTTGTCAGTGAGACTCATCGGAAAAAAGGCTTCAGTTTGCTAAGAAGGGAAGTGATGAAGCGATGCTCCCATCATGCATAGCGTCCACTGTACGAGCCTCTGGAGACAGTGTTATGATCTGGGGTCGCTTCAGTCGCTCAGGTCGAGACTCAGCAACGTCATGTGGAGATCAAACGAAGTCACATGACCACCTGAATGTACTGAATCACCAGCACATCACATCTGTGGAGGGTTTCTATGATGGCGCACGACATGTTCCAGGACTCAGAGTGTGAGACAGCGGCTCTGTGAGCACGAGGAATCGTTTTCATACATGAACTGGACACGACAGAGTGTGTGTGTGTGTGTGTGTGTGTGTGTGTGTGTGTGTGTGTGTGTGTGAGTGTTCGACTATTTACATAGTTGCTGTAATAATTTGCTTTCTTTCACTACAGTTTATGTATGAATCCACTTTTCAGTAACTGTAGCTCTTTAGTTACAGCTTTGGCTACTACATACTTTACTTATATATTATAATTGTTACTTACAGTATTTATATACTTACTTTACACAATTATTTTCTTATGTTTCTCTACATTCACTCTCTTGTTCCTGTACTTTGCCTATTACTTACGTTAATGTTCTTTATTTAGTATCGATAACTTTATTTACATGTGCTAATTTCTATACCTGTTTAGCTCCTTATTTACTTTAGTTATTTTGCAGATTTCTGTACCAATTCACCGACTTTACATCCTTCTTTACTTTATCTGACTTGAAATCTTTGTACTTATTTATTTCTCAGTAAATTATAAAAATAATTATTTCAGTTTTAGTTCATATGGATCCTCTAATTCACTCGGTGAAATACTGAGAGCACACAAATGCAGTGTGTGTGTGTGTGTGTGTGTGTGTTGTGCCAGACCATGGGGGATTCCTCGCCCTATTGTGTGTCACTGCTTGGACAGGAAGTGGAGTTTGGCCCATTAATCTGTTTCCTGTCGATCAAGGGACTCTTAGTGACACCGATTGGCACACAGGAACACAAGCACACACACACACACACACACACACACACACATTTGGAATATATATAAGATCAAGCAGAAGAAGAGCCTCAATTATATTCGGTTTTGAAAGATCTTCAGTGAATCCACAAAAACGTGATGGGTTGTGTGACTATCAGCTTCTGTTCTGTTAAAAAAAAAACATTTTGTCAAGTGATGTCATCAAAAAAGGCAAATCTCACACACACACACACACACACACACACAGGGACAGAATCTTATTTCATTCCATGGTTCAGACAAAAGGAAGGAATGATATACATGATAAATAATAACAAATATTTTTCACACTAAAGTTTGTTGTATTGATGATATTTTAAAATTAAACACACATTCATTTATTGATGTAACTGTCCTAAGGATTCTGGGTAAATTCCGACCCTGTGAGCCTCTGATGGGAAAAACATTCACTGCAGGCTCTCGCTCGTGCTTTCCTCTCTTTTACGATCTCATAATGTTCCTAAATTAAAAAAAGTGCCCCCCCCCATCTCTCTATCTCTCTCTCTCACACACACACACACACACACACAGAAGGGCAGGATGTTATTGGTATGCGAACGGTGTGTAGACAGGCACGACCTGTCTGACTCGTTAAACGTGGGTGTGGTTTCCTGTCCTGATGAGCTTTACGTGGCTCATGACTTCACACAGCTGCAGCTCGACCGCCTTCATCACACAGTTAACAGGAAAACCGTCAACACCAGGCTGCTGTGATGGAGCGCAGCTACTCCGTACGCGCTGGACTGGACGCGTTACCTCTAACAGCGCGTCACCGCGTGCTTCATTCCTCTAACGCCAAGCGGTTTACTAACGCTGACACTGGAGACTCCTTCCACAACATATTTCTTAATATTTAAGGATTATAGGAACAATAACGCAGCAACGATAATGAGCACATTAACATAAACCTGCACTACTGTCAGAGCGACTGTTATAGATAATTCATCAACACCTCCTGACCAATCAGAATCCAGAACCAAGACATTGAACCCAAACCTCCACTTCAGGCTCACACAAAGCGCTGTTCTTGTGCTCTGAGTCTCAGAGTGACCTCGAGCGGCTACAGCTCACGGATTTCCTCCCTGATCAGGAAACTATGCGGCTTAATCCACACACACACACACACACACACACACACACACACACACACACACACACTGAATGTCATTAGTCCAGCCTGACCTGCCTTCTGACAATACAGGGCACGTAAACAGTGTGTGTGTGTGTGTGTGTCTGTCCATTTGGTCAAGCAAGGCCACTGCTAAGCCAGGTGCTGTTCTGCTTATAAACAACTTGTATAATCATTCAGTCGGTCTCACCATATTAGTAGCGATGGTCTAAAATATCTTTATGACAAATACACACAAAAAAATACATAATACATATTAGCACAGAAGAATTCCCAAACCCCAGCCAGTGCCGGTCCCAAGCCCAGATAAAATGGGTGGGTCGCGTCAGGAAGGGCATCAGCGTAAAAACCTGTGCCAAGTTTGTATGCGCGGACCGGATGGTCTTCCGTAGTGACCAACAAACTAAAGTGTTTTATTTGTGCCGTAATCGTGCTATAATAATGCTCATGATACTCATGAAATAAAAATATTTGCGGATATGAATATATAAAAAAAATATAGCTGATTTATTCATCTTTATATTCATCAGTGACTCAGTCAAAGAATGCAGGATAGGTTTATTTCCTTAACCCTTTAACATTCTGCTCAACTTTTTGGTACTTCTCAGTACACTTTTAGTGACTGTTTCTTGAAATGTGTGTTGAACTTAACCTGATTGTGCCATCTCTACCACACGGTTGAGGTGTGCTATGCTAAAACAAAAAAATCCACTACATGTCTTTAAATAGCATCTTTTCAATTGTTTTCTAGCATACCTTGAAAAAATAAAGCAGATATGTGCTCAAAAACATTTGCGAATTTCTTTGATTTTTTAAAAAGCATATTCAATATATATCCTGTAACACTTTTACCATAAAGCAGCATCTCAACCGTTTGGTTGAGAACTAAAATTGAGTTCTTAAAAAAAAAAAAAAAAAAAAAAAAAACTATTGTTATTGTTACCTCAAATAAATAAAATTTAACAAAATTGTTGCTGATTTTTTTTTTTTTTAGAAAGTTAAGGCTTAAACTGAAGCTTTAAGACAGCTTTAAAGAACATAGCAATTTTCCTTGAGAATCGTTAGAATGAGAAAGGACAAGAAACGGTTCTCTTCCTCTTACATAATCCTTTCCCTGAATCTCGGCTTAATCAGCATGTATATTTTTAGCGTGTGTATATTTTCCGTGGTTCATGTTTACCGTCGCAGGATTGGACCTGAACTGTACAAACACACTCCTGCTGTAACTAACAGAGCGTCTTTATTCCTGTCCCAGATAACGGAGGCGAGTGCGCGGTGGGGCGTCAGGAGCGTCAGAGCATGAGGAGGTAAGACGGAAGGAAGCGAGAGGGAAAAGCACACAGCATGAGCGGATTAGCGATGCTCACAGGATTTACGTTAAAGACAGAAGACGTTGTGAAGAATCGCTGAAGTTTATCTAAAGACACGTAGACCTGAGGCACGTCAGAAACCCAGGCGCGCTAACGCAGGACTTGTAGCTTCTGTAGCTCAGACCAGATGTGGGTTTAATTGACAGAGCGAGGACTTGACTTTAAGAGATCCCAAAATTCATAATCGCACTGCAGCATGCTTTATAGGAAACTGGAATTATACATAACTTGCATTGTTAGTTAGCAGTACTGGGATTAGCCTTGATTCCTGATTAGCTTTAATCACTATGAGAATGAAGTAAAGCCTTAGAGCTTAGCTCCAAGTCAGTGTAAGGCCAAAGCTAAAACATTGTGTGTGTGTGTGTGTGTGTGTGTGTGTGTGTGTGTGTGGTATAAGCTAACAGCTTGTTTGTATCTTCATAGCTGCATGATTAGCGATACTTCCCACGAATAAATCCTCTTTAACATGAATATAGCATTGCCGTCACTCTTTATATTCTCTAGCATAGTTCTATATATGCTAGCCTGACTAACAGCTTAGCACTGTTTGAGGTTTTACACCAAGCCGATATCACCTGACACAAGACTATGGTACATGTAAACTAGTGTCATGTGTTAGCAAAGTAGCAAGAAGCAGATTAACAGATGTTAGAGTTAGCAAGCGTAATTAGATGGCTACTAATACAAGGTGGTATCAAAAAGTTTCGAGACTAGTTTTGCAACACACCACCAGATGGCAGCACAAGGCTGCGCACACAGTCACAGGGAGCACCGACCTTCACAAGTCTGTGCAACTGGTGCTATTCTGACTACGTCTGCTATTTCATCATGGACAGCAAGTTAGAACAAAGAAATTCCGCGCGAAACTGGACAAATCTTCCACGGAGACGTTTGACATGATTCAGCAAATTTACGGCGATGCTGCAACGAATCGTTCGAGGTGTTTTGCGCAGCATGCACGCTTCAATAGCGGAAGAACATCACTGGAAGACGATGCGAGATCAGGAAGACCGTCAACGAGCTTTACCCCTGAAAATAAAATAAAAAATCATCCGGCATCTTGTGTGTAATGATCAACAGGGAACAATCCACAACATCACTGCCGTTGTCGGTCTGTCTTACGGAACAGTCCATGTGATCCTCATGTCTGATTTGAACATGCACGTGTTGCTGCCAAGTACATTACTGCACAGTGAAATTCATTTTTCCAGCCTGAATCTGTGAATTTAGCAACAAACAGAACGCTATGCTAAGCATGTTATACACACAATTTTCTAGCTCGCTATTAAGCTGATTTTTAATGTTATCTGAATCACTGTGTTAATCTTATTAACTGCTAATTAAGCGTTATTTGCCGCATCATTGCCCTACATGTCCGTCTGTGCGGCGCGGCGGCTCAGGACACATTCCTTCCAGAAGTTTCTGTCGTGTCTGAGGCGTGCAAAGCTTCTGCTTCACAATGCGGGGTGTGACATAAACCGCCCGAAAACATTTATAAGAAGGTGTGTCTGAAGCGTGTGGACATTTTGTGTGTGTGTGTGTGTGTGTGTGTGTGTGTGTGTGTGTGCGCGCTAGCAGCTGTTTAATTATTGCTCTCCTGTGGCGTATCACTGTCTCTGGTAATCTCCCACCTGTTACACTGGGAGCACACGCACACACACACACGCTAACGCAAACACACACACACACACACAAACACACATACAAACACACACACACACAAACACACATACACACACACACACACGCAAACACATGCTAACATACACACACACACATGCAAACACACGCTAACATACACACACACACACACACGCAAACATACACACACACACAAACACACACACACACGCTAACATACACACACACAAACACACGCAAACATACACACACACACAGAAACACACACACACCCAAACATACACACACATACACACACATACACACACACGCAAACATACACACACACGCAACCACACATACACACACACACGCAAACATACACGCACACACACGCAAACATACACACACACACGCGAGCATACACACAGGCAAACATACACTCACACATACGCAAACACACACACACACACAAACACATACACAAACATACACACGCACACACACGCAAGCATACACACACACACACGCAAACACACAGGGATACATGCACACAAACACGCACACGCATACACAGACAAAGACGTTCTTGCTCTCTCTCGCCCTCTTCTGGTGGCTCTGTGCAGTGCAGGAATAAAATACATCTGTTTTTTTCTTTGTTTATGTTTCAGGTGTTTTACCTCTTTGTCATCCCCTTTTTATCTTTCTTTATCTTCCTTTTCATTTACTCTCATAATTATAATATATTTTTTACATTTTGACATTTGTTTCTTGCTTTTGCTATGTTTTTATATTCTTTTATATTTCCTTATCTCTGATTTTCCTTTCCTTTATCTTCTCCTTTTTCTTTCTTTTTCATTATTATCTATTATGCACTTTATTTTGTTTATCAGTGTTTGTGTTTTTTTATGATCCCCCATTTTCTCCCTCTCTCTCTCCTCTGCAGATGGATGTGGATCAGTCGGAGTATGCAGATGACCCGTGGGTGATCACGGCTGAACAGCTGGATTATTACACACATCAGTTCCTCAGTCTGCAGCGTGACCTGAGCGGCCTGATCCTGGGTGAGAGATGTCCACCTTCACCGTTTGTAATTAAATATATTCTTTGACAAATGTTCATAATTTTTTTTTCAATAATATTTTTTTAGGCCCTGACGCAAAGAACTTCTTCACGAAGTCGAAGCTGCCCATCCCCGAGCTCTCTCATATATGGCGAGTTTGACTTCTAACATACTTACACTGTTTCTAACATAATGCTTATGATGAATTTCTGAAGACAAATACGAGACAAGGCATCCGTCATAAAATCTCTTCTTGTAGGTCATACAGTCTGTTTATTCACGTTCAGATCAAGACGAATTTTGCTCACGGAGACGTTTTACTCAGACTGAAGCGTTATCACTTCATCATCACGTCTGCTCGAAACGCTGATGTTCCTGACCGTTGCGTCTCGTTATCGCGTCGCTCCACCTTTTACACTCAGGATTACAGAATAAACAGCGACAAGACACTCGATTAATCATCAGCCCCAGCCATTAGCTTATTCCTGCCCGCATTATCCAGTTGCTTAGCAACGGTAGACACTAAATTAATAAATAAACAAATGAAACGACGTTGTTTGTGCAGACGCTTTTCTAAAGTAGGTTTTATGTAGAACAATTTAACAGTGTGAAAGGATTTAATTCCTTTCATTTATATATTTTTAATTAGAAATGTTTCTTTCCTTATTATGATATTATGATATTTATGATTTATAACTCTGATAAAACATCACATCTCCTTTTTCCCTTTTCTTTCCTTCTGTTCTCTAAAAACACTTTAAAATCCTCAGTAATGTAAATCTAAAATATTACACATCATTCATCAAACTGTTCTTTAGATCTTTTATTTTATTATTATTTTTATTCGATATTCTTGGGAAACATGTTATTTACTGATGTATTCCCTTAATAACAATGTTTATCATTGAAAAATATTTATTCATAAAAAAATCTTGATATCTACATTTTAAAAATGAAATCCTGTAATTTTAATGCCATTAAAATGCATTGATCTCAACACAAACACACACACACACACACACACACACACACACACATGAGCAGAAATCAGCTATAGTGTGTAAGTTTGGACCAGACCGTATGTTTTTGTTGTGGTTATAAACCCCGCCCCCTGCCTTCACCCTATAGGGAGCTGAGCGATG
>CM059221.1:1426980-1429480 GCA_030347435.1 Clarias fuscus
ATATAAATCCCCATCTGCATGGAATGAATTGTTTTTTTTGTTTCTCAGGTGATAAGAGTGGCTGGCTTCCTCCTCCTCCTGCTCTACCACCTCGCACTCTGACCTCACAGGTACAAACACAGTCAAACACAGACACACATACCAAGATAGGAAGAAATGACAATGCTACTTGTATAACTGCCTTACTATATAAGAGAAAGTATGTAAACCTTTTGTAATTTCATGGTTTTCTGCATTAATTTGTCATAAAATGTGATGGGAACTCCTGCTACATTAGTTCTGCCAGTGGGCTCAAAGTCCTCCTGAACGGAGGTGCGGGTCTGAGCCACAGCTACAGGAAGCACCTGGTCGAGGTTATTGCTGCCAAGGGGGCGGAGTCAACCAGTTATTAATTCCAAGGGTTCACTTACTTTTTCCACTACCATTTTGAATGTTGACATGAAAGATCAGAATTATGTTTGTGTTATTATTTCAGACAGATTATATTTGTCAATATTTTAGATTTAGATGAAGATCAGATCAGATTTAATCACAAATTAATGCAGAACACCACTATGAGTTACACATGAAATATTATTACAGAATATATTTAAATAGAAAAACTTTATAAAATGAGTTGAGAAACTTTTCATCCCACACACACACAGCAGACGCCTCACTTTCCCCCCGGGGCCGAACAAAACTCCCAGCATGCCATGCAGCAGCCTTATTTTGACTTTAATAAGTGCAAAATTCAGGAGGTGAGAACACACACACACACACACACACACACACACACACACACACACACACACACACACACACATAGCTGGTGAATTTCATATGGAATGTGTTCCAAATCTGATCTTATAGCAGCTTAAACATGAGATGAAACTAAATAGACACACACCCTTAAAGAAACACACACACACACACACACACACACACACACACACACACTTAAGAAGACACACACCCTTAAAGAAACACATATATGTGTACAGAGCTGGTATTTTCCCACAGGAGTCACTATCATGTTCCTATTTTCCCATCTAACACTAATCCTAAACACACACACACACACACACACACACACACACACACACACAGTGTGAATCTGAAACATACTTTTCCAAATGTTATTACAAGCTAGAAATTCATTTATATTAATACATTATAACAGGATATAGCTTTTACAAGGTAAAAGAATTGAGTGTGTGTGTGTGTGTGTGTGTGTGTGTGTGTGTGTGTGTGTGTGTGTGTGAGTGAGTGTGTATTCCCTTAGTACCCTTAAGCCTTCCCTTTCTCCGCCAACATATCTCTCTCTCTCTCCTCTCTTCCTTTTCCTCTGTTTTCTTTGCCAAAGCTAATATTAGTGTGTGTGTGTGTGTGTGTGTGTGTGTGTGTGTGTGTGTGTGTGTGTGTTTAATGAGTGACGTATACCCTGACACCACACACAGCGTGTTTCTGCAGTTCCTCATAAATATTATCTGCATTAAGACAGTTAACACGTGTACAGCGAGACAGTAAAGCTCCCTCTCTCTCTCTCTCTCTCTCTCTCTCTCTCTGTGAATATTCTCTCATTCACACACACGCGCACACACACACACACACACACACACACTCTCTGCAGGAATCTTGGCAGCTTTAAAGCAAGAATATAGGAATTGGTTCAGTTTCATTTAATAATGATTTAATTTAATATCAGTTTAATTATATGTAATTTAATCTAATGTAGTTAACTCTTAATGTCTTTTCATTTGGTTTAATTCAATGTAACTTAACCAAATATAATTTAATAAGATTAGGGCTTATTTAATTTCAGGTTTAATTTATTTAACTGTCAGCCTGTTTATGTAATTGTTTGTAATTAAATGCTGTATTTCGTTGGTTTGCTTCTCCAGTGGATTGACACTAAAATAAAACACTAAAAAGGGTCAAACAATACCGTGGGATGTGTAATGACTCAGAGTCGCCACTGCATAGCGCTGTTGATCGCGTAAAAACGTTCAGTCTACAGCCGGGGACAAAGGTTTTGGAAATGGAACAAACATTAATTTCACAAGGTCCTGCTGCGTCAGTGTGTTTAGATCTTTGTGCCAGATGTTCCTCTGGTCTACTGAAGTCAAAGGGTTTTACTGACAGTTACACCAAGTTTATTCAAAGAGTCAGGAGTCACAGTTCAGACCCTCTGCACTTCACCCTGACTGATTCCTACACATTCAGTGCTCGGAGTTCAGTGCGATGGGATTCAGGTCTGAGGACTTTCCTGGACATGGACACAAAATTTCCGTGTTTTGTTTCTCGAGTCACTTTTAGTTCTCACCTCTGCTGGATGGCGAGGAGCGGCGGGACACTGTAGGAATCTGACATCGCTGACATTTTTGTTTTATTCAGTTATATGAACACGTCTTGCAGTTTGTTCTTGCGGGTCAGATCATCATCACTTCCGTGTTTTATAACTTTAAGTAAAAAAAAAAAAAAAACTTGGAGACACTCAGGAATTTAATTCATTGTTTAA
>CM059221.1:1431980-1476980 GCA_030347435.1 Clarias fuscus
CACACACACACACACACACACACACACTTACCCCAAGACATAAAGGATCCAGATGACCAGATGTACTTTAACACACTTTAAACAACCCTGCAGCACTGGCATTCCATAATGACACACACACACACACACACACACACACACACTGTCTAAAAGACAGAACTAGAACACACTGTGTCAGAAAAAGGTGCAAAAAACAGTATTTCTATTTGCATTGTTTTTTTTTTTTTTTTACCTGAGTGGAGGAAACTGATCACAGATCAGCGGCGTGACTCGGATTAACCTGGTTTGAGATCAGATCATGTTAATAAACACAGATCCACAATCAGATGTACAAGGCTGAAACTGGAGGACATGAAGAGCACAGATGGTTAGACAGAGGAGGACTGGGGGAACTGGGGGAAGCGAGGTAACCAGGAGCGCTAGAGCAGGAATGTTAGCGTGAGGATCAGAGAACGGAGGACGGCACTCAGAGCCCAGATAAACAAGTGCAGTGAGGATTTCACAGTGACTCGGTGAACATCTGCTCTCAGGGTCAGGCGTCACTACTACTGTTCCTGATGTTGTGCTGAGAGCGACTAGATCGGGGGCTGTTCTGTACACTGACGAGGAATTAGAGCGCGCGCCATTCACTTCAGTTAAATCAGATATGTTGGTGGTCTACGGGACACCTGATTATTTCATCCCCCTGCGTCTTCTCATCCGTACATCGTCACGTCAGGCTTTTTACTTTACTGTTTTATTTATTTTTTACTTTTTATTATCGGAGGTGAAGACGGATGCGGGGCAGATTATAGGCCATGATGTGAAGTCAGAGCAAGATAAATTTAAAGACGTGAAACGAGATTTTTGGTCATAGTGAAAGAAGCGCCCAGGTCAAGACCAACAGCGAACAAAACACAAACACGAGACATGACGGGGATGATGGGTAATGCAGTTCAGCGCTTCTTTAGTGCTTTAGTGATTTTATCGTGTTGCATTTGACAGCAAAGGAATAGACCTTAAATCTTTCTTTTTCAGTCCACATTTTCTATCCTGACTGTTTCTTTTTTCCGGTTTAAAGGCGAGTGTTTCTTCTGTGTTTAAAGTGTGTGTTTCTTCTTGGACACTTCATGAAAAATCTGGAAACTTTGGAGAACTACATACAGATGAGTTTAGTAATCTGCATGCAGAGACCAGAATATTGCCTTGATATTGAGCTGCAGAACCTGCAGAGAGTCTGAACACCAGGAACTTTCCTAAAGTAAAAACCTAAACTCTGGACTTAATCTCTGAATCAGAATCCAGGAATATTCTGGAATGTTCACTTCATTTATTGTTCCTTATGTTCTTCATGATAACTCCTTGGTACTTGGTTCAAGGGTTCGTTAAGGGTTTGAACTGGAACGTGTCCAGATTTATTGAATGTTCATAAAATTACTCTTACTCTGAATCTCTTCATACATTTTTTACTCATATAATGTTTATTTTTATAAAAATTCACAGATTGATAACCCTAGAACAAAATTTGTTTTCTATTCACCCTTTGTTATAATGACATTATAGCGCCCTCCTCCCACCGCACATCGTCTCTGTATTTTCACTGTGCTATAAAGATGCAATAGACCTAAAAGCAAAAAATTAAATTGTGTGGTGTGTGAAATAACCCTGTCTATATGCAAAAACACACCGCTGCGGCTTCACTTCCTGTTGCTGCTGATGCTGTTACTTTTTAATCTTGAGACAAATTCACATTAAACACAAACACACACACATTTCAACATACCTGACTCAATAAAATGACGTGGTGTGTGGAAGTGAAACCTGGAACACTGTAATCCCTCGTCCTCTTTTGTGTGTGTTTATTATTTTCATTTGCTGTGAAATGTGTTTTGTATCATTTCTATAAAACACACTGAGCTGCTTTTACAGATAAACTAATACTATCCTGTTTTACACTAAATACTGAAATCATTGGAGGTAATATTTTGTAAATAAAGCTACAGAGTTCCACTTTTAACAACTTTGTTTTATAAATCAATATTCTATCTATCTATCTATCTATCTATCTATCTATCTATCTGTCTATTTATCTATCTATCTGTATGTCTGTCTATTACTGTCAAACATCAACAGAGTTCATGACACAGCAAAAAATGCCAGCATTTACAACAAGAGAGTAGGAGAACATCTCAATTCACCGTCAAACCCCATGGCACACTACAATTCTCAACTGACAACTACATTCATTATCAAACACTGACAATCACAATCACATACCAACATTCACCATCACACATATCAACACTTACCACCAAACACCAACATTCACCACCAAACAACAACATTTACCACCAAACACCAATATTCAAATGCAAAAATTAACCATGACACAGCAACATTCACCATCAAACACCAACATTAATCACCGTACACCAACATTCCGCATTAAACACCAACATTCACCATAACACACCAACATTCACCATAACACACCAACATTCACCATTAAACACCAACATTCACCATCACACACCAACATTCAGCAATACATACCAATATTTATTACCAAACACCACCATTCACCATTAAACACCAACATTCACCATAACACACCAACATTCACCATTAAACACCAACATTCACCATAACACACCAACATTCACCATTAAACACCAACATTCACCATAACACACCAACATTCACCATCACACACTAACATTCACCAGTAAACACCAACATTCCCCATCACACACCAACATTCACCATCAAATAACAACATTCACCATCACACACCAACATTGACCATTAAATACCAACATTCACCATCACACACCATCACACACCAACATTCACCATTAAATACCAACATTCACCATCACACACCAACATTCACCATTAAACACCAACTCTCACCATCAAACACCAACTTTCATCGTCAAACACCACCATTAATCCTTGAACACCAACATTCCCCATTAAACACCAACATTCACCATCACACACCAACATTCACCATCACACACCAACATTCACCATTAAATACCAACATTCACCATCACACACCAACATTCACCATCACACACCAACATTCACCATTAAATACCAACATTCACCATCACACAACAACACTCACCATAACACAACAACATTCACCAGTAAACACCAACATTCCCCATCACACACCAACATTCAACATCAAACACTAACATTCACCATTAAATACCAACATTCACCATCACACACCAACAGTCACCATTAAACATCAACATTCACCATTAAATACCAACATTCACCATCACACACCAACATTCAGCAATACATACCAATATTTACTACCAAACACCAACATTCACTATAACACACCAACATTCACCATTAAACACCAACATTCACCATTAAACACCAACATTCACCATAACACACCAACATTCACCATTAATCACCAACATTCACCATAACACACCAACATTCACCATCACACACCAACATTCACCATCAAACACCAACATTCACCATAACACACCAACATTCACCATCACACACCAACATGCACCATTAAACACCAACATGCACCATTAAACACCAACAATCACCATAACACACCAACATTCACCATTAAATACCAACATTCACGATTAAATACCAACATTCACCATTAAATACCAACATTCACCATAACACACCAACATTCACCATCAAATACCAACATTCCACATCAAACACCAACATTCACCATCTAATACCAACATTCACCATAACACTCCAACATTCACCAGTAAATACCAACATTCACCATAACACACCAACATTCACCATCAAATACCAACATTCCCCATCAAACACCAACATTCACCATCTAATACCAACATTCACCATCTAATACCAATATTTACTATCAAACACCAACATTCACCATTAAACACCAACATTCACAATCACACTCCAACCATCACACACCAATATTCACCATCACACTCCAACCATCACACAACAACATTCACCATTAAACACCAACTTTCACCATCACACACCAATATTTACTACCAAACACCAACATTCACCATTAAACAACAACATTCACCATCACACACCAACATTTACCATCACACACCAACATTCACCATAACACACCAACATTCACCATCAAACACCAACATTCACCATAACATACCAACATTCACCATTAAATACCAACATTCACCACACCATCACCTCCTCCATAAGTTTCCTTTAATGAAGTAAATCAGTTCAGCGTCTGAGATTAAAGAAGTGTGTCAAATTTCCTACAACTGCTGATTATTTTTTCCTACAACTACAGGGTTGAATTAGCAAGTCATATGTAATTTCTGTCTTAGTGAGCAGAACCCTGCACCCTCCAATAACACACACACACACACACACACACACACACACACACACACACACACACACACACACACACACACACACACACACAGGATTTAGGTCACATGCCTGATTGTTTTAGTCGTATTCTGCCAGGATACAGCCCCATAAACAGCAACTACTGAGTTCAGCTTAGGTTCTCATCCACTCCTCTCTCTCTCTCTCTCTCTCTCTCTCTCTCTCTCTCTCGCTCTCTCACTCTGTTAATAAGTGTTGCAATAAAAAAACTGTTCAGCTAAGTCAAGGTGTCCAAGTGCACTATTTTGTAATCATGTCCAAAAACATAACATATGATGAACAAAACCGATGAAATCCAGTGTCCTATTGTGTTCTTGGATATTATACTAATTCTACTAATACTACTACTACTAATAATAACAATTCATTCTAAAATTTTCCACTTCCTCTATATAGCAGTAACACTTTTGCTTTTCCTTTTGTATCCTAAAACTATTCTTATGCAGTAATATTATTTAATCAGTTTTTAAATTATTTGGTTCAACATAAAATAGTCAGTTTGTAAATTCTAACATGTCATTTTTCAAAACAAACCCTATAGATTATTCCAAATGCAATATAAAATTACTGTATGCAGCAGTGCAGTTATATAATATAGTTATATTACATATTATTAATTAAATTGTCACTTTGTACATTATTCTGTAGTGATGTGTGGTTGTAAGAATCATACAAACTGACTCATAGTATTGTATTCATATTTTTCTGAGAAAAAATAAATATTGTGAAAAATAATGTAATGGAATCATTATAATATACATTTATATTATACATTTATACTACAACTGGAGTAAAAAAAAAAAGTTAAATTGATTATATTACATTAGAAATAAATGTATACTGGTTATAAGGTAATAAAAGTTCACTTATTTTCCTCAGACCTTATTTCATTCTAATGTAAATCAGATGCCTTGCAGCTCCTGTTAAACATATTGTAACATATTGTTTAATTCTGTACACCTAACCTATTGAGTATGCTAACCTAGCCTAGCCTAGCCTACCCTGAACCTGCTTGGAATACTTCTTTTAGACGACTTATTTAAAAAAAAAAAAAATCTCTCTCATCATCATAGTTTATAATAAAAATACACAAAATATAGTATACGGTAGCGAATTAGTTGGTTAACCTCAGGATTGTGCGGCTGCATAGGAGTTCTGGCTCGCTAGTGCCACCCAGCATCACAAGAGAGTATTGCACTGCATAGTGTTTGATCTACACACGTGGACAAAATTGTTGGTACCCTTCGGTCAGTGAAAGAAAAACTCACAATGGTCACAGAAATAACTTTAATCTGACAAAAGTAATAATAAATAAGAATTCTATGAATGTTAACCAATGAAAGTCAGACATTGCTTTTCAACCATGCTTCAACGGAATTATAAAAAAAAATTAACTCATGGAACAGGCCTGGACAAAAATGATGGTACCCCTAACTTAATAGTTTGTTGCACAACCTTTTGAGGCAATCACTGCAATCAAACGATTCCTGTAACTGTCAATGAGACTTCTGCACCTCTCTGCAGGTATTTTGGCCCACTCCTCATGAGCAAGCTGCTCCAGTTGTTTCCGGTTTGAAGGGTGCCTTTTCCAGACAGCATGTTTCAGCTCCTTCCAAAGATGCTCAATAGGACTGAGGTCAGGGCTCATAGAAGGCCACTTTAGAATAGTCCAATGTTTTCCTCTTAGCCATTCCTGGGTGTTTTTAGCTGTGTGTTTTGGGTCATTGTCCTGTTGCAAGACCCATGACCTGCGACTGAGACCCAGCTTTCTGACACTGGCCAGCACATTTCTCTCTAGAATCCCTTGATAGTCTTGAGATTTCATTGTACCCTGCACAGATTCAAGACACCCTGTGCCAGATGCAGCAAAGCAGCCCCAGAACATAACAGAGCCTCCTCCATGTTTCACAGTAGGGACAGTGTTCTTTTCTTCATATGCTTCATTTTTCCGTCTGTGAACATAGAGCTGATGTGCCTTGGCAAAAAGTTCCATCTGTCCATAGGACATTCTCCCAGAAGCTTTGTGGCTTGTCAACATGTAGTTTGGCATATTCCAGTCTGGCTTTTTTATGATTTGTTTAAAACAATGGTGTCCTCCTTGGTCGTCTCCCATGTAGTCCACTTTGGCTCAAACAACGACGGATGGTGCGATCTGACACTGATGTTCCTTGAGCATGAAGTTCACCTTGGATCTCTTTAGAAGTCTTTCTGGGCTCTTCTGTTACCATTCGGATTATCCGTCTCTTTGATTTGTCATCAATTTTCCTCCTGCGGTCACGTCCAGGGAGGTCGGCTACAGTCCCATTGATCTTAAATTTCTGAATAATATGTGCAACTGTAGTCACAGGAACATCTAGCTGCTTGGAAATGGTCTTATAGCCTTTACCTTTAACATGCTTGTCTATAAATTTCTTTCGAATCTCCTGAGACAAATCTTTCCTTCGCTTCCTCTGGTCCATGTTGAGTGTGGTACATACCATGTCACCAAACAACACAGTGACTACCTGGAGCCCTATATATAGGCCCACTGACTGATTACAAGATTGTAGACACCTGTGATGCTAATTAGTGGACACACCTTGAATTAACATGTCCCTTTGGTCACATTATTTTCAGTATTTTCTAGGGGTACCATCATTTTTGTCCAGGCCTGTTCCATGAGTTTATTTTTGTAAATAATTCTGTTGAAGCATGGTTGAAAAGCAATGTCTGACTTTCACTGGTTAACATTCATAGATTTTTTTTTAATTATTACTTTTGTCAGATTAAAGTTATTTCTGTGACCATTGTGAGTTTTTCTTTCATTGACCGAAGGGTACCAACAATTTTGTCCACGTGTGTACGTATGGTTTACGGCGTAAAATCTGTAAAATGACTTCTTAAATTTTTTTTCTATAGTAATGATGAAAGTATGGAGGGGCAGAATCAGCAGAGCGAACACACACTACTCACATTACTGTGTACTCACACACGCACATTCACACGCACACACAAATAGATAGAGGCAGTCAAATTTGTTCATGGCAGCTGACACACATGAGGTTCAAAGGTCACATTACTATTTGTTGCCTTCTGTACACTGACTCTCCCTGTCTACACACACACACACACACACACACACACACACACACACACACACACACACACACACGCATGCACACACACACGCACGCACGCATGCACGCACGCACACACATACACACACACACACACACACACACACACACACACACACACACACACACACACACACACACACACACACAGAGCGTGTATCAGATTTGTGCGCCCTAGCTTGTCAGACTCTTTCACATTCGCTGAATGCGGACTTCACTAAATCCATCCATAAAGCCTTTTCCTGTGGAGAGAGGCTGATGTCAGCACACACACACACACACACACACACACACACACACACACACACACACACACACACACACACACACACACACACACACACACACACACACACACACACATGCACACACACACACAAACAGAATCATGACCACAAGAAACCTGACTTTCCAGACACACCATCATCCTAAGCACACACTATAGATCAACATATCAGGTGTGATAAAGAGGAGACACTGTTTCCTTCCTAAAGCTGATTATTTTTCTAGAACAAGAGATCAAATGCATATTTCTTATCTATATAAATAAAAGGAAGGTTTTGTCTGTACATTTGTCAGAACTCTCTTCTTTAATGATATACATTTCATAAATTGAAGGACCAGAAACCAGTCTCAGAAAATTTATCTCTGTATGTCTCTCTTTCTGGGAAATGTTTGTCACAGCATTAAGCAAAACTGAAACTTTGGCAGTACTTAGGTATTTGCCTGAACTTAAACCTGCACCATAAATGAAGTAAACATTTTTTGTAAAAGGGAAGTTATGAGCAGTTTTGTGCCAGATTATAAACCAGAGGTTTTGACAGTGCACTGCGCATGTGTCACACTGTGAGCGGGTCTTAAATTGGTCGCTGTACAGAACTGACTGAATCTCCTGCAGTCCTCAGATCTCTGGCTGAAGTTTAATCTGCACCATCAGTGAATCTACATGTGGAGTAAAAGTGATGTTATGAACAGTTATGTGTGGGATTTAATCATCTACTGTAAAATAATCTACTAATGCGCTACTGTCTCAATGTAAACAAACACCTGCAGCAATAGATATTAATGAGAAAAGATAAAGTGAATATTTTGACTGGGATTAGTTCATATTCTCACTTTGGCTGAAATAACAGCGCTGAAGTGGTATAAGTGAATTTTAACACGCCGGAGTCGTTTTAAGACGAAACTTCATCTTTATCTGATCTACTTTTTCCATTTCTCATCTGTGATTCTCTCTCCGATTACCGAACAGGGAGTGTATTTGTCTGAGCACCAAAGAAGTACAACTCAGTGTAAACAAGGCGTCAGATACTCGACCTTACAGAATGTGATTTCTGTATATTAATAAGTGAGACAGAGAGTTCTGCTGTACAGAGAGACACAGACATGGACGTGGACTTCAACCTCTAATAATAATCATAATAATAATAATCATAATAATAATAATAATATCACTCATTACATTAAAGCTCAGCAGATTATTATTAGATTTAACATCGTAACTGTTTCTACAGACTCTATAACGGTTACACTAGCGCTACTGTGGTGTTATTGATATATAAACAGTGAACAGTGTGATTAACGCTGCGATTCCGCTCCGATTCCGCTCCGGGTGTTCGGTGAAGCCCCGCGCGTGCACCCGCCCTCGATTTAAAGCGGCGGAGCGAGAGCGCGTGCGCGCGCAGCTCCGCCGCGTCCCCTCAGTGCAGTTCGCTCTCACGAGCTCGGCGCGCGCGGTGTGTGTGTGTGAGCGCGTGCTCCGGTGCGACCGGGATGGAGCCCGAGCCGCGAGCGCGCTTTGAGCCTCCGGAGTAACATAACGAAGGGAAATAAAAAAAAAAATTATAAAAAAAAAGGATCTCGGGTGGAAAATATTTTCTCCAACACAAGAATAAACTTTTTTTTTTTTTTAAATCCTTGGTGGGAACTGAACTGTAACCTGTAGGACACTCGGCGCACATGCCTTTCGCCAAGAGAGCGGTGGAGCCGCGGCGGCTGCGCAGGAGCGCGCGGCCGGGGGCAGACCCGGAGGACCTGTGCGCGGTGAGTAACGCGGCTCTGTCCCGCACCGTGCGCCAGCTGTCGGACCTCGCGCGGCACGCGGGGTCGCTCTTCCACGAGCTGGAGCGCGAGCTGGCGGCCACCGACCGGCGGCTGCGGGACCTGCGGGAGAGAGTGCGGCGCGTGGACAGGAGCACCGAGCAGCTGGACCCCAAACTGGAGGCAGTGCGTGAGTGCGGAATTCACTCTTGCTCCTTTCCCTGTGTGTGTGTGTGTGTGTGTGTGAGAGAGACGCTGTTTGCTCCGTGGTAACGGTACCGAAGTTCGCCAAAGTCTTTGCGCACTTGCGTCACGTGTCTTTGTACATCCTGGCACACATGTGAGGATAAAATATTTACGGTATTTAGTCATATAAACACACTCGTGTATTAGGAGTCAACCTACTGAGTCGATTCTTTCAAGCAACTCTCCAGTCAATAAACCTGCACACACACACACTATGGGCAGTTTGTGAATTCCAGTTACCCAAACCTGCATGTCTTTGGACTGTGGGAGGAAACCGGAGTACCCTGAGGAAACCCACCGAGCACGGGGAGAACATGCAAACTCCATGTACACAGACCTGAGGCGGGAATCGAACATGGAACCTGTAGGTGCAGGGTGACGGTGCTAACCACTACACCACCTGTGTGCATGGTCCTTGGTGGGTTTCCTTCAGGTACTCTGGTGTCCTCCCGCAATCCAAAGACATGCAGATTGCTGTTCACAAATTGCCCGTAGTGTGTAAATCAGCATCCAGGGTGTACCCGCCTCGTGCCCTAAGTCTCCTGGGAAAAGCTCCAGGCCCCCGCGACCCTAAATACAGGATAAAGTGGTACAGACGATGAGTGAGGCAGTGTGTACAGTTCCTTCTTCACTCATTCTTTCTTCCTATACCTTCAGGACCCTATATAGGACAACATAGGCTACTTTTAGCTGGCGTAACATGAAACACACACACACACTGTTATCCATATCAGTCTTACTCAGTGCTGCACCGTTACCATTATATCAGCCCAGTGTAGAGGGGTGCCAATACTTTGTGCTGACCAGCACATTACAAAAGCGAGCAGTGGTGAGACAGGTGATCATCCTAATCAAACAGACACAGGGTGTGCAAGCAGAATAATATAAAAGGGCTAGTTTTGCTATTGTGGTTATTATGAAAGGGTTTTTTGATGACATCATCATGTTTACACACAACCTGTCAGCTTGTGTTTCTTTTTCTTATAAATTCCTCTGATAACACGTATGCGTCCTGTGGAAATACCCATTTAGGAGATATACACACTGTCAGGGCGCGTCTCTTTCTACTTCACTATGTGTGTGTGTGTGTGTGTGTGTAAGAAAGAAAGAGAGAGAGAGAGAGAGTTTTTAAAGTTATGGTGCTCCATTAGACAAGTGTGTGTGTGCGCGTCAGCATTGATCTGGAGTGTGTCACACACCAATGATGTGTTTATACATTGCTTCCATCTCTCTCTCTCTCCGTCTCTTTATCTCTCTCTCCCTCCATAACACGTTATTACACAATTATACAACATCTGTAACTGCACATTCCCTTTCTTCTCTCTCTCTCTCTCCTGCCCTCTGTCTCACTCCTTACTCCTCTTTAAATCCCACCATTACATCCATATTCAGTATCTCTCCCTCTCTTTTCTCATTATTTTTCTTCTCCCCTCTTAAGTCCCCAAATCATCTTCTCTTTTTTCCCCTCTTATTCCTTTCTTCACATTCACTCTTTCCATCTCTTCTTTTCTTGCTTTCTCTTTCTTATCTCTATGTTTTTCTTTTATCCCTCAGTGCATCTGTCCTTCTTTTCATTCTCCGCTTTCCCCATGTTTAGCTCTTTGTCTTTTCTCACAGTCTTTTTTTTCCACGTTCCTTTTCTGTCTTTCCCATTCCTGTTATTTTTTTTTCTTTTCCCTTTATTTAAAAAAAAAATAGCCCCTCCCCCTCTCCACATTGCCCCGCCCTCCCGAGTGATCACAACATGCCCCCTGGGGCTCAGTGAGAGAGTCTGGGCCTGTAAAAGGTCAGAGGTCAGGGAGCACTGACAGGCTGACGCTGAGCACCTGTGGATGCAGGAATTCCCACAATGCTCAGCTCTTTCAGCTTTCAGGAAGTGCTGATGGGGGCGATAATATTATTATTATTATTGTTATGATTATGATTTCGTACAGGAAGTGTTTCATGCAAATGTCAGATAGAGGCTCGACTTCCTTCTTTTCGAGTGCTGCCTGTCTCAGACGCCTTTGTCTGTCAGTGTGTTATCTAGACGTTGGATTAGGACACGCCCCCCTCCAGTCACAGTTGATTTTATTTTTATTTTTTTCCCTATCAGGCTCCTCAGCAGGCAATGAATTGGGACATGACCCGATACCATCCTGTCTGTGACTTCTTCCTTATAAGGCAGTGCAGTCTTTATTTCTGTTTCACATTATTTTCAGTATTTTCTAGGGGTACCATCATTTTTGTCCAGGCCTGTTCCATGAGTTTATTTTTGTAAATAATTCTGTTGAAGCATGGTTGAAAAGCAATGTCTGACTTTCACTGGTTAACATTCATAGATTTTTTTTTAATTATTACTTTTGTCAGATTAAAGTTATTTCTGTGACCATTGTGAGTTTTTCTTTCATTGACCGAAGGGTACCAACAATTTTGTCCACGTGTGTACGTATGGTTTACGGCGTAAAATCTGTAAAATGACTTCTTAAATTTTTTTTCTATAGTAATGATGAAAGTATGGAGGGGCAGAATCAGCAGAGCGAACACACACTACTCACATTACTGTGTACTCACACACGCACATTCACACGCACACACAAATAGATAGAGGCAGTCAAATTTGTTCATGGCAGCTGACACACATGAGGTTCAAAGGTCACATTACTATTTGTTGCCTTCTGTACACTGACTCTCCCTGTCTACACACACACACACACACACACACACACACACACACACACACACACACACACGCATGCACACACACACGCACGCACGCATGCACGCACGCACACACATACACACACACACACACACACACACACACACACACACACACACACACACACACACACACACACACACAGAGCGTGTATCAGATTTGTGCGCCCTAGCTTGTCAGACTCTTTCACATTCGCTGAATGCGGACTTCACTAAATCCATCCATAAAGCCTTTTCCTGTGGAGAGAGGCTGATGTCAGCACACACACACACACACACACACACACACACACACACACACACACACACACACACACACACACACACATGCACACACACACACAAACAGAATCATGACCACAAGAAACCTGACTTTCCAGACACACCATCATCCTAAGCACACACTATAGATCAACATATCAGGTGTGATAAAGAGGAGACACTGTTTCCTTCCTAAAGCTGATTATTTTTCTAGAACAAGAGATCAAATGCATATTTCTTATCTATATAAATAAAAGGAAGGTTTTGTCTGTACATTTGTCAGAACTCTCTTCTTTAATGATATACATTTCATAAATTGAAGGACCAGAAACCAGTCTCAGAAAATTTATCTCTGTATGTCTCTCTTTCTGGGAAATGTTTGTCACAGCATTAAGCAAAACTGAAACTTTGGCAGTACTTAGGTATTTGCCTGAACTTAAACCTGCACCATAAATGAAGTAAACATTTTTTGTAAAAGGGAAGTTATGAGCAGTTTTGTGCCAGATTATAAACCAGAGGTTTTGACAGTGCACTGCGCATGTGTCACACTGTGAGCGGGTCTTAAATTGGTCGCTGTACAGAACTGACTGAATCTCCTGCAGTCCTCAGATCTCTGGCTGAAGTTTAATCTGCACCATCAGTGAATCTACATGTGGAGTAAAAGTGATGTTATGAACAGTTATGTGTGGGATTTAATCATCTACTGTAAAATAATCTACTAATGCGCTACTGTCTCAATGTAAACAAACACCTGCAGCAATAGATATTAATGAGAAAAGATAAAGTGAATATTTTGACTGGGATTAGTTCATATTCTCACTTTGGCTGAAATAACAGCGCTGAAGTGGTATAAGTGAATTTTAACACGCCGGAGTCGTTTTAAGACGAAACTTCATCTTTATCTGATCGACTTTTTCCATTTCTCATCTGTGATTCTCTCTCCGATTACCGAACAGGGAGTGTATTTGTCTGAGCACCAAAGAAGTACAACTCAGTGTAAACAAGGCGTCAGATACTTGACCTTACAGAATGTGATTTCTGTATATTAATAAGTGAGACAGAGAGTTCTGCTGTACAGAGAGACACAGACATGGACGTGGACTTCAACCTCTAATAATCATAATAATAATAATCATAATAATAATAATAATATCACTCATTACATTAAAGCTCAGCAGATTATTATTAGATTTAACATCGTAACTGTTTCTACAGACTCTATAACGGTTACACTAGCGCTACTGTGGTGTTATTGATATATAAACAGTGAACAGTGTGATTAACGCTGCGATTCCGCTCCGATTCCGCTCCGGGTGTTCGGTGAAGCCCCGCGCGTGCACCCGCCCTCGATTTAAAGCGGCGGAGCGAGAGCGCGTGCGCGCGCAGCTCCGCCGCGTCCCCTCAGTGCAGTTCGCTCTCACGAGCTCGGCGCGCGCGGTGTGTGTGTGTGAGCGCGTGCTCCGGTGCGACCGGGATGGAGCCCGAGCCGCGAGCGCGCTTTGAGCCTCCGGAGTAACATAACGAAGGGAAATAAAAAAAAAAATTATAAAAAAAAAGGATCTCGGGTGGAAAATATTTTCTCCAACACAAGAATAAACTTTTTTTTTTTTTTAAATCCTTGGTGGGAACTGAACTGTAACCTGTAGGACACTCGGCGCACATGCCTTTCGCCAAGAGAGCGGTGGAGCCGCGGCGGCTGCGCAGGAGCGCGCGGCCGGGGGCAGACCCGGAGGACCTGTGCGCGGTGAGTAACGCGGCTCTGTCCCGCACCGTGCGCCAGCTGTCGGACCTCGCGCGGCACGCGGGGTCGCTCTTCCACGAGCTGGAGCGCGAGCTGGCGGCCACCGACCGGCGGCTGCGGGACCTGCGGGAGAGAGTGCGGCGCGTGGACAGGAGCACCGAGCAGCTGGACCCCAAACTGGAGGCAGTGCGTGAGTGCGGAATTCACTCTTGCTCCTTTCCCTGTGTGTGTGTGTGTGTGTGTGTGAGAGAGACGCTGTTTGCTCCGTGGTAACGGTACCGAAGTTCGCCAAAGTCTTTGCGCACTTGCGTCACGTGTCTTTGTACATCCTGGCACACATGTGAGGATAAAATATTTACGGTATTTAGTCATATAAACACACTCGTGTATTAGGAGTCAACCTACTGAGTCGATTCTTTCAAGCAACTCTCCAGTCAATAAACCTGCACACACACACACTATGGGCAGTTTGTGAATTCCAGTTACCCAAACCTGCATGTCTTTGGACTGTGGGAGGAAACCGGAGTACCCTGAGGAAACCCACCGAGCACGGGGAGAACATGCAAACTCCATGTACACAGACCTGAGGCGGGAATCGAACATGGAACCTGTAGGTGCAGGGTGACGGTGCTAACCACTACACCACCTGTGTGCATGGTCCTTGGTGGGTTTCCTTCAGGTACTCTGGTGTCCTCCCGCAATCCAAAGACATGCAGATTGCTGTTCACAAATTGCCCGTAGTGTGTAAATCAGCATCCAGGGTGTACCCGCCTCGTGCCCTAAGTCTCCTGGGAAAAGCTCCAGGCCCCCGCGACCCTAAATACAGGATAAAGTGGTACAGACGATGAGTGAGGCAGTGTGTACAGTTCCTTCTTCACTCATTCTTTCTTCCTATACCTTCAGGACCCTATATAGGACAACATAGGCTACTTTTAGCTGGCGTAACATGAAACACACACACACACTGTTATCCATATCAGTCTTACTCAGTGCTGCACCGTTACCATTATATCAGCCCAGTGTAGAGGGGTGCCAATACTTTGTGCTGACCAGCACATTACAAAAGCGAGCAGTGGTGAGACAGGTGATCATCCTAATCAAACAGACACAGGGTGTGCAAGCAGAATAATATAAAAGGGCTAGTTTTGCTATTGTGGTTATTATGAAAGGGTTTTTTGATGACATCATCATGTTTACACACAACCTGTCAGCTTGTGTTTCTTTTTCTTATAAATTCCTCTGATAACACGTATGCGTCCTGTGGAAATACCCATTTAGGAGATATACACACTGTCAGGGCGCGTCTCTTTCTACTTCACTATGTGTGTGTGTGTGTGTGTGTGTAAGAAAGAAAGAGAGAGAGAGAGAGAGTTTTTAAAGTTATGGTGCTCCATTAGACAAGTGTGTGTGTGCGCGTCAGCATTGATCTGGAGTGTGTCACACACCAATGATGTGTTTATACATTGCTTCCATCTCTCTCTCTCTCCGTCTCTTTATCTCTCTCTCCCTCCATAACACGTTATTACACAATTATACAACATCTGTAACTGCACATTCCCTTTCTTCTCTCTCTCTCTCTCCTGCCCTCTGTCTCACTCCTTACTCCTCTTTAAATCCCACCATTACATCCATATTCAGTATCTCTCCCTCTCTTTTCTCATTATTTTTCTTCTCCCCTCTTAAGTCCCCAAATCATCTTCTCTTTTTTCCCCTCTTATTCCTTTCTTCACATTCACTCTTTCCATCTCTTCTTTTCTTGCTTTCTCTTTCTTATCTCTATGTTTTTCTTTTATCCCTCAGTGCATCTGTCCTTCTTTTCATTCTCCGCTTTCCCCATGTTTAGCTCTTTGTCTTTTCTCACAGTCTTTTTTTTCCACGTTCCTTTTCTGTCTTTCCCATTCCTGTTATTTTTTTTTCTTTTCCCTTTATTTAAAAAAAAAATAGCCCCTCCCCCTCTCCACATTGCCCCGCCCTCCCGAGTGATCACAACATGCCCCCTGGGGCTCAGTGAGAGAGTCTGGGCCTGTAAAAGGTCAGAGGTCAGGGAGCACTGACAGGCTGACGCTGAGCACCTGTGGATGCAGGAATTCCCACAATGCTCAGCTCTTTCAGCTTTCAGGAAGTGCTGATGGGGGCGATAATATTATTATTATTATTGTTATGATTATGATTTCGTACAGGAAGTGTTTCATGCAAATGTCAGATAGAGGCTCGACTTCCTTCTTTTCGAGTGCTGCCTGTCTCAGACGCCTTTGTCTGTCAGTGTGTTATCTAGACGTTGGATTAGGACACGCCCCCCTCCAGTCACAGTTGATTTTATTTTTATTTTTTTCCCTATCAGGCTCCTCAGCAGGCAATGAATTGGGACATGACCCGATACCATCCTGTCTGTGACTTCTTCCTTATAAGGCAGTGCAGTCTTTATTTCTGTTTCAGACAGAAAGCATCGCAACGACACACGACCCACTGCCTTTCTTCTCCCACGTCCTGCATTATTGGACGGCACTTTGACCAAGTCCTTCCTTTTATCTTGTCTCTGAGTAATTATTTTACATTATCTAAGGCACGCAAATACTGGATTGGGACTCGACTTCGTGCTTCTGAGTGCTCCCTATTGACAGCACATATTTCTGTCTGTTATGTCATCAGGTCAGATTTTATAAATATAGTGAGAGACTGTAATAATAAGATTCTTACATATTTTTCCTTCTTTCCTTGAGTGGGGGCGGTTTTTCACATTTTCCATTCAGACCGGGAACACGACCTAACTTGTTTCTGTGGCCTTTGATTTTTTTTTTCCCTTTCACGCGGCTCATTAGGATTGGGACACGACCCTGATGCCGTCCATCCTCTGAGCGTGTCCTGATTGTTCCATTTGAAACAAAGCTGTAAATCAGAACTCTGCTCAGGCACTCGCCTTTTATCTAACATGTCCTGATTTTCTGTGTGTGTGTGTGTGTGTGTGTGTGTGTGTGCGTGTGTGTGTGTGTGTGTTTCAGTTTGAACCAGACCCTGTAATTACAGCGAATAAGCAGTCAAAACAAAACCTCACAATTATAGCACACTGTAAAACGTGTGTGTGTGCGTGTGTGTGTGTGTGTGTGTGTGTGCGCATGTGTGTGTGTGTGTGTTTGCATGTATATGTTTGCTAAACTGCTCTAATTGTTGTGTTAATGCTATTGTGAATGCACTTTCCTCTTTGTTTAACAGTGTCAGGCTTAATGGCACACAGAGCTCATCTCAATCACAATCACTGCTAATGTGTGTGTGTGTGTGTGTGTGTGTGTGTGTGTCCAACAATGACTTTCAACTAGGACTGGGATTAGCTTCTGTTACCGTCCTGAAGCTGATTATTTTTCTGAAACTGCACACCTCCAAGTGTTTTACTCACCAATGAGTGCTAATTTTAATTGAGTAAAAAAGTGTGTGTGTGTGTGTGTGTGTGTGTGTGTGACGTCAGACATGATGCTGACAGAATTAGGCCACTAAATGCTGGAAGCTCTCGCGCTGTATTTAGACCAGACATTTTCACACGAGTCACTGTGTACATGTGCAATCCCTGTGCTGCGTGTGTGTGTGTGTGCGTGCGTGTGTGGTGCACGTGTCTGGCTCTGTGCCATAGTCAGAGTGTGTGTTGTTTTGAAGGGGATCTGGAAAAGTTCACCACTTTCTCTTCCTTTTAGGGGTGTGTGCTTTTAACCTCACTCAGGCGCGCACACACACACACACACACACACACACACACCAAAAAATGTGGACGCTAAGCAGTACTTTAGCTATTGACTGAGTCTGACAGCTTAGCCATGCCTTTATATAGACAGTGTACAGGTAGAGCGCTGATAAAAATCAGTCAAAGTGGTTAAAAATAGCAACATTTAGCAGAGAAATGTTTTTAAATTCACAGGAAAATACTTCACACGACTAGAATTCCACTGGAATTACGCTTAGCATTAAACACTAGCCACGCTTTGTCTTTTCAGAGTGTGTTTATCGCACTTACACACAAATACACACACGTGCTAGTGTCTGTGTGGAACACTGCTGCCAGGAAACCTGGAAATATGGACGCTAAGCTGGAGCCCCGCTAGTGCCTTACCCTGACTGCTTAGCTAGCGTTTAATTCTATTTTATAGACAAAGTAAAGGGACAGGGACACTGAAAACGAGTCAGAAGTGTTAGAAATATCAACATTTACCTCAGATATGGTCTTAAATTTACATAGAAATGATTAGATGAAATTAGAATTGCACTTAGCATTAAACACTGTTCCCTTTAGCAGTGTGACTATCTCACTTACACACACACTAGTGTCTGTGTGGAACACTGTTGCTAGGAAACCTGGAGGTATGGACGCTAAGCTTGATCTCCGCTAATGCTGCAGCCTGACAACTTAGCTAGCTCTTAAAAAAAAACTTTTTTATAGATGAAGTAAAGGGACACAAAAACGTGTCAGAAGTGTTAGAAATACCAACATTTACCTCAGATGTGGTGGTAAATTCACAAACAAATGCTTAGTACGACTAGAATTATACTGAGCAGCGAACGCTAGGCAAAATATTCCTTTTAGGAGTGTGAGTATCACATGTACAGTACACACACGCTAATGTCTGTGGGAAACGCTGTTGCCAGGCAACCTGGAAATATGGATGTTAAGCTGTTGCCCTGCTAGTGGCCAGTGGCTGAGAGTGACGGTTTAGCTAGCATTTAAGTTTTATTTATTTATTTTTTAATAATTTAAAAGAAGAGTGAAATTGGAAACGAGTCGGAAGAGTTCACAAGAAAATTGTACAGACTTGTATATGGACCCCCTGTATGGACTATATGTCTGTACCTTGGTCAGAACTCACTCTTCCAATTATATCTTTACGTTTCATACATTGAAAGACCGAAACAGTCTCAAAAGAAGATTCCTGTCCGTCTGTCCAGTCCAGACTTTGTCACATCATCCCACAAAACTGGCTAATCTGAATTTCATGAAACTTCGCCAGTCCTTTGGTTTTTGCCTAAACTTAAACCTACATGTTGAGTCGAAGGGAAGGTATGGTTACTTCATAGCATCTAGCATTATTTTGGACGAATATAGCACTTTTTCCCTCGAGGTGGGCGTGGCCATATGTATCAGTCAACAGAGCCAATCAACACGATAGTTTACTGTAAATACACAAAGTATTCGGAAAACACAGAAATGATTGTCATAGTCACCATTTGTGTTGTCATATAAAAAGAAATTCATCAGAACTGTTACACACTTTTTTCTTCTGATATTATGAATGTTGTGATTAACACACCCGCAGGAACGTGATGTGGCATCGTCTTTACGAACACGTCGACACGCGTTTGATTACAGCGTTAGCAAAGGGAGCAGGTACGCGGTAATCACTCTGCACTCTTCCCTCAGTCATGTTATTCTGGCCGATGGTGAAGTGATGCAAAGTGACACAAAGCACACCCACACACACTCTCTCTCTCTCTCTCTCTCTCACACACACACACACATCTCCATCCCCTGTTGTGGCAGTTGAACATTGTTTGGAGTAAACCTTAAAGCCAAACTCTTTCTGTTTCCCGCTAGCAGTGAGAATCTGATAAGCTCACTAAACGTGAAATCTGAGCTGAGATTAGCATCTGAGTCAGCGTGTGTGTGTGTTTTCGCTCACAAACAGATTATTTACACCCTGTAATGAATAGGTAGAATGGATCCGATTTCAGAGAAGAAGAGAGAGACCGTCCTGGAGTTCTGTGGATGTGCCTTATTTGACTATGATGATGTAATTTATGCAAATGGACGTTCGGGTGTTGGTAATGAGACGGCACCGTGTCACACGCACCGATGTTCATATGGAGTGCGTCATATGGATAGATCAAGGCCATTCAGCTATTTTCATTTTAAAACACTGGACACTTTAATAGGAACACCCATACACCTGACATCCACTCAGAGAATCGTGAAGCGGCGGTGCAGTGCACAAAATTGTGTAAATACAGATCACTTCGTTTTTATACACCAGACATCAGAATGGAGAAAAGGCTGACGGAGAGGCTCCAGTAACTCAAATAAGCACTTTTTACATCCGTGCTGAGCAGAAACGCAGAACAGTTCTAACCTTGAGGGGGCTGGGCAGAAGAACACATGCACTCGGTCATTAAGTTTAACAAAAGCTGGATTATATTTGATATACGTTGCTATATAGATGTCTGGTATTGAGAGTGTTGGAATGTAAGCAGACCTGTGAATTTGTGTGTGTGTGTGTGTGTGCGTGTGTGTGTACAGTATGTGTGTGGCTGGATGGCATTCTAGTGTTGAGGGTGGAGCTCATACAGTGAAGCATTTTAGACCTTGAGAAAGTTCATGAACCTTTAAAACTGGTAGGGTGACGCATGTGGATAATAAAGTGGGATTAGTGGTTTTGTGTGTGTGTGTGTGTGTGTGTGTGTGTGTGTGTGTGTGTGTTATTTATGCTGTAAAATAAATGGCATGAAATTTCCCATGGCACGGCTCAGACATTCTCAGACCTTTAACCCTTACAAAGAAGCTCCACAGCGGGACCGTGACTGTCTGTTTAATGAGATTTCTAAATAATAATAATAATAATTGAAAAACATTCACATCAGTTTTTTCTCTTTCAGATTCATGTGCATCTACTCAACTCACTCATCATCTATACCGCTTTATCCTGTATTCAGCGTCTGGGGGGGGGGGGGGGGGGGGGCATGCAAAGCCTATCCCATGAGAGACAGGCTGCCAATGCATTGCAGGGCACTCACACACACACACACATTCACACACTATGGCCATTTTGGGAATGTCAATTAACCTAACCTACATGTATTTGGACTGTGGGAGGAAACCCACCAAGCACGGGGAGAACCTGCAAACTCCATGCACACAGAGAGGGGAATGGAACCCGGACCCTGGAGGTGCAAGGCGACAGTTGATTATGATTATTTTTAGCATGTCAAGTTCTAGGCTGTTGTGAAGTTAACACACACACACACACACACACACACACACACACACACACACACACACACACTGCTTTCTTCCATTTTCAGCAGATAATGTAGACACATGCACACGCCAGTCTTCACTGATGAGCTGTGTGCTGTACCCGAGCACTCGCAGATGAATGGACGGGTCACTAGAGGCTCTGTAGGCGCGTCTAAGAACAGTTTAAAATTTCTTCCTACTTGATGTTTAACGGCGGTTGGAATCCAGTAGGTTACATTACCGTCAGCTGTACTGTACGTCTCATTCTCCTCATCTTCACGGTTTCTTAAAGCCAATTTTCCAGACAAAAAAAAAATGTCTAATGCTTCCTCTTCATCTGCGTTTATTCAGCACTTCCACACACTCTGTCTTCTCTACATGTGCCACTCCGCGCTTTTGGTTGGAGTCCTGTAAGTTGCATCAGCGCCACCTATAGGTCTCTCTGCCCTCAGCTCCCCTGTCCTTTAAAGCCGGTCCAGTCTTACACCATGAACACCATTAAATGCTTCCTTCCCTGATCAGTGACACCCCATTCTAACAGACGTTGCCAACATGACCTTCTACTCTCCCTGATCCCTGATTCTGGATTCTAGATTCAGAACAGGTTTTATTCGCTCATCTCTGACTTCTGGTTCCAGAATTTGTCCAATCAGACAAGTCTCCTGCGTCACAGTGAGGAAGTTTAAGGTGTCTGACTTTGGAAATCACTTTAACACATTAGAGATTTTGCATTCATTGCAAGTTGTACAAAATTGGTTAAAATTTGCTCATTAATTGAAATTAGGGCTGAACGATTTGATCAACAACCTGACATTGCGATAACTTTGACACGTATCGTGATTGTGATTTAAACTGCGATACTTAACTGTTAAACGCACCGTTCTCTATTAAAATGTGTTTACCGAAGTTAACAGCACAAATGATCTCATTAAGAGGATGTTGTACGATATTTATCAGAACCTCAAAATGAAAAATAAAACAATACTTAAATTATTGACGGACTCGACATGAACTCTCGACTATTCGCATGTCATCTGAGATAAATGAAAGGCTTTTGCAGGCAAATAATTGCACGTGTCCGCTTTGCTTGTTAGATTCTTAGGCTACAAATTGTGCAGCATTATGTCACATATACATTTTCATAAAACTACTGATCCCAGTGATATCTCAGAAATATGCATTAAGTCATAATTTATTACAGTATCCATATTACATCATCATATGATTGAGAAACCTAGCAACTAAAAATAGAGATAAAGCGGTAAGGAATTTGTTTGACAAATCGTGTGTGTGTGTGTGTGTGTGTGTGTGTGTGTGTGTGTGTGTGTGGAGATGTCTTCTATGAGCACTCTACCTTGAAAAAATATTCCAAAAAAAAAAAAAAGGATTGATTTCGTCATAAAGGCATCAAAGGCATTCCTTTACTCATAAACCACTTTTGGATGAGCCCATTCCCATCCCCACACGCACACACACGCACACGCACACACGCACACACACTCAGAAGCAGCCATACGCTGTGCTTTCTGGTGTCCTGTGGTTGTGGACGAGCTCCACCGCGTGTGTTTATGACTCCGCAGTGATAATGACGGTAATAATGATAATAGCGCCACTTAGCTCTTCTCTCCTCTGTCATTTGGCGCGCAGGTAGAAGGTTGTGTGAGGCCAGTAATTTGGTCCCTATGAGAAACAGAGGGGGAGAGAGAGAGAGTGTGTGTGTGTGTGTGTGTGTGTTG
Organism: Clarias fuscus; assembly: GCA_030347435.1. Taxonomy (NCBI): domain Eukaryota; kingdom Metazoa; phylum Chordata; class Actinopteri; order Siluriformes; family Clariidae; genus Clarias; species Clarias fuscus. The sequence continues at coordinate 1,455,210 of CM059221.1, forward strand.
TAAATACAGTGTGTGTAATCACAGAGTGCTTTGTAGTAGTTGCCAGACTCCTGCAAAACGTCTAAAGCAGATTGCAGCCATAAACACCCCATACAAACCAGACTGACCTCTGCACTGCCGGATATTAACCACCTGATCTGTGTGTGTGTGTGTGTGTGTGTGTGTGTGTGTGTGCGTGAGCATGTGAGGGTGTGTGTGTGTATTTGACAACAACAATGAGAGAGGTCTAGATAGAAAACAATTTACATCATTATTTTTCACTGGGTAGATATAATAGTTTAATAGTTCCTATTAAAGCCACACACACACACACACACACACACACACACACACCCGCACTATTTGAAAATGAGCCAAGGAACTTTATTGTCCATACTTCTTTATATCACACACACTTCATTATGGTAACACAGACACTTAAATCCTTTCTTGATATACAGTTATGAAAATGAAATGTGGAGCTCAGCCAATCAGAGACTCCCATCAGGACACTCGACCAATCACAGAGCTCCATGAAAACTATGGGCCAATCACAGAGCCCCCTCAGGACACTGGACCAATAAGTGGCGGCAAAAATAAAGCTTAAATTTGCTGCCGTGATAAAGGGAGCAGTCAAAACACAACTGCTAATAGAATCTAAACAAACAAACAAACAAACAAATAAATAAATGTAGAAGAGAATGTTGGGAAAATGCTTTTGGTAATTTGTTGTTAACACCGAGCGAGCGGCGATTTGTTGGAGACGTCCCGTCCGGCCGGCATCTCACTGCAGGAAGCAGCGAAGTTCTCACCCTTAAATGCACCAGCATATGGAAAAATGAGATGAATCAAGTTTAAAAAAACACCAGCGGCCCTTAAACCAGACCACCAAACTGGCAGCGTCGATCATTAAACACGTCCAGGAAAGGAAAATTCTCAGCGCAGAGTGAGCGATGTGGAGAGAGAGGACGACGCCACAAAAGCCGGAGAAGCGACTTGGCAGCGCTGAGAGCGAGTGGAAGTGGAAGATGAAACAGATTTTTCCTCGATTCGCCAGAAACCTAATAAGAGCAGCATTCTTTCAGGGTGAATAACGCATTCCGTGTTCGCCGATTCTGATGAAGCGGACGCTGCGGCCCGGGACGCCGCACGTCCCCGCGCTGTCTCTCAGCTCTGCAGACGCACGCAGACAGCAAGGATCGACGTGAGACTGCACAGGTTTATCGATGAAACGTTTGCTCTTCATGGAACAGAAAGACAAAAGTATTGGCACCCCGCACGTCTTCTACCATGCCTGTAAAAGTAAAAGGGCAGGAAACACTCAAACTGAATCCTGAGCACCGCTGTCTTCTATTCGCCTTTCATTACTCACACAAACTTATCTTTGTTTTATTTGTCCTTTGTGGTTTATTTCCTGCCTCTTTTTATTCTTTTTAACTACCTGCTTTTATTTCCTGCCTTGACTTACGTACGTTTACTGCCGCTTTGTTACTTAAATTTCACAGGACTTCTACTGTAATGTGACAATAAATCTGCTTTATCTAAATAATGACGGAGACACTAATAAAGTGTTACTCATGAACCAAAGTGAGAGATAAGGACATAAAGCGAGACAGATGAGTAACAGAATAGAGCAAGAGAAGAGAGAGAGAGAGAGAGAGAGAGAGTATTCAGGGGCGAGACGGAGGATGTGTGTGTGTGTGTGTGTGTGTATCTGGGTTGTGTTTGTGAATGAAGCTGGCTGCCTGCTCGTCTGGACCACAGTCGCATTCCTGCTCTCTTCCTCTCCCACTCTTACACACATACACACAGAGAACAGCCCTGACGTTTCCTTTATCACCTTTTGGCGAGTGTGTGTGGAATCTTGTGGGAATTCTTCCTGATTTGAACTTCCCAGACTTCCCAGTTTATGTCCAGGTCTGACGCCTGGCTGCGTGTCCGATCTCACCTGGAATCTGTGTTGCAGCTGCTGCAGTAATCACCAAGACTGTACTTTTTTTTTTTGAGCCTGAGACCGTTCGACCCCGGAGTTAAGTCCAGTTGATGAAGTGTGAGCACTGCCTCTGATCCCGGGTGCGTTCCAGAGATCCAGAGAAATACCGGTCTGGGGTTCGCCGTAACCGGACGGCGAGACGGATCCCGTCAGGTGTGCTGAGTCATCTGATTGGACCGATGTATCATGTTACTTCTGGCTTCGTGATGCTGCAAAGGTTTAGTCACTGCTTCGTTCTTTTATACAAGAGCGGCTTCATATGGTCAGGTATCACTGACACTGAACACTGCATCCAGAAAGCGTTCTTCGTTCCTGCTTGAGTGCTGGAGCAGAGTAATAAAACTAAGCAGCTAACAGATAAACCCTTTCATGCATGAATTATGACACCATGATGTCATTTAAAACTTTTTTCAGGAAGTTCTTCACAGGTGGACTTCATACACTGCAGTTCACCTGCTGATACAATAAGACATTAAACCTTTTATTTTTCAAGATCCTATTGAAAAAGTTGAGTTAGAACTCAAAAGTTTTATAGCTTAGCTTTATTTAACAGCTTTTGATTAATGTAACGCCATAAAAACGGGTTTCTGTGGCGCCACGCAGAAGCTGGTGCACTCGGCATAGAATTGGTCTGAGGTGGAAAAGTCCAAGTGATTGGTCGCGTAAAGTAATTCCAGTCACCGGCTGATCGACCGGATCATTTCTACTATAAATATAATAAATCATTTAGATGGATCTTGGAGTCGTTGTTGAGAAACGTGAATCCCCTCTCAAAAGAATCGCGATTCATAACTCAGTCATTTTCCCCCCATCTCTATGAAATCTTATTTTCATCTGTAAGAAATAGGGGTGCTCTGATTGATCGGTCGCCGATCATAATCGGCCGATAATCGCTTTGGAAAGTTTGACCGGCAGTCTCTATAACGGCCGATATACAAAAGCCGATCAGAATGCGAGGAATGACTTGAACATATTTCATTTCAATTTCCTCTGATGTAAAGGCCAGATTATCTTTTCCCTTTTGTGGCTCATACACGTTTGTGTTGTTTCATCTATCGGATCTGCATGCAGTAAATGCATGAAGTAGCTTCGGCCACTCTGTCACTATCACACAGTCAAACTAGTCTGCACAAGATATTGTTTTTACACTAAATACCTTGCAAAGTACACAATAGGAACATAAGTAAACTCATTTATAACCAAAAAACATACTGGAAACAAAGTATTGTCAAAACAAAAAAATTGCACAAATGGATTGACTTCTAGCCGAAATACAGCAGGTGATGAACAATGTCCAGTTTAGTTTGCACAAACTTGACAGAAATTTACTCCTTACATTAAATCAAATATTAAAATATAACAAACGCTATAAAATTGCGCTATAAACCCAATAATATTATTTCTTAGAAATTATGCCATCATAATAGAATTTAAATGGTTAGAAATCAGTGCAGCTAAAGTCTGTCGGCCAGCCTGATTGAAATGAATCTTAGTTGCAGTTACACCTGCTAGCCACTAGGTAGAAACAAATCTGTCAGTGGTAGTGATCACGATGCGTGAAAGGGAGCGCACAGACCACGAGACTGGGTTTAGGCGGAATTCCTGAATGCGAATGCAAACCTGTAATTATAAGCCCCCAAACGAGCCCAGAATCAGACTTGATGTGGTGTAGCGTGAAAACTATACTCAAACTGAGCATCCTGACTGAGATAAAGTTAGTTAAATCTCTGTACAGCGGGTGATGGTGGTGGGGCAGCCGCAGACTTCCAAACAAACAGCAGTTTCCAGTTTAGTGTCGCTAGATCACAGGCGATTCTATAGACGAGTGATTCGAGGTTGATGAAAAATAAACCAACCGATTTTGGAACAGAGCGCGTACATGGTATGTCCACTAGGGGCGCTAAACCTGAAAGTCAATTTTTCGGCTGCTTGTGTAAATGTTGCGTTAATGAGTATCGTCTTGCGCGGATATTAAAAAGCTCTTACGACCCCACAGGCGGCCATGTTGGATTTATTTTGTGGTCCATGAGTAGCTGTTTCTACAATATTCAGGTAGACCAACCTGTGATCAAATTATGCATTAGTATGAATCGTAAATTTTAATCAGAGTTACTGGGTATCTAAAATTGAACACGAACTAATTTCACAACCAAAAAACATTTCCTGTCGACTGAACATAACGGCAGAGCGTAAAAACAAGAAATTGCTCTGAAATTCAGCAACAACAAACTGGCTGAAGAGAACCTGTGTTGTAGCATGTTGCGCCGCTTTATTGTGACAAATCATCACCAAGGCACTGAACTGGAATGAAATGGGTTTAAAATAATAATATGAGGCATCATGACATCAAGGCAAGGTCTTGGGAAATAAGCAGTGGATCAAAGAAGCCTAAAAGTAACTTGCCTCAAGACACACACACACACACACACACACACACACACACACACACACACACACACACACATACATAAATACACAATCAAGAAGCCTGTTCAGTGTGTATGGGGACTTCCCACGACATCCGAGACACATCCTGATACTTCCAAGAAACCATGATACAAAGCTGGGAATTGTGTGTTATCACAGTGTGTGGAGTTACATACATACAGACTTCTGTACTCACACACCCACCCTGCGGAGAGCAAAACGAGGACCACGGAGAGAAAGGAACATAAAACCTCAACCTCAACCTCATTTCTTCCTCTGTCTCCTTTCATTCTTGTATTCTCGGTCATTAATGCTCCATTAGAGTTCTGAAATGTGGCTTTATTCTACTCTGGAGAGCGTATAATATCTCAGGACTTGTAGACACACACACACACACACACACACACACACACAACATACTGGAAGTTCCAGTGGAGTTGTAACGGAAGAACTCGACACACTTCAGAGGCTCTGTAAGCTCTTAAGAACTGAAAGGAAGCATTGTCATGTTACGAGCCGCAGAGCAGGATGTTGTGTTCTGTACCGCTCACACTCCCGTATGTTTCACTCAGTGTCCCGTAAAAAAGCCCATGTGCTAGTAGTGTTACCGATTAGGGTTGCATGTGTGGAACGAAAAGAATTGTGACATTGCCGTTTATTTTGACACAGACATAACTATTCAATGTCGCATTTAGTATTTTAGCATATTCATAGAGGCTAGTAGGTAACAACGGCACAAAGTGTATCGTTAACAGGATGTCTGACAATTTAGTTCCTTGAAAAAATCTTTACGTAATTTTTTTCTGATGGAATAAATTGTAGCCTTTTGCAACTAAATAATTACACGAGTCTGTATCGCGAATTTTTTATGTAATTCATTGGGTAGCACAATTAAAGAATATTTTGTCCTTATGGTGGCGTAAGGGTTAGCATTGTCGGCTTGGATCTCCAGGGTTGAGGGTTTGACTACCTCTTCAGATCTGTGTGCATGGAGTTCGCATGTTCTTCCTATACTTGGTGGGTTTCGTCAAGGTACTCCGGTTTTCTCCCACAGTCCAAAGACATGCAGAGTAGACTAATTGACGTTCCCAAATTGCTCATATTGTTTAAATGAGTGTGTGTGTGAGTGTGTGTGGATTGGACCTCAGTGTAGGATAAGCACTATAGAGAAAGAATGAATGAATGAACGTTATTATTAGGGCTCATTAGGGTTAACCTGATAGAATATCATCATGATACCTCTGTACTGATTCATTTTATATTGTAATTCTGTTAGAATCATAAAAATATAAATAATTCTGTTCAATATATATATATACCGGTTTCAAAGAATCAGTCCGGGAGCACGATGATAGAAAATGTCTGTCCTGATGGTGAACAATCCAAATTTTGTAAAATCCTCAACAAGACAGAGCTCACAATCCGAAACAGCTCTGAGAGTAAATGGCATCCATTCAATCGCGCAGTAAACAGCGTTGTCCTCTTACCGGGCTGCCTTAAAATGAGGTTAGCTGACCCCACTGCATCAATTACGAGTATAATGAGGAACACCAAACCTTTGTGTTTTTTCATGCTTTACATTGCGTATTTGTGCAAAAAAATGTTTAAGACTCATTTTGTCGTACTTACGAACAAATCGGACTTACGAATGTACTCCTGGAGCGGAATGTGTTCGCAAGTCTGGGACGTACTGTACGTTGTTTAATTTAGCTAGATAATGATTTAACTAGCATTTTGTTACAATGCTAATTATACTTAGTTAACATTGAAACCTAGCTAATAGCTAATGCTTCCATATCACACTTGTAGCAATAAAATGGCCCGTTAAAGTTATTTATATAGATAAATATATTCATCTCAATAGCTAGCAAAAACCCAGCGAAATCATAGCTAAACCCACATATCTAAACAGCTAGCCAGCTTGCTAATAAGCACCTATCATATCTTTAAAATCAAGTGTCAATTAAGCTAGCTGGTTCATCCATTGTAACCCTGAGCGGTGTGAGTGTGTCAGAGGCTAGTGCAGAGATTAGCATGACGTCCTGTGAGGTCGCGCCAACGTGCCGAGTTTTCTGTGGTTTTATTGTGAACATAGAGCCAGCGTTTAAAGGCAGTTGGTGGTCAGATTGATTGATTTAGCAGATTCAGAGGTGATGTCAGCTGAAAGACACGCTGCCGCGAGACCACCGGTGAGAACGTGAGCGAGCGAGAGCTGGCGGCACTTAGGATTTCCCCTCATAGGCGAGCTGGCAGGAGGAACAAGTCTAAAGGCTCCAGAAAGAATCAGAGCTGATCAGCGCTGTGCGTTCAGCACGCTCTCATGTGCATCATTGTTTTTTACAATAGTAAACACGTCCTGAAAAAGTACAGCTACCGCAGTTGGGTACTTAGCTAGTTATTTAGCAGTTCGTTAGACAAATGATGTCACAATCTAATTTACATATAATTGAACCATTTTAATTCTTTGCCTGTTAAAAATGTTTTGTTCAGGAACAACAGTGGGCAGTGATTGGTAGGCTGTAGTTATGGTGCTCGATAAACAGTGATTGGTTACTGTTGGCCAGCCCGTGGACACGCCCCCTTCCTGACTTCCTGTTTCAGAATGAAATGCATCATCATGCAGAATCCCGTCATGGCATCATTACGACTTGTAATCATGTTGTGGTGGTTATAACCACAGACACCTGGTAAAACTAAAATGTGTGTGTGTGTGTCTGTGTGTGTGTGCGTGTGTCTGTGTCCTAAACTCTTGCTTGACCCTTTCATTGGAAAACCCCAACAAATTCCTTTGGTGAAAAGTGCATTGTCTTTAGCACCCAGGCTGGAAGTCTTCAGTACACACTTATATACGCATGTTCAACACACACACACACACACACACACACGCACACACACACACACACACACAAGCTTCACCCTTCAATGCTGTCCGTGATCGTTTTTTTACGAGCTAGGCGAGTCTTTCTTGTGGTTTTTTTTGCTACTTTTGTTTTCAGGCTTAAATATTGTTCTTGGAAAAAGCAGGGACCTGCTGACTCACTTTCGGGAATCAGTGTGTGTGAGAGTGTGTGTGTGTGTGTGTTTGTGTGTGAATGAGTGAATGAGTGGGTGTGTTACGTCATAGGACCGAGGGTCATGAAGTCATTAGTAGAACCAAATCCAAGTTCTCTCAGGAGCAGTGTTTTTGTTTTTGTGTGTGTGTGTATATTTGTGTGTGTGTGTGTGTGTGTGTGTGTATATTTGTGTGTGTGTCTGGGCCACTCTTGGTCTAGCCAGGATGGAAAGTACCCACAATGGGTGTGAGTGTGTGTGTCATAATATTGTTATGTTTTAGTGTGGATTTAGGTGAAGCTTTTGGACAGATCGGGAGACAGGAAGATGGAAGTGTGTGTGTGTGTGTGTGTGTGTGTGTGTGTGTGAGAGAGAGAGAGAGAGAGAGAGGGATATGTGGTATGCGGTTGTGTAAGTGTAATTGAAAGCAGCTTTGAATCGGTACAGCAAGCCATATCTGTCTCAGGGAACATGTGTGTGTGTGTGTGTGTGTGTGTGTGTGTGTGTGTGTGTGTGTGTGTGGGTGGGTGTGTGTAAAAATATGTGTGTGGGTGTGTGTTCTCTGTTGATTAAAACAGAAACTTTATGCTTGTTTAGAAGCATTTAAAGCCTGTGTCTTTATACTAAGTGACAAGTCTGGTTGTCATGGAAACCATTGAACAATGACGTTAGCTGTCTAGTGACAGCCTTCTGTGGTAACTTAGCTACAAATGTAGCTAGGTTACATAAATGTAGCTAACAGTGTGAGTAGCACATTTGTGGATGACGCGAGCATGTGACTTTGCTTTTCTTTCCCGCCCTTTTTGCTCAGAGGAAATGTTTGTGAAACTTAATAAAAATAAAGCTGAGATTTCTCCAGCCCGTAGTAAGAATAAAAGCCTGAGGGAAACTGATAGCGTGATGAGTTACTTCAACAAGGGAATTACTTAAGCGAGTTACAGTGCCTTGCAAAAGTATTTATACCCCTTCAACCTTTCCCCATTTTGTCACGTTACAACCACAAACCTACATGTGTTTTACAAAGTGGCACATCGTTGTGACCGTATTTGAACTTTTTGGCCTAAATGCAGAGCGCTCTGTGTGGTGGAAAACTAACACATGGTGCATGGTGGCGGCAGCATCATGTTTTGCGGATGCTTTCCTTTAGCAGAGACGGGGAAGATGGTGTGAAGATGGATGGAGCCAAATACAGGGCAACCTTAGAGGAAAACCTGTTGGAGTCTGCAAAGGACTTGAGACTGGTGTGGAGGTTCACCTTCCAGCAGGACAACGACCCTAAACATACAGCCAGAGCTACAACGGAATGGTTTAGACCAAAGTATATCCATGAGTTAGAACGGCCCAGTCAAAGTCAACTGGAAATCTGTGGCAAGACTGGAAAATCGCTGTTCACAGACACTCTCCATCCAATCTGACTGAACTTTGCTATTTTGCAAAGAAGAACGGGCAAAAATGTCACTCTAGATGGTAGGGCCACACCCCAAAACACCTGCAGCTGTAATTGCAACAAAAAAGTGTTTCAACAAAGCATTGACTCAGGGGGCTGAATACATATGCACGCTACACGTTTCAGATATTTATTTGTAAAAAAAAATATTGAAAACTTCTGTGATTGTAACATGACAAAATGTGGAAAAGTTTAAGGGGTATGAATACTTTTGCAAGGCTCTGTAATGTAACGTAATGTAAAGATATTTCTCTACATCTCGTACTTCTTTTTATTAGCCACTTGTTTGCTAGCTAGCGATGATAAGTGATAATCAGGTGTGTGTGTGTGTGTGTGTGTGTGTGTGTGTGTGTGTGTGTTGACGCTATTCCGTTATCATCTATCTCCATTCCTCATACAATTGACTTTTTCATTTCAGTTTCATTCACAAGCTTCTGTGAATATTTGCTTTTTTCCCCTGAAGGTTACAGCCAGGTCAGTATGAATGGTGTGTGTGTGTGTGTGTGTGTGTGTGTGTGTGTTTTCATAACCCCGGATGTTTTGAGATTGCATTAAATGTGTGTGGGAGTGAGAGAGAGATGGTTGCTTTGCTGAGTGAACTGCTATATGACACACACAGACACACAGAAGGTGAGATGTGTGGCCTTTACAGTGAGTAGTGAGTAGGATGAGTGGTTTGTGGTTTGGGACACGCCCACAGTGGAGTCTATGGTGTGTGTGTTGTTGAGGACATGCCTACAGAATAGTTGATCTTGATCAGGGTGAGCTTTCTCAGTTTGGGCACTTAATAACCAGAGTGTGTTTGATCATGAGCCGTGATGCATTCTGGGAGATCTCCGGACTCCATGCGACTCTGAGCGGCGCTTCGCTCTGTAAAGCCGGGAGTGTGTAAACAGTAACGGTGTTTTATGGAGCGTTTTGATGGAGGTCGAGTTGAGGGCGTGGGAGACGCATACTTACTCTGATTGCTAGCCATGAAGTGTGACAGAATGTGTGTGTGTGTGTGTGTGTGTGTGTGTGCGCGTGTGGGTCAGGTTACACACTCTTCTGCCTTTTGGCAAAGACACTTGATACACTGAGAACCATCAGAGAGATTCATCTTCCTTGTAGATCTGCGTGTGTGTGTGTGTGTGTGTGTGTTGGAACATGGCTGCAATTTTCCGGAAAGTGACGACAAGCATAAAAAGGAGGATAGACAAACTGGAAGGTAGAAAGGTACACCTAGAATGTGATGAAAATATACAGGTAGACAGACAGACAGAGATATACAGGTACACAGACAGAGATATACAGGCAGACAGACAGAAATACAGGCAGAAGAGATATCTGAAGAGACAGTTGCACATAGAGAAACACAGAAAGACGGACAGGTGCACAAAACTAGAGACAGATAGACAGATATGGATATTCAGGCAGACAGACGAACAGACCTATGGAGACAGACAAAAATATCCAAATAGACAGATGCACCTACATAGAGACAGACAGGAAAACAGAGATTTACTGAGTGACAGACAGACAGGAAGACAGACACGCAGACTGACACATTCGTATAAACTAGTAACTGAAATGAAAGTGTCGTATTGATGTAAGCAGCGTGTGGATTACCGACATGCGGATTAGGAGGTTTAATTGTTTGAGTCAGAAACTAAAGCCTTCACTTGACTCGATCCTCTTCTGGGTCTCAGACGCCGCCGGCGCCGGCCAGTCACGCGCAGGGTTTGGGTGGCTCGTCCAATCACGTGGCAGGACTTCAGTCAGGGTACAATCACTTCACGGTCACTGATCATCACCTCGCATGTTACACACGCACTCATACCAGGACTGACAGCAGCTCTCTAAGCTACAGGCACCACACACACACACACACACACACACACACACACACACACACACTCATTCTCTCTTCAAATCTCTCCTTAAATCTCTTAAATCTGGCACACTCGTTCAGTTTACAGAGCAAAAATGAAAGAAAGGATGTGATGTCACTTTCTATTGCCTGTGAGGGGTCACGACCCCGAGTGTGTATCCTTCTCTGTTCGGTTTATTTTCTTTTTCCATGTCCGTCTGTCGCTTCCTGAGGAACTCTTCTTGATAGTGGACACGGACTTTTGCAATGCAAAACAGAAAGTCTCCGATATGCAAAATGTCCCTCTGGGTGTGTTATGTAATAACACACACACGCACACACACGCACACACACGCACACAAATTGACCACCTTAACACTTTAACACTTCCCTCCCCTTATCAATTTTGAATACTGCAAACTAGTCATGGTTTCCACTTTGCTAAGTTTCTTGGATTAACTGGGCGGGGCTTAGGGTTCGAGTTTTTTCCCTTTTCTTTGCATAAATGGTAGTTTTAGCATCAAGGTATGCTTGTCTATCATTATTACATCATCAGCATCTACTTGAAAAAAACACAAGGTTTATAAACAACATTAGCAACTTGTTAGTTTGTAGCTAATTATCACCTACTTGAGAAAAAACATGTTTTTTTTTTTAACAAAGCTAGCCAATGCCAAGCTACCTATTGTAATGATGTCATATAATAAGGTTTTTAATAAACTCTACCCCATATCTGATAAAACCACAAAGGTTAGGTATAACGTATATATACCACCTTCCCTCTACATACACACACACACACACACACACACACACACACACACACACACACACACACACACACACACACCAAAACAGCCAGCTGAAAAACATGTAACGCTGACGACGCATGACATCAGCGAAATAAAAAGGACGCATTTTTTTTCACCTGCTGTGTTTTTGCAGCTGCTTTATGAGGAGACGAGCCCTCTTACACACACACACACACACACACACACACAAGTCAGTACAGGATGTATTGAAGCGGTGTTTATATTATTGGCTGCCTGACGAAGGATTTTATCTTCAGAGAAACATTAGCTAGGTTTTCTTGAACGTTAGCTAGGTGTTTTAGCATGCTAGGTTTAGCTATAATTAAGCACAAGTGATATTGATCAGGGCAATTTTGTTAGCTTTGATTAGAGATGCTCTTGTGGTAACTCGTACTCCAAAAGTCAAGATCTTCCGATAGCACATGTGCTACGCTGCAGTGTTTCTTTAAAATGGCGGAACCTGTGGTAATTTAGCTGGTGTTTAGTAAATTCACACCATTTCTGAGGTAAATTCTGACGTCATTTATAATTTTGTGATGTTTCCCGGTCACTGTAAATAACACTTAACTGCTATGTGCTAGCTGCACGAGTCGCTAACCTCACCGATTTGCTAGCTTACACTCAGTAGCCATGTTTCCCAGTTGCCTAGCAAGGCTGCACACACAACTTTAACCACTAACCACTTCAACACTGAGTGTACAGTGTGTCTATAGTAATCTATCATATCTACAAGTGTGTGTGTGTGTGTGTGTGTGTGTGTGTGGTCATACACTGCTCATTCCACTTCCAGATGAAGAGCTTTTCCTACTCAAGAGGAACAACAATCTCTCTCTCACACACACACACACACACACACACACACACACGCACGCACACACACACACACACACACACACACACACACACACACACACACACACTCTTTAAAAGCATTTCTGGCTGCAGGTCTCTGCGAGAAAATGATCCTGTGTGCGTGTGTGTGTGTGTGTGTGTGTGTGTGTGCGTGTGCGTGTGTGCGTGTGTGTGTGTGTGGTGTTCATACTTCCATTACAGTTTAATGGTCAATGTCAATGTTAGAAGACAGACTGCGAGAGAGACTGAAAAGAGAGAGAGAGAGAGAGAGAGTGTGTGTGTGTGTGTGTGTGTGTGTGTGTGTGTGTGTGTGTGTGTGTGTGCGTGCAGATCAGCATTTTAGAAAGCCACAACATGAGCTCATCTCTAAAGCAGCCGCTCTGATCTGCACTCACTATTCCCTAAACACTACCTAGTACACTAATGAGACTACATAGTTCAGGGAGGCGGTGGACATGTCCAAAACCACACACACACACACACACACACACACACACACACACACACTGTTCACTTTGTTTTTCATGTTCATCTCTCTGGCTTTTGTTTAATATGACTAATTTAGGACTAATCTTCCTCTCATCTTTTTGTTTCTTACTCTCACTCCTCCTCTGCTCTTTCTATTTCACTTCTGTTATCAATTTATTTCACTCCTTCATATTCACTCGCGCTGTCATCTGATAAACATAATATTCTCTCTCTCTCTCTCTCTTTATGCCCAAACATGTCTCTGTTCATAATAAAGTATAATGAATATTTCACTTTCTCTTTATGCTTCACATCAATCTGTTCTTTCCTTTTTTTCTTTCTTTCTTTCTGTCTGTCTGTCATATTGTGTTACCAACCCCCCCCCCCCCCCCATTTGCTTATTATTCACCTTTGATTGTTTTTCCGTTCCATATCAACCTATAAATTATCTCCCTCTTTCTCTCTCTCACATGCTTTTTCTCTTTTATTCAGTTTTCTTTTTTGTATATTATTATTCCCTTCTATTATTTTATTTTTCTTAATGTTTAACTTCTCTCACTTTCCCCATCACGCTCTCTCTCTGCATTATGGTGAACATTTGAGATTTCCCCTCTCTCTCTCTCTCTCTCTCTCTCTCTCTCTCTCTCTCTCTGTCATTCTGTTACTTATCCCTCCGTCTCACTCCCGCTCTTTCGTCTCGTCTGACTGAGATCTGCGCTCATCTAACTCTAGTTTCTCTCTGATCATCGAGGCCATGCCAAGCAGAATGAGGGCTTTGTGCTCTTGACCCCTCACTAATGCCCCCGATTAATACCCCTCATACACACACACACACACCACACACACACACCACACACGCACACACACACACACAGCCTAGACAAGTGTGTCAGAGGTCATGTGGGTCATTGTCACTGGGGAGGGTTCTGCATGTGTGTGTGTGTGTGTGTGTGTGTGTGTGTGTGTGTGTGTGTGTGTTCGTGTCTGTCTCGTTGTCAGGGACTGAAGATCCTGTAATGACCTGTAGAACTAGGTGATATATGAACCTGCAGAGGAGAGCCGTCGTGGCAAAGTCTTCTAAGAAACACACGGCTGGAGATTTATAGCTCGGGCTGTAAAACGCAGACGCTCAATCTCTCAGCGTCTCGAGTTTACACTTTCGCCTCCACGAGGATTCTGCGTGTCAGTGTCACACGTGGGACATTTAGCACTTTAGCCAGCGCTAAGCGAAGCAGAGTTACAAGCTGTGTGTGGTGGGTGTGGGGGAGGGGGGGGCATGGTTGGGGGGGGGGGGGTCCAACCTGATGAAAAACAATCACACCCTGGAGTTCGGCGTGTTTCTTTAAAAATACCCCACAGCTTTTGCCCTTCTTCCTTTGACTTGTTGCGTGAGTTGGTGCATTATTGCCATCTACTGGACTGGAGTGTGGAACGGACGATCGACGGGAAGTAAAGATCATTGTTATGTAAACACGAGTTTCAGTGTTTATTAGATTGTTTTGTAGTTCTTAATACTTCACAACCTGTAAGAATTTGAACAGCTGGAGACGAATTAGGCAGAAAGTTAGGGCTACTGAATTGAAACGCACATAAATCACTGAGCCATGATTCACAGCTCACGGAGCGTCAATCCATCCGTCCTTCTCTCTTTATCATGCGGTAGTTATTAAAGGATTGTTATTTTCTTCCTGTCTCGGCGCGGAGGGAAGGCGTACAGCTGCAGTTACTCCCTCCGAAGCTCCCTAATGAGAAAACGAGTGCAGTTAACAGACGCGGTTACGATCTTTACACACTGCTCACCTTCAAATTTCCTGTTCGAGTTAAGGTCAATTAAAGACATATTTCTGTCATCTGCTCGCTCCCTATCGTGCTCCCTCCCTCCCTCCCTCTCACACTCTCTCATTCTCTCGCATGCTGTGGTGTGTGTGGTGAAAGCTGCCTTTAATAAACTCATCAGAGGCATTGGATCTGGAGCAGTGATGCAGTGAGGGTCAGGTGTTAGTGGTTAAGAGCCGGGCAGCAGTTCCACACGCTGTGTACGTGTCAGGAGCGGATATGAAATAACTAGTGCACTAGATTTCTGGTCTAGTGGACTATATCTAGTCCACTTTAAATAGGTCTGGGACCTGTTTATCACAGTGCAGCAGACATGTTTTTTTTTTATATGCACTATACAGTGAATAGGTTGTGTGTGTGGTTTGGGACACGGCCTTGAAGTGATGATGGTGTTTATGTGCACTATATAGTGAATAGGTGCAGGTGTTATGAACACTATAAGATGAGCAGGGCATGTTGGCAGAAGCCCATAGTGCATTGATTATGATGTTCATGTGCACTATATATGGAAACAGGGTGATTTGATGGTCTTACGTGCACTGCATAGCGAATAAGTGAATGAGGATGTCTGATTTAGGACACGCCCACAGTGCAGCGATGATGGTGTTTAAGTGCACTATATAGTGAGTAGGGTGTGTGGTTTGGAACACGCCAACAGTGCAGTGATAATGCTGTTTATTAACATTTAAATCAGAATTAATGACGTGTGAGATGAGGAGGAGTGTGAGAGAGGGACACGGGAGAGAGACGAGGAGGAGTGTGAGAGAGGGACACGGGAGAGAGACGAGGAGGAGTGTGAGAGAGGGACACGGGAGAGAGACGAGGAGGAGTGTGAGAGAGGGACACGGGAGAGAGACGAGGAGGAGTGTGAGAGAGGGACACTGGAGAGAGACGAGGAGGAGTGTGAGAGAGGGACACTGGAGAGAGACGAGGAGGAGTGTGAGAGAGGGACACTGGAGAGAGACGAGGAGGAGTGTGAGAGAGGGACACTGGAGAGAGACGAGGAGGAGTGTGAGAGAGGGACACTGGAGAGAGACGAGGAGGAGTGTGAGAGAGGGACACTGGAGAGAGACGAGGAGGAGTGTGAGAGAGGGACATTGGAGAGAGACGAGGAGGAGTGAGAGAGAGGGACACTGGAGAGAGACGAGGAGGAGTGTGAGAGAGGGACACTGGAGAGAGAGACGAGGAGTGTGAGAGAGGGACACTGGAGAAAGACGAGGAGGAGTGTGAGAGAGGGACACTGGAGAAAGACGAGGAGGAGTGTGAGAGAGGGACACTGGAGAGAGAGACGAGGAGGAGTGTGAGAGAGGGACACTGGAGAGAGACGAGGAGGTGAGAGAGGGACACTGGAGAGAGACGAGGAGGAGTGTGAGAGACTGACACTGGAGAGAGACGAGGAGGTGAGAGAGGGACACTGAAGAGAGACGAGGAGGAGTGTGAGAGAGGGACACGGGAGAGAGACGAGGAGGAGTGTGAGAGAGGGACACTGGAGAGAGACGAGGAGGAGTGTGAGAGAGGGACACTGGAGAGCGAGGAGGAGTGTGAGAGAGGGACACGGGAGAGAGACGAGGAGGAGTGTGAGAGAGGGACACTGGAGAGAGACGAGGAGGAGTGTGAGAGAGGGACACTGGAGAGAGAGAGACGAGGAGTGTGAGAGAGGGACACTGGAGAGAGAGACGAGGAGGTGAGAGAGGGACACTGGAGAGAGACAAGGAGGAGTGTGAGAGAGGGACACTGGAGAGAGACGAGGAGGAGTATGAGAGAGGGACACTGGAGAGAGAGACGAGGAGTGTGAGAGAGGGACACTGGAGAGAGAGACGAGGAGGTGAGAGAGGGACACTGGAGAGAGACGAGGAGGAGTGTGAGATAGGGACACTGGAGAGAGACGAGGAGGAGTGTGAGAGAGGGACACTGGAGAGAGACGAGGAGGAGTGTGAGAGAGGGACACTGGAGAGAGACGAGGAGGAGTGTGAGAGGGGGACACTGGAGAGAGAGACGAGGTTTTTCTCAGACGGGAGCAGAGAAGAAGAAGAACGTGACAGACAGAGAGCGAGTCTCATCACTGCGCTGTGTGTGGGAGTGTAAATGAGTAAACAGACGGTTGGGTCCAATCTGTGCTCCGGCCGCGAGACAATACATACGCACGCGCACACACACACACACACACACACACACACACACACACACACACACACACACACACACACACACACACACAGTGCTGAGCTCCTCTGCTTGCTATTGGCTGGCTATTATGCTTCACCGTCCAATCATGGAGTGTTTGGGTTTAAAACAGGACACAAGGAGTGCGTGTGTGCGTGTGTGTGTGTGTGTGTGTGTGTGTGTGTGTGTGTGTGTGTGTGTGTGTGTGTGTGAACTGTACAGTCCAATAGGTTTAATGCCTTTCTGTTGTTTGGGTTTGATTTTAAATTAAATAACGGACACAACGTTTGCAATCATATAGTTTACACTAACAGACAGAAACCGTGTGTGTGTGTGTGTGTGTGTGAGTGTGTGAGTGACTGTGCATGTAGCGTACAGACAATGTAAAGCTGACTATTCAGTAATTTTTTACTGAATTTTCTAAACCTGTAATTATTATTGTTAAACTTATTGCAAATTTTGTGTTTTTATTTTTGATGACGTGATGTTGAGATTCTATCAGGTGCAATAATGTGTGGAACATGCATTGTGTGTTTTCTCTGTGTGTGTGTGTGTGTGTGTGTGTGTGTAAGGTGGGGGGGGGGCGGGGGGTGTTGCATCTGTTTGCTGTGTGTGTCGTATCGTCCGCTGTATAAACCCCCAGCTCTCGGCCACAGGACTGTCCCGGGAATCAGGTGTGATGTTTTGTCTCTTATAGTGAGACCTGCGTCTCGTGTTGATCACCTGCACCGTCCTCCGTCCCTCAGACCGCGCGCCAACTCTGGCTTTTATTCTTTCATTTTCACCTGCGTGTTTAACAAGAACACACACACAACTCTCTCTCTCTCATTCTGTAGTGTTTCACAATTTTGTGTCAGAAAAAAATTACATATAATTAAATATATTTTAATGTTTGTAATAAAAGGATTGAAAACACTTTCCCCCTCTCTCTCCCTCTCTCTCCCTCTCTCTCCCTCTCTTTACTCTTCTCTCGCTCTCTCCCTCGCTCTTTTCCTCTTTCCTTAATGCCCCCCCCCCACACACACCCAGCGGGACGGGCGAGGTTGCAGCACTGGTACTATAATGCCTGAGCTTTTGTTGTAATTGTGTAGCGGTTTGTTGAATTTCCAGTCCAGAACTCGAGATCTGAGCCTCACCTTTCTGCTCCGCGAGTCTCACGACATCACCGCGGGTTTAACAAAAGGATAAAAAACACCAACACGAAAACATGAAAAACACAGGAGCAGACACACACTGAGGAGTGTCACTGAGACGTCTCCTTCCGACGGCTTTACGCGGCGTCGCTCGGCTCGAGACGGAGACCTGCGGGCGGCTCCGCGAGGACGTCAGCGCGCGATCGGGACACGGAAACAATCGTTTAGAATGAACCTCAAATAAATAAATATTCACAAAGTTTTTTGCAGTAACTCTGCATTCTTTATTCTGACGACGGTGTTTTGAAACACTGAGTATTTGATGTATTTAACGTGTTTATGGTGATTAGGTTTCGCTCGCAGAGGCTCAGAGTCTTAACCAGGGGTTAGGATCAGTGTTCATGTGGCTTTCTGTACATCGTGTTAAACAGGAGGAAAGTTTAACTGCGGGGGCAGAAAAACAGAGAGGATGAGGTCATTCTGCCCCAACATACACACCACACACACACACACACACACACACACACACAAAAGCACACACACACGTCTGTTTGTAAACAGGCGATATGTTGAGTAATTGAGTTTAATTCCTCAGTAATGGAGAGTTAATCTATTCCGCTGTGTGGCGCGCACACACACGCACACACACACACACACACACACACACACACACACACACACACACACACACACACACACACACAATAAATACACTCTGGCATGTCACCCTCTGACCTGTCTCGCTCTAACCTGTCTCACTTTGTCCCGTCTCACTTATAACTGTCTTACCCTGGTATGTTATTCTCTGACTCTCCTCACTCTGATTTTTCTAGCTCCCGTCTCATTCCCGTCATTTTCGTACCCGTTTCATTATGGCTATACCAGTCTCACCTGTCTCACTCTAGCCTGTCTTACACTGACCTGTCTCCCTCCCTCCCTCTCTCGCTCTCTCTGTCTCTCTGGTACAAATGAACATTTAATGCAAAATATCTTTACTGAGTCTCACTGGGACAATGAGACATGTGAGACACATGACAGCAGGACAGGTGACAGTGAGACAGTTGGCAGTCATCTGTTTTAACCTAAACTTTCCCTGTGTGTGTGTGTGTGTGTGTGTGTGTGTGTGTGTGAGGTTAGCGTTAGACGCTCTTCTCTGTATAGACCTCTCTCTCAGTGCACATACTTTCCCTGTGAATAATCTCTTTCCCAGACGAGACAGAGCAGGCAGGTGAGGACGCTTCAGCTTCAGACTGCTAAATCTGTTAGCGTGACTGCGTATCACACATCAGGGTGGGTGAGGGGTGAGAAATAGATGCTTGAAGATTGAAGAGTGTCAGTGGGGTGGGGGCTTTTCTGGAGAGCTGAGCGGGTGGTTAAGGAGGCGGGTCTGAGGTGAATCTGATGACTGTTGACAGATGGAGGAGGGGCAAACATGTGAGTCAAAAGAGATGAGAGCCAATCAAACAACTTCAGAGAGCTAAAATGGCAGGGCCAGGCACACAACTCCAGAGAGCTAAGAGGGCGGGGCCAAGCACACAACTCCAGAGAGCTGAGGGCGGGGCCTAGCACTTGACTCCAGAGAGATGAGAGGGTGGGGCCTAGGACTTGACTCCAGAGAGACGAGAGGGCGGGGCCAAGCACTCAACTTCAGAGAGATGAGAGGGCGGGGCCTAGCACTGACTCCAGAGAGATGAGAGGGCGGGGCCAAGCACTTGACTCCAGAGAGATGAGATGGCGGGGCCAAGCACTTGACTCCGGAAAGATGAGAGGGTGGGGCCTAGCACTTGCGGGGCCAAGCACACAACTCCAATTTAATTCAACATAATTTAATTAACAATTGTCATTATCGCAAAGCAGCTTCACAAAATCTAATTCTGATTCTAAATGATTAGATGAGCGAGCCGAGGGAGACGGTGGCAAAGAAAAACTGACAGGTCGAGCACAGAGAGCTGAGAGGGCGGGGCCAAGCACATGACTCCAGAGAGATGAGAGGTTGTGGCGTCTCTCTCTCTCTCTCTCTCTCTCTCTCTCTTGTTCTCTCTCACTTTTTCTCAGAGTGATGAAGTGAAATGGAAACTCGTGTGTCTCCATCTGTGCTCAGTTTTCCTAAATCCTACTTCATATGGGGGCCTGATGCTGGGATTGAGACAGTGTTTAGAGAGAGAGAGAGAGAGAGAGAGAGAGAGAGAGGTAGCTGTCTGGGTGTGTGAGATGAAAGGAGAAAAATATGAAACATAAACAGAGGAGCACAGGGGACATGGCTTTGATGTTCAAACCTCACAGGTCTGTTCCTCTGTTAGCACTGGGGCTTGGTCAACACACACACACACACACACACACACACACACACACACACACACATACTATGTGTGAGAAAAATGGTGAAGTGAGGAGAAAAGAGTGGATGGATAGAAAAGCATTATTGAAAAGGTGAAATGGAGGGAAGTACAAACAGATAGACGCCTCAATTTAAACCAATGACAGGAAAAGCTGAAAAGGTAAACGGAGAGAGTGATGTAATATGCAGAAAAGGTGAGTGGTGGATAAATAACATGATGAACGACTGGATGTGCGGAGGTATAAAAAAAGAAGGGGAGCAGAAGGACGGAAGGATGATCTGGATTGGAGACAAGAAGGGCTGAATTGTTTGATGTTTGACCAGGAAAAGATGAAAGACTAAATGGAGAGATGGATGGAGGTAGAAGAAAAGAGATGGGTGGATGGATGGATGGGTGGTGTGTTGGATAGTAAAGTTGAGAGATGGACAGATGTGGAAAAGGAGGAGTGGATGGTTTAAAGGAGGGATGCTTGGAATGTGTTGAAAAGGTGGAGGGATGGTGTTTTGGGTGTAAATAAAAAAAGAATGAATGGTGGAAGAATGAGAGAGAAAATAAGAGAACAAACTTGGAGAAACAAAGAAAAAATAAAAGAACTGAGAGAAAGAAGGAAAGGAAAGAAAAAAAGAAACGTTGTGTGTCTGTGGGCCACTCCCGCGATCCGAGCCGGGAGAAAAACAAGCGGCGGCTCCCTCAGCACCTGCCGAAGGGGATCGAGTTACGCTCGAGGAACCTCTGCCCGGGTTGGGCTGCGACCTAAACCCCGCTCCTCCCTCGCTCCCTGATAGACGAGTGCGCTCTCCTTCCTTCCTTCCTTTCTTCCTTCCTTCAGGGCTTGGCTTGATGCCATGAATATGCTCAGAGCGAGAGAGTGTCTCCATTACGCTCTCACAGGCTCCGCGGAGTTTAAACGTTGTGAGAAGGGGGGCGGGGGTGAAGGGGGCGGGGTTTCACTGAACGGAAACACGTTTACGCTTACGATTAGTCGCACACTCACATGAACGCACAAAAAACTTGAAGCTACTTATATCTGTTACATACCAGGTGTAGTGACGGGATTTCTAAAAATTAAGTCTCTTGGTTTCACAAAAGTAACGGCACCCTATGAAAAAGGGGAGGAGTCAGCATGTGAGCTGCGTTATTGGAAGATATGGTGCACGTGTCACGTTCAGCATGAACTCTTCCTTTTTTGTAAGCTTTATGTAGTGTTGTAAGGTTATGTTATGGGCGTGGCCATGCCGTGGGCGAATCAGCTACACTGTAAACATGCTTGCTAGTTCGTAACATACATACAAAACATACGTTCTTGTAAAACATGTGCGAACCTGACTGGGAGTGGAACAGTTTAACACTGATGAAGCAGCGGTGCATGATGGGTATTTTCAGCTCGGGCTGCGCTGCGTTCCACACGATGGGCCAAGAATG
>CM059221.1:1479480-1566980 GCA_030347435.1 Clarias fuscus
AAGGACGGACTGAGAGAGACAGAGGGACAGAGACATACGGAGGAGTGTAACTCAGACGTGGCTGCATCTCTGGAGACGTGACGCTCCGATGGACAGATTTATTTTTCCTCCGTGTAGATATTAATCCAACTGCTCCAAACACACGCTATCATTTCACAAGATGTTATCACCATGTGTGTGTGTGTGTGTGTGTGTGTGTGTGTGTGTGTGTGATAAATGAGATAAATAATGAAAGCTAAAGCTACTCGGTGTCCTGGAGCGGAGGTGTGTACCCCTGTGCTACTGCAGGTCAGGGGATTCCCACTCGGAATTTTTTTAAACTTTCTGTGAATTTCTGCAGCCGAGGTCGAATCTGATGGATCTGGCAACGTGATGAGAGAAACACAACAATAAGTTTGACAGTTCTATCTCTTTCATATATGAAACTTTGGTTTGTGAGCCAATAGAAGACAAGTGGGCGGGGCTACAGGTTGTGACTGATCGAAGTGATGCCATGTGTTACCATGGAGACGCTTATTGCTCGTCAGGCGTGCTGCTGCCTTTGTGGGTTGGTTACGCCAGGGTCACGTAGAAGTTCACAATAGGAAGCAGCGTGTTTCTGCTTTTCTGATTAAAGTCTTTATCATTATCTCTGATCTGTGTGTGTGTGTTTGTGTGTGTGTGTGTGTGTGTGTGTGAGAGTTGTTTGTCCCCTCTCGCATCCTGATGAAAATTTAGCCCATGAGTCTGTTTGCTTTAATCAGCACAACATTCTGATAAACCTCACACACACACACACACACACACACACACACACACACACACACACACACGCAGAATTTAATTGGAGCTGTAAAACCGTGTGTAAACTTGTCATCACCTCAGGCTTAAACATCACGTCAGGGTCTCACAGCGCAGAAACGCGACCTCCTGTAATTATCCGCCCCTGTAGCGCCGCAGGAATCCCCGCGTCGCGTCTCTGTCAGCGCGAGAGAGTCGGATTTAAACACGTACACAAGTTAAACCAAGCTGTGAGAGAAAGTGCTCCCTTGTCCGTCATATAGCGGGTCACGCTCAGTGTGTGTGTACATGCACACTAGGTGGCGCTGTGGTTACGTTTAACTGGACACAAACATATGGAGCATGTGCAGAACGCCTTGGCCGAGTCCTGATACACACACAGGAGCAGCTCGACCCCACCGGCATTATCTGCTCATGTTAGTCCGACTCGAAGGAGCTCGAGTTCAGTTAGACTAAAACATCTACATGCTTTTTAAAAGTCCAGTATCCAGTATCCTGACCATGTGTGTGAGTGTGTGAGCATTTAAAAGCACACAACCACAACATGGGGCCATTTAAGGCTTGATGTCCACATCACACACACACACACACACACACACACACACACACACACACACATATACACACACACAGAGTACATACACAATCATAGTCACCATGCCATCTTTATAAGGTCACACCTTCATTGGAACTGGCACAGTGACACACACACACACAGACACACACACACTTGTGTTTTAGCTGGGGTTTTATCAGATTTGATCCAGGGCTTTAACAATCTCTCTCTCTCTCTCTCTCTCTCTCTCTCTCTCCCTCTCTGCAGCTGTATCGAGTCTGGATGTTGAGAGTAAACTCAGTGAACATTTCCAGTCTGCATGGCAGCTCCACAGAAATGTCTTTGTCCCATCGAGTCGGCCACCATGTGTTGAGGAGCTTCACCTCAACGCCAAACAGAGCCTGAGCGCGCTACACAGAGGTCTGAGCACTCACCAATAACTAATCAATAACTAGCCAATAATTAACCAATCATCAATAACTAACCAATAACTAACCACTCATCAATAACTAATCGCTTAACAATAACTAATCAATAACTAACCAACCATCAATAATTAATCAATTATCAATTACTGATCAATTTTCAATCCCGAATCAATCATCAATAACTAACCAATAACTAACCAATCATCAATAACTAACCAATAACGAATCAATAACTAATTGCTCAAAAATAACTAACCAATCAATAACTCACCAATAATTAACCAATTATCAATAACTAATTGCTCAAAAATAACTAACCAATCAATAACTCACCAATAATTAATCAATTATCAATAACTAATAAATTTTCAATCACGAATCAATCATCAATAATGAAGTAATAACTAAGAAATCATCACTAACTAAGCAGTCACCAATAATGAATCAATAACTAATCACCAACAAAAAAATCAATAAGAAGAAGATAAGAAAAAATAGATTAGATTAGATAATCAGTAACTAACCATTTATGAATAACTAATCCATAAGTAATCAATCATTAATAACTAATTAATAATAATTTCTTACCTGTAGTCATTATTAATCTCATGAATAGTGACAGAAGCTGAACAGTGATGACACTCCGAATTATTATTATTATTATTATTATGATTAACAATAAACAGTGCAGTTGTTGTGTCTTGGCATTAGCTCCCATTGTGAAACAATGTCCATACTGCCCTCTAGTGGACATGATGGCAAAACACAGATTCTCTCCCCTTAATTCTTCCATGTTTGTGTGTGTGTGTGTGTGTGTGTGTGTGTTACAGATCAGCAGCAGAGACAGGAAGTCAGTGAACGAGAGCGGAGGGTGACCATCTTGATAGCCCCTCCCACACCCATTTCCCCCTCCCACCATACACTCCACACGGTAATCACTAATCACACACGTCTGTGTCTGTCTGTCTGTCTGTCTGTCACCTCTTTCTATTTTTTTAAGGGTGAGGTTGTGATGAACAAAATGTGTCTACACACACACACACACACACACACACACACACACACACTGCCTCCTGCTCCTCAGAGCTTTACTCTGATTAGTGTTGCTGTCCATGTGGGACAGGTTTATGTCTTCTTCTGTGTTGTTGTTTGTTGTTATTGTTTGTTGCTTGTTGTGTGATTAGTTTATTTTATTTGTTTTGTTGTAGATTGAAAGTGTTCGATCCTCTTCCCCTACTGAATGTTGCCACTTCTCTCGCCGGAGCAGACAGGTACAGCATCAAGGAACTCAGACTTTAGCAAGTTGCAATAAGCCTTAACCCCTAAGCCTTAACCCCTAAGCCTTAACCCCTAAGCCCTAAGCCCTAGTGCACAAGCCCTAACCACCATAGCTCATTAAAAAACTGCAGCTTGAACCCAAAACTCTAACCGATACCCCTTGACCCCATACCCACTATTCCCTTAACCTCTAATCCCTTACAATGAATCCCTAATCACTAACCACTAGCCCCCTATCTATAACCCATCTAGATAGTTTCCTAATCACTAGCCATGACTATAACAGCTCTGAATCTCTAATCCCAATCATGAAACACACGCTCCTAATCAACCACCGCTGGTTACAAACTCCTAATCATAACCTCTAACCTAGTCCTAATCACTACCCCTAAACCTCTAACCCTAATCACTACCCCTAAACCTCTAACCCTAATCACAACCCCTTAACCTCTAACCCTAATCACAACCCCTTAACCTCTAACCCTAATCACTACCCCTAAACCTCTAACCCTAATCACAACCCCTTAACCTCTAACCCTAATCACTACCCCTAAACCTCTAACCCTAATCACAACCCCTTAACCTCTAACCCTAATCACAACCTCTTAACCTCTAACCCTAATCACTACCCCTAAACCTCTAACCCTAATCACTACCCCTAAACCTCTAACCCTAATCACAACCCCTTAACCTCTAACCCTAATCACTACCCCTAAACCTCTAACCCTAATCACAACCCCTTAACCTCTAACCCTAATCACTACCCCTAAACCTCTAACCCTAATCACTACCCCTAAACCTCTAACCCTAATCACAACCCCTTAACCTCTAACCCTAATCACTACCCCTAAACCTCTAACCCTAATCACTACCCCTAAACCTCTAACCCTAATCACTACCCCTTAACCTCTAACCCTAATCACTACCCCTAAACCTCTAACCCTAATCACTACCCCTTAACCTCTAACCCTAATCACTACCCCTTAACCTCTAACCCTAATCACTACCCCTTAACCTCTAACCCTAATCACTACCCCTAAACCTCTAACCCTAATCACTACCCCTTAACCTCTAACCCTAATCACTACCCCTAAACCCTTAACTTAATTATCCTTCCTTCTTCACCACCTTTAACCTCCTTCTACACCTGCACACACATCGAACATTTACATTCTTTAGATTTTTTTGGTGGAGCCATGAACACTGTTTATTGTTGCACACACACACACACACACACACACACACTACAGAATATGGCAGGGTTTCAAGGTGGATACTAGTGTGTGTGTGTGTGTGTGTGTGTGTGTGTGTGAGTGAGAGAGATTAAATGTGTGAAGGGAAGGCTGCAGCTCAGAGCACGACACTTTGACCCACAAACCAACACACACTCCTGACCGTGTAGAGAGAAACGCTGACTCACTCTGACCTCACATCGTCTCCTCGAGCTCTCGACTTCAGCCCTGAACCAAGTTTCTCTTAACCTTATTTAGTTTGGGAATTCTCCCTTTACTGCATTCCTCTCTCTCTCTGTCTCTCTGTGTCTCTCTGTCTCTCTCTGTCTTTCTCTCTGTCTCTGTCTCTCTCTAGCCCCTTCAGTGAGAGAATACTGCACCTTTAGCGTTCTGTATGAAATGAACAGAGGTGGAATTGTTGTTCTCGAGCCTTTCAGTAGATCAGATCTCTGATACTTCATATGGAGTAGATCAGACCACTACTAAAAAGCACCAGATCATCTAAAGAAATTCAAGAACAGAATTTAGTTTTAAAAAAAAATAACGTCCATGGAAGAGTTCCCAGATGAAAGCCACCGCTGGTTAAAATGACTCGTCTCACATTTTCCAAAAAGCATCTTGATTATCCTCAGGACTTCTGGGCGAATATTCTGAGACTGATGAAAAAAAAGTTAAACTTTTTGGAAACTTTGTGTCCCGTTACGTCTGGCGTAAAACTAACACAGTGTTTCATAAAAATAACATGATCCTGACGGTCACACATGGTGATGGTGTGTGATGGTCTGGGGCTTTGCAGCTTCAGGACCATCGCGACCAAAATCCTGAAGGGGAATAATCGACTATCAAGTCCGTGCACTTGGGTTATGCAGCAGGACAGCGACCCGAAACACACCAGCAAGTCCTCCTCTGAATGGCTTAAAAAAAACTAAATGAAGGTTTTTGGAGTGGCCGAGTCAAAGCCTGGATTTGAGATCCTTAAACAGGCCGTTCATGCTTGAAAACCCTCCAATGTGGCTAAATTAAATCAATTCCGCAGAGCAGAGCGGGCCAAAATTCCTCCACAGTGATGTGAAAGACTCGCTGCCAGTTATCACATATTGCAGTCGTTGCCGCCAGGAGTAGAGTAGTTCAAAGAGTTATTAGGTTTAGAGAGGAACAACTTTTTCACATAGGGTCAGACAGGACAGGTTCTTCCCTTAATAAATAAAATCATCATTTAAAAACTACATGTTTTGCATTTACTCGGGTTATCTTTGTGAAATGTTCAAATTTGTTTGATAATCGAAATCATCTAAGTGGAACAAATATGCAAAAAATATATTTAAAAAAACACCAAATGAGCAAATACTTTTTCACGGCAGTGTATAGTAGATCAGACCAAAGATATCTGTGTGAGTCCACACTGTGTGAGCAGCAGGGAGAGTGCAGGAGTGAGGGTCTTATTATTAACACACACACACACACACACACACACACACACACACACACACACACTGTCCCAGTGATCCCTGTCTTTGCTTTGATTTTTTGATCGCCTCTCATGACACACACATTCCCTCTCTCTTTGGGAGACGTTTCCATGGTAACCCCCCTGCTTTGTGAACCTCATTGATTGTGAGGCCTCGTCTGAGTTTGACCCCTGTTTAGGGTGTGTGTGTGTGTGTGTGTGTGTGTGCATTGTGTATATACGGGAAGCTGACACTCTCAGAACTCTCAGTAAGCTGCTGCGCTGTACACACTGGGGTAAGTGTTTACTTTAACTTCATACTGAATAACTTAGAGAGGATGAGGAAACAAACACACTTACACACACTTACACACACTTTTTTGTCTTCTCTTGCTTTTCTGTGGAGTGCCGATGCATTACTAACACCCTGATCCTGATCTACACCATCTCTCTCTCTCCCTGTCTCTCTCTCTCTGTCTCTCTCTCTCCCTGTCTCTCTCTCTCTGTCTCTCTCTCTGTGTGTCTCTCTCTCTCTCTCTCTCCCTGTCTCTCTCTCTCTGTCTCTGTCTCTTTCTCTGTGTGTCTCTCTCTCTCTCTCTCTCTCTGTCTCTCTCTCTCTGTCTTATCCACACTCACTGTGTTTTTCCTCTCGGCTGCAGGTGGACTCAGACCCTGATTCCGTGTCTTTAGGAAACAGATCCCGGTTCCCCGTTCCCAACGTTCCGTCTCCGTTGGACACTCAGACTAACTGGAGCGTGGCGCTGCCCTTACCCACGCCCGAGGACAGGATGAAGAGCCAGTCTCAGACCGTGGTGTCCTGCCTGGTGCCCATCGACGTCACGGGTAAGAACCAGGAAAGGGTTTTAAACCGGTCTAAACCGGAAGCAGATACGGATCCTGGCAGCGTGTGTGTGAACTCTCGTGATCTCTTAGCTACGCTAGACCAGTTTTTTTAAGCTAATCCATTTCCTCATGCTAGTTCTGTGCAGAGTTTTGCCTCATCATGATGTCAGATGACATGATATTATGAATTCTCAGTGTGAGATGGAGGTGACGAGTGAACCGTGTGTGCGTGTGTGTGTGTATGAATTCCAAAAACAGCTTGCTTAGTGAAATTCCTGTGAGGATGAGATTTAAACTGCTGTTGATCCAGACGCCGCGCAGTGTTTCTGTGTATGGCGCTAGAGGAGCTACTAGTCTTGATCAGGTTTTAGCTGAATGGAGGACTGTGCCACACACTGGGGACGTCGCTTCCACGGAGAGATTTCATTCTCCAAATTCTGACTGCGGATTTTAAACCATCTGTGCGTGTTTTAATCTTTAGCAATGACGGAAAACCAGCATTCCTGAACCCGCCGTCTCACGGCTGGGAATCGGATCGTCTGATGAGGACAAACGGAGTTAGTAACTGTTCTAAACAATAATGACGATACTTCTTAAAGCGCACCGCGAAATCACTTCTCGAGATGTCTATGTGATTAACACGTCATTAACGTTTCTTCAACATGTTAGCAAAGCGCTCAGTTCATCTGACCTCACATGTCAGGACTCGGTAATGTCATAAAAATATGGTATCATCATTCCCTCATACACAACTTGTACATCACTGTAGGGCTTTCTGAACAATTTCTCAACAATACACCAGTGTCCCAATAAAATATATATATATATATATATATATATTTACTATTATAGTTAAAGCCTCATTTTAGTAATTTTAGGTTAAACAATCAAATAGCAAAATAAATGAACAGAGCAAAAAAAGCTAATAATGGAGAATAATTTTTTTTACATTTAAAAAACAAAAGAAGGAAAATTTTACACAATCCAAGCTGCTTCTAGTGAGTTCAGTCTGTAATTATTTATTCAAAAAAATCTAATATCACAATATCCCAGATATTTCAGGTTTGTATCATGATACTTTAGGTATCGTAACATAAAGTATCATGATATCAACTTATCTTCATATCACCCAGCCCTAATTAGGTAAACTGTCTAATTGTCATGTTTTGCACCCATATGTCAGTCAGCATGTGTAAAACTTCCAAACATTATTATAGGATTTCAGTCTATTCATTAAAGACTATTTGTTTATGTCTCCTTCTTCTCAGGTTCCCCTAGTCACATGACCAAGTATGTAAATATTATTATAAGCTCTAGTGATATGACAAAATGTTTCAATATTATAATGAGTGCTAGTCATGTGATCAAGCATGTCAGTATTTTAATGAGCCCTAATCATTTATTCATATATTTTCAGTGGATTTGTCATGTTCCTCAAATTGCTCTAACTAATTAAATATTGCAATAGTTATTTAAACATTCCGCCATTAACATTTATTGTGATGATCTGAGGTGAAATATAAGCTGAATACATTGTTCAAATAATCAGATCTCTGTTTAGTTGCCTGTTTAATTCCGCTAGACGTTTCACGCGGCAGTCGAGCTAGCGACATGCTTACTGCTGGATTATAAATTACGGCTGCTGTTCGCACAAGTATGTTATTTGTTGGCGTTTCATCTTGAACGGCGTCTCTGCGGGGTCTGAGTGTCACAGTTCTCCTTTCACACACAGTTTGTAGGTGTTTTTTTTTTTTTTTTTGTACATGCACTGAACTGCGCGTGTCGTTTTCAGAGGATTCCTCCATCGCTGCTCGTCCCTCGCTGGCGTCCGCCTTCCTCAGTGAGACATCTTTTAAATGTCCATTAATGTCCATGCCTCATTTCTCCCAAACCCACCATCCACTACTAAAAATGTTTTGTATCTCAGGTTCAAGCAACCACTATTTTTAAACAGTTAAATAATTATAATAAAAAAAAAAAATAATAATAATAATAAACTGGGCTCCTAATTCAAATGTCCAAGTCATGTTATAAATGCTGACGCCTTTCTGGCTGTCCTCAGTCCTTAATCTGTGCCAGAAAATGCAAAGCTGTGAGACGCTGCTCCACGCATGCTAATTAGCGGCATTAAAATTACAAAAGGGTTGTAAGGAAATCGGTCCGCTCCGGGCTGGAATGGAAGCTTAAAAGGATTATTTTACCATGAAAATACTAACAGGAAATGATCTTTACTTTTGCATAAAGTTAACCAAGCCTGTAGTTGTCTAACTGTTAGATGTTTGATCCACTCTGGATTTATCTTAAATGCATATTTTATAGTAAGCGCTAAAAATGACAATAATTAGCATGCTCTTTATAAAAAAAAAAATCCATAAAGCTGATCAGTCTCTGTTAATACTGCTACTTTTTTTTTTCCCGGGAAAAAAAAATTATGTTAAAAAGAATTAAAAGTTTTTTATTCCGTTGTAATGGTTCTGTAATGTCCATAATCGTGACTCCCATTTTTTCCCTTGCATGCATTTGTGTGTTGTGTGCAACACTGACACCCATCCATAAACATCAATCATAAACGTTTATTCAACAATTTTTTAAAATAATAATAATTAAAAAAAAACAATCTGTTTCAATGCTTTAAAGTTTGATTATATTGTGGGAAATCGTACGAGACGTCTAGCAGCTAGAGTTAACAGCCTCCGTGTGGGCAGAGTGTGAGAAACGGGAGGGATTGGCAGAGAGCAGCTCCTCATGTCTTGGCGCTCTTCACAGGGGCCGGGTTCGACAGAGATGCCAGTGTTCGCTGCTCGCTAGTCTACTCTCAGTCACTCCTGCAGAGGAGACGGAAGCTGAGAAGACGGAAAACTATCACGGGCATTCCCAGACAACTTCAGCAAGACTTTGGTAATCCTGTTTGTTTTATTTTTTCAATTGTATTACATTTAGTTTCATTTAACTGCTCTTGGTCAGTGCTTTACATTTACTTGTAATCACTAAATAAACGGTATCCTTCCTTCCCAGACTCTGATGAGTCTCCCGCGGCTAGTGAGCAGCCTGTATTAGCGCACTCCAGCCCTGAAGCTCGCCAAGAGAACCTCATACCCACTCGTCTCAACACAAGAGACTCTGGCTGCCAGACGGAAGACTTCCTCGCTGCTGTTGCAGCACCATCTCGTAGACGGATCAGAGTTCAGAGGGGTCAGAGTGCGACTTTTCCACTTTCCCATTCCGCAGGAAACATACCGTCCCTGCCAGACAGTTCGGATACCATGTTCACCACCCCAATCAGCTCCAATTTGCGCTCGCATAGCCTTCCTCGAGAAAGCGCTCGATTACTAAAAGAAGTCCAGATCAGCAGTGATAACGATGATGAAGATCTTTCACCATTTGAAAGGGAACAATTCCTTTCAGTAACAGGAGAGAACATGCTAAAAGATGAAGAAGAGAGCACTGATGACCAGGTACAGTCAGAGAGGCAGCTAGGCAGCTTTAACCAGCATCCTGAGAGCCCAGAGCATGTGTGGATGCAGAGAGCTCGGTCCCATCTGCCATGTAAAACCGATGAGATCTCATCAAGCTCTGACACATTCAGCAGTCCTATACACTCCAATGCTGGAGTCCTGGCCAGCCAGATTGACCACAAGGACGACCACCAATCTTCCAGTGGAAACTGGAGTGGCAGCAGTTCCACGTGCCCTTCACAGACATCAGAGACGATTCCTCCTGCTGCCTCACCACCTCTGACACACTGTGACTCAGAGCTGTCTCTAAACACAGCTCTTAACATCACTGAAGATTCTCCTGAGCCATTTTCTGGAGACAGGCTTCATGGTCTGCGGGGTCACCGAACAGGATCCTCTGCTTCCACTGCAACTGACATGCTAGATGATGGGGGAGTTAGCACAGCAAGCGAAGCAGACTGGAGCTATCCTCAACATAAGCACAACAGGTGCTGCCAGAAGGACTTCAGCCCTGAAGGCTCTAGGGAAGGGGAGGGCAGCCTAGAGTGTCCCAGCTTTGTTAGCATAGCTACAATGGAGAGCTTAGATAAACCTCCTTCTGACAAGGCTGACACTATGTCTCACTTCTCTGTGGATGCAGAGGGCTACTATACCTCCATGCACTTTGACTGCGGTCTTAAAGATAGTAAAAGCTTCGCATACAACTATGCATCTGTTGACCAGCAAAAGGAAGGGTACAGAGGTCATGCATTAAACAAGAAACACAGTCTTTCTCTAAAGAAGCCAAAGGTGAAGCCATTGCCTCCAGAATGTTGCTCATCATTAAAGAAAATTAGCAGCCATGCTAGATTAACTCCTGAAATGAGTGAACCAAAGATAACACCTGAGCAGAACTTACTCATGTCTTCCAAGGACAGGAATTCTCCATCGATGACAGATGACCACTGTGACCAGGGAGCAAATGAGGAGCTGGTGGAGGCCTGGGCTGAGCAAGTTTCTAACCAGATTCCAGATATGGCTTTGCTCAGCTCTACTGATAAACAGTCCTTAAAGAACAAGGAAGTTGTCCAGTCTGACTATGCAGACCTCTGGGCAGTGAATGACTTAAAATCCAATGATTCTTGCAGATCATTGTCAAACACCAGCACAGCAACAGGGACAACAGTCATTGAATGCATGAAGTCAAAAGAGAGCTCAGAGTCACAGTCTGGCTCAAGGACTGCCAGTCCTTCACTGCCATCTGTAGAAACTGAATTTAGACTGCCCTCCCCAGAGAAGCTGGTAAATCTAGCATCCCCATCCAGTGGCTATTCCAGCCAGTCTGAGACACCAACATCATCTTCTGCTTTTTTTCCAAACCCTAATCCCTTGTCTCCTGTTGGTGGAAAGAGGAAACCAAAAGTCCCAGAGAGGAAGTCCTCCCTCACTTCACTGCAGAAGCACACATCTAAAGAGGACCTTGAGCTACCCATTATACCACCCACCCATCTTGACTTAAGTACCCTTCATAATGGCAAGAAGCCTTTATCCCACAGAAACCACATTCATATTCTTAATAACACAGTGGCTATGCCCACGACTGAAAGCGTTGATCCGGGCAGCAGCAGTCCTTTGGAAATCACACCCATGATGCTTCATTCTGTTCAACTACGTTCCGTTAGCAAACTTGGTCAAGAAACCCGCAGTCTGTCTTGCACAGATGCTTCCACTAGACCGAAGAGACCCACTATGTGCCAACTCAACGAGTCCAGAAAGCCTTCTCCTTATAAACACCTCACTAGTTACTCCCCTTCTGAAGATAACTGTGAACCTATGTTTACTCCTACAGAGGAGCTTGAGTTTGGAAGTCTACCAAGGATTTCTTTTACAAAAAACAGATTTGATAGGATAGCTCCAGCATCTCTTTGGAGCACCAGTGCTTTCAGCACAATGTCTGAAGAAGTGAGACGTGATGACATGATGGTAGACATATCAGAACAAATAAAGGGACCTCCTGAACAAGAGGAACTTTTTTTCCCTCAGAGCAGTGTGGAAACAAAGAAAGAGCAGGAAGTGGTGCTTGAGTCAACAGAAGAAAACCCCCAAACAGAATCACTACCTGATCATCTGATCATACTCTCCACAAGATCTGAGAAATTTAACCAAGTGCCTGATTTGATTCTTCACTCATCAGTGGAATCTTCAGAAATTGATCCAAGTAGCAGTGCCAGCAATCATAGAGAGGAGTCAACGTCATCAGGTGGTCCAACCAGAAGTGCCTCACAAGACACCATTGGGGAAGTGTCTACACCTGATACCGAGGATTACTTCAGCAAAGGTTAGTCACTGTTCCAGAGTCTGTCCACTGAACGAAAAACTATTTTAATGGCTTGCTTTTTACTTGACAAATTGAATGTATTCACCAGATCAAATCAGATGAACTGTTGAAATTTCTTTGCAGAATCCACACCGAGTGGTCCGTTAGCATCTCCTTTGACAGATGAATCAACAACTGAGGAGGACAGTGTTTTCCTTTCCCCTACCAAAGCACGTACAACTGAAGATCTCTTTGCCATGATTCACAGGTATCCTTAACTTTCAGGTTAACCCTATTTCTTTTTTTCTTTTTCTTTTTTTTTACTAAACACCGAATTTACTATGGATAAATTTATAATCTTTTTTCAAGGTCAAAAAGGAAAGTCCTTGGCCGAAAGGACTCGAAAGGAGATGTAGCCGTTCGGAGTTCCACTTCCTCTCCTGCCACCTCTCCAAGTACCCCCGTTACGCCAACAAGCTCCCAACGAGCATCAAGCCAAATATACCGGAGCGTCAAAAAGTCGAATACCTCCAGCGAGGAATTCAAACAACTTCTTCTTAAAAGGGGCAGTCGCTCGGATTCAAGCTTTCGCATATCAGCGAGTGAGATCCTGAAAAGTCCCATTGCATCGAGAACTCTCAGCGACTCCCTGTCAGAAGGTACGAAGCATCCCGAAGGTTTCCCTTCCCCATTCCAGCCGCAGTCTCCGGAGAGAACCGCTGAGATTCTTCATAGCCCCTACCCTAAAACTGCCGTGGAGGGGTTCTCCTCGAAAGTTTTTAGTTCTTCCAGACAAGGTCGTTCAAGGTTACCACCAGCTGCGAACAGCAGTCGTTACAGCACCCGTAGTCGGCATTACACAACACCCATGCAGGCAATATCTGAGGGGGAAACGGAAAACTCAGATGGAAGTCCACATGATGACCGTTCCTCGTAAGAGAAGATTGTTTATAAGAAAGGAAAAACAAAAATCAAAACTACTAAAGCTGTTTTTTGTTTTGTTTTTTTACGATTTAAGCAATTTTAAACCTGTGCTAAGTTACTGCCCTTGTGTGGCCCAGAGGGAAAAAAATGTTTACAACTTATGAAATTGTCATGGCATATGCAGCAATGCGGCATTATGCGGAAAAGTTCGTTTAAAAATTTTTATGATCGCATTTTATATGGGCATTAACTGTGAAATCAATATAAAACTGTCAACAATGAAAATGTAGGACAATCATATTGTGGCCTTTGA
This sequence comes from Clarias fuscus, assembly GCA_030347435.1. Classification (NCBI taxonomy): domain Eukaryota; kingdom Metazoa; phylum Chordata; class Actinopteri; order Siluriformes; family Clariidae; genus Clarias; species Clarias fuscus. The sequence goes on from CM059221.1 coordinate 1,493,033, forward strand.
CACTGTTGTAGCAACATGTAGATTTTTAAAGTATGCGTCAGAATATCTATCTGGCTTCAGCCAGAAATGACCCTCGTTTGGCGAAAAAACGTTTTGCAGGATAATTCTTGCTATCAATTTGCACTTTTTTTGAAATTGTAATTTTAAGTAACCTAAAATAAATATGCAAATATCTTGAGTAATGATATGAGATTAATTCCTTAAGAAATTAAGTTGACCTTTATTGTGTTTAAATTGATCAGATTTTAAGACTCAAACTCTCTTTTTATAAAAACGGGTATCATCTTAGATTGGTACCTGCACCTCGGTCAATACCACAACTATTCTTGGTAGGTTGTTTAGATGTGTATTTTTATTTGTGTACATCACATTATGCTCCTGTGTAACTTAAGCAACAATCTACAAGTGAGGTCCAACTATATCATACCAGTGGACATGTGCTTCCTAAACTTTTTTCTAAATGTCTTAACAGATATTATGCCATATTAACCCAATGGAAACAAAAATTCTTTGCTTGTTTTTTTTTTTTTTTTTCGCCTTGGTGCAATAAAAAAAAAACAATCTGTGCTTTATTATTGGGTCCCAATAAAGGGCCCTTCCAAATGGTTAATAAGCACAAAGGTGTTTTCGATTGACTTTATTACTTGTGGTTTGCAAGGAATACATTTAGAAAGTCAAACTCTTTAAAAAAAAACAGCAACGTCTAGTGGATTTTTTAAACAAAGCATACATCAACCAATTGGTAGACATAGCTCAATCAGGTCCAACACATTTTTTTACCAAGACATGATGACTCAATGCGTTCTACCAAAAAGTTGAGCAGAACATTAAAAGTTACAAGCTGCTGACACCAGGTTTATTGAACCGGTTTGGTGATAAGAAAAAAAAAGTACCCTTTGACTATTGATCTATCACAGGAAGTACTACAATTAATTATGAATAGTAATGAATTAGTAATTAAATATTAGCTGTGTGCACACGTGCTGAAAACGTTCTATATTTTTGCCATCTTTGGACACAAAAGGAAAAGCAAACCAAGGTGTAATTAAGGTTTAAATGAGGTGCAGAAAGTTTTGGTTTAAGTCAGACTTTAAGGGATTGCACTGAGATAGTGATGTGTGTCAGGAAAACAGGCGTTTGTGATGTAATTTGGAAGAGTGACTCGAGATGGGAAGGTTTAGAAATAAAAAAGTTAACACCAAGAAAAGGTAGAAATTTCTTATAAAGATAAGAAGTAAAGTCGTGTGTGAGAGGAAGAGCAAGTATTTTAGTGTAGGTTTTTAGGTAGTGTATGTAAAGAAGATTGCAAAAATGTGAGGTTTTGTTAACAAGACGCAGAAGAGCGACTTTTAGGCATTTGGAGGTTTTTTCGTGAACGGAATTAACAACTTATTTTCATTCTTTATTTTCAGTACTTAGGGATGAATCCTTTGAAAATACCCTGCTAACTTAAGACATCCAAATTAAGACAATTTATTTAAGAATTTGTCAACTTTATGTTTTTCATTATCAGATGAATAAGCTTTATTAAAAAAAAAACTCTTAGACACTGGTCTAAAAGACAATTTTAACCACTCTAAGCTAACGTATCCAATTAGCTGCCAGGTCCTTATGGTTGGTCACCGTAATAGTCCAAAATATTTCATTTATCTAAGCTATTCAATGTTCAGTTTTGGTTATAATTGCACAAAAAAAGTTTAGCACAACGTCCTAAATGACCCCCTGTGCATGCTGAAAGCTGTTACACCACAGTGCGGTTGAATCCTGGATTCTGATTGGTCAGAAGGTGTTGATTGATTCTCTAGCAGCGCAGGTTTATATCAAAGCATTCGCTCTATTATGAAATCGTTTCCATAGCAACAGTGAATACACCTCGTGCTTAGGCGACGGGACGATCGATGATACTGTAGATGTTGCGATTTTCCAGATATTAAGCATAAATCTAAACAGATAAAAGGACACAGTTAAATATTGTAGCCTTATTTAATTCCCTATATGTCCAGTAGGGAGGAGTTCAGTTTGTTTACGCTTCAGTTGTATAAAATGAAACGGAAAAGTTTTTTGCTAAATCTGTTAACAGATAAAAGCTAACAACTGTGCCGCGAGAAACGATTTAGTCAGTTAATTCTGAGAGAAATATTCATTCCGACTCGTGGAACTGTGTAACTGCACTGATACGGACGACTGCATGAAGTTTTGTCTTTTGCTGTAGTAAAAGTCTTTATACTAAAAGAAAAAAAAAGAAAAAAAAAATCTGAGTTAATAAAGCGAGCTTCCTCGGGCACGTTTCTGGTAGACACCAGCACCCGCACAGATGCAGAGAGACACGCCGTTAATGCTGGTGTGTGTGTGTGTGTGTGTGTGTGTGTTTTGGTACGGGCGACAACTCATTCTGACCGAAAGCTTTGAACAACCAGTAAGCATCACTTTTTGTAAGTTTTGTACAGATTTGTGTATATATATTAGTTTTTTTGTTGTTGTTGTTGTTAAAAAATGTTGCTTTTTTGTAATAAAAAAGAAGAAAGAAAGAAATGTTTTCAGAGTTTACATGAATTCTGGGCTTTTGTATTTTTTTGAGTCTTGTATTTATTTTTTTAGTAAAGATTCTGGAAATGATGTCCTTAAGCTGTGCAGCAGTGTGATGAGCTGCTGTGTGTGTGTGCGTGTGTGTGTGCGTGTGTGCGCGCGTGTGTGTGCATGGGTGCGTTTGTGTACAGAGAACACCAATAAATGTGACTGCATTAAAGAACATTGTGTGTGTGAGCTTTCATGTACATTTGCACGTGTTAAAGATGATAATGAATGAGGACGATCAGGAGGAAGCGAAAAGGGGAAAAGCGATCAGAGCGTAAGACGCGAGGACATCTGAGAGGAGACAATGAGAGTGGTCGATGAAGTTTTTCGGACAGAATACAAGGGTAGCTGACCAGGTCCTCAGATATAAACCATTCTGTATCGAGCACAGAAACTGCAGATCTGCAGTCATACTGTGTGTTAGGAGGCTGGAAGTTCATGGTGGAAGTCTTTAGGTTACTTCAGTAAGCTTTACTTACTTAAGTAAGTGAAAAGTACCTAGGGATTAAATCTTGGTAGTATCGAAACAAATTGTACAGATACTTTAGTGCATAGAAAAACAAAAGCAAATCTTTAAATTTGAATGTAGGTACGGCATCGACCTCCTGAATCCAAGCCTCCAAGTCCTCCAGCATTTTCCATGATGCAGTCCTTTGTGGACAAAGTACATGTCAAGTCAAGTCAAGTCAATTTTATTTATATAGCGCTTTTAACAATTGACATTGTCGCAAAGCAGCTTTACACAATAAAAAGAAGTAAGTTTTTATGCAATGTATATGAATCAAAATGACAAGATTGTCCCCGATGAGCAAGCCGAGGGCGACGGTGGCAAGGAAAAACTCCCTGAGATGGTAATAGGAAGAAACCTTGAGAGGAACCAGACTCAACAGGGAACCCATCCTCATCTGGGTGATAACGGATAGCAGGAATTGCTCAGCATAATAATGTGTAAGACTGGAAGTTCAGTATAACAGGAGATGTTTTAAAATTAAAATGAGTCCAGTTTGTTCCCGGAGGCTCAGGTAGACTGTAGGGGATTCCGGTCCTGAGTTATCGAACAACTGAAGTCACAGGTCCCCAGAGCATCACTCGATGACAGGACAGTCTTCATGGAAACCATCCCCAGCCACCATACGAATCCAGGCAGACCACACGGGGCATCCATGCGACGAGATCTCCAACCAGAAGCAGGACTCCAGGACGGGTTAGACGGGTCCAGAGAGCAGAGGGGTCTGGATCACTGGCAACTCAGGAGCGAAACATGTATAGCTCGACAGAGAGACAGAGAGAGGGAAAGAAGAGGGGGAGAGAGAGAGAGGAGAGAGCAGAAAAGGAGAGAACAGAAAATAAGGAGAGATGGCAGTTAGGTATGGTCACAGTCAACATGTATAGGTGAATGTATATTTAGTGCAAAGTGCAAGCGGAGACTCCGGCAGGACTAACTATAACAGCATAACTAAAAGGGAGAGCCAGAAGGAAACACAAACATGAGGGCTCCCTGAGATGTAAAGCAACCAATCACCTCACCGTCAACAAACCTGAGTGAACAATGAGAGTGGGGAGGTCAGCATCTAAACATACCAGTTCACCAGAATACTCCACGTCCATGAGTCCCCCAGATCTGCTCCTTTACCTAAGGTTAATCTATTTACAAAAATGCTTGGCTAAATAAATAGGTTTTTAGCCTAGACTTAAACACTGAGACTGTGTCTGAGTCCCGAACATTAATAGGAAGACTATTCCATAACTTCGGGGCTTTGTAAGAAAAAGCTCTGCCCCCTGCTGTAGTTTTAATAATACGTGGTACTGACAGGCAGCCTGCATTCTTTGATCGAAGTAGGCGTGGCGGATCGTAAGACACTAACAGTTCACTCAAATACTGTGGCGCGAGACCATTTAGTGCTTTAAATGTCAAAAGTAGTATCTTAAAATCGATGCGAAATTTCACAGGGAGCCAATGCAGTGTAGATAAGATAGGGGTGATGTGCTCGTATCTTCTGGTTTTAGTGAGGACTCTCGCTGCTGCATTCTGTACTAACTGAAGCTTGTTTATACACCTAGTTGAACAACCAGACAGTAAGGCGTTACAATAGTCCAACCTAGAGGTGATAAAAGCATGAACTAGTTTTTCTGCATCATTTAGTGACAATATGTTTCTTATCTTGGCAATATTTCTAAGGTGAAAGAAAGCTATCCTGGTGATATTATCTACATGAGCTTCAAACGAAAGGCTGGAATCTATAATCACACCGAGGTCTTTTACTGTTGCACTTGATGGAACAGAAAGGCCATCTAAAGTTACAGTGTGATCAGAAAGCTTACTTCTAGCTACTTGTGGTCCTATGACCAGAACTTCTGTCTTATTAAGCAGAAGAAAATTAATTAACATCCAATCTCTTATGTCCTGCACACACTGCTCGATTTTAGCAAACTGGTTTTTCTCATCTGGTTTTGCTGAGACATATAATTGTGTGTCATCAGCATAACAATGAAAACTAATACCATGTTTACGAATTATGTTGCCCAGAGGAAGCATGTAAAGGGAAAAAAGCAGTGGGCCTAAAACTGAGCCCTGTGGAACACCAAACTCCACTTGAGAACATGAGGAATGGTCACCATCTAAATCTACAAACTGATAACGATCAGTCAAATAGGATCTGAGCCACAAGAGGGCAGTTCCCTTAATTCCTACTACCTTTTCTAATCTGTGAAGGAGAATACTATGATCAATGGTGTCAAAAGCTGCACTGAGGTCCAGTAACACAAGTATAGTGACGCAACCCTGATCAGAGGCCCATAGGAGGTCGTTTACTACTTTAACAAGTGCTGTCTCTGTGCTGTGATGAGGCCTAAATCCTGACTGATACAGTTCATTTATGCTATTTCTGTGTAGATGTGAACATAGCTGCTGTGATACTACCTTTTCCAAAATCTTGGAGATAAAGGGAAGGTTTGATATCGGCCTGTAATTAGAAAGCAGACAGGGGTCAAGGTCAGGTTTCTTGATTAGCGGTTTAATAACGGCTAATTTAAAGGATTTGGGGACATACCCACTACTGAGTGAACAGTTAATTACTTTCAACAGGGGTTCTATTATTGCTGGTACTATCTGTTTGAGAAAATGTGTCGGTATAGGATCTAATATACAGGTTGACGATTTTGAAGAAGAGATGAGTGAAATTAGTTCCCTCGCTTCAAGGGGAGTAAAGTATTCTAAGTTCTGATGTGATGTGGTTAGATCATCTGAATTATTTAAATTGTCTGTTTTCAAAGCCTGAATTTTTTGCCTAATATTTATGATTTTATTATTGAAAAAGTTCATGAAATCCTCACTACTGCATGATGTTGTTGTGGAGATTTCTGCAGTGGTCTTGTTTTTAGTTAATTTAGCTACGGTATTAAATAAAAATCTCGGGTTGTTTTTGTTATTTTCTATAAGAGTGGAGAGATACGTTGATCTAGCATCACTGAGAGCTTTTTTATAGGTCAGGATGCTCTCCTTCAAAGCTATTTTGAATACTATCAATTTAGTTTGGCGCCATTTACGTTCGAATTTTCGAGCGGTTTGTTTTAAAGCACGGGTGTGGTCATTATACCAAGGAGCGAGTTTCTTATCTCTAATCATTTTCCTTTTAACTGGAGCTACATTATCTAAGCTATAACGAAGTGTTGACTCTAGATATTCATTCGCCTGTTCGAGTTCTGTGAAGTCAGATGGCGATCCAATCAAAGTTGATAATTCTGGAAGATTATTGATAAAGCTCTGTGCGGTATTTGATGTAAATGTACGTTTAAGGTGGAAGCGCGGTGCTGTGCTGCATACATTATTACTATAACACGCTTTAATCGAGACAAGGTAGTGATCTGAGATAACTTCAGACTGTGGAATTGTGGTTATATTTCCTATAATTAATCCGAAGGATAATATTAAATCTAAAGTGTGACCTGCTTTATGAGTGGGTCCTACTACACACTGATTTACTCCTACTGAGTCCAGTAAGGACATAAATGCTGTTCTCAGAGGGTCTTCTGGATTCTCAAAATGAATATTAAAGTCTCCAGCAATTAACGCTTTGTCTACAGAAACAACAAGGTTTGAGAGGAAACTGCAAATTCACAGAGAAACTCCGAGTACGGCCCTGGGGGTCTGTAAAAAACATAAATGTACATAAATCCTGTACTTGGGTAAATGTAGATATTACCTAACGGAATTAATCAAGTAGAAGTAGAAGTTCTCCATTTACACAGAGGTGGGCAGAGTAGCCAAAATATTACTCAAGAAAGAGTAGCAGTACTTTAAAATAATATTACTCAAGTACAGCGTGGGCCATTTATATGGATACACCTTAATAAAATGGGAATGGTTGGTGATATTAACGTTCTGTTTGTGGCACATTAGTATATGTGAGGGGGCAAACTTTTCAAGATGGGTGGTGACCATGGTGGCCATTTGGAAGTCGGCCATCTTGGATACAACTTTTGTTTTTTCAATAGGAAGAGGGTCATGTGACACATCAAACTTCTTGGGAATTTCACAAGAAAAACAATGGTGTGCTTGGTTTTAACGTGACTTTATTCTTTCATGAGTTATTTACAAGTTACTGACCACTTATAAAATGTGTTCAATGTGCTGCCCATTGTGATGGATTGTCAATGCAACCCTCTTCTCCCACTCTTCACACACTGATAGCAACGCCGCAGGAGAAATGCCAGCACAGGCTTCCAGTATCCGTAGTTTCAGGTGCTGCACATCTCGTATCTTCACAACATAGACAATTGCCTTCAGATGACCCCAAAGATAAAAGTCTAAGGGGGTCAGATCGGGAGACCTTGGGGGCCATTCAAGTGGCCCACGACAACCAATCCACTTTTCAGGAAACTGTCCATCTAGGAATGCTTGGACCTGACACCCATAATGTGGTGGTGCACCATCTTGCTGGAAAAACTCAGGGAACGTGCCAGCTTCAGTGCATAAAGAGGGAAACACATCATCATGTAGCAATTTCAAATATCCAGTGGCCTTGAGGTTTCCATTGATGAAGAATGGCCCCACTATCTTTGTACCCCATATACCACACCATACCATCACTTTTTTTGTTCCAATAGTCTTGGAGGGATCTATCCAATGTGGGTTAGTGTCAGACCAATAGCGGTGGTTTTGTTTGTTAACTTCACCATTCACATAAAAGTTTGCCTCATCACTGAACAAAATCTTCTGCGTGAACTGAGGGTCCTGTTCCAATTTTTGTTTTGCCCATTCTGCAAATTGTGTGCGCCGATCTGGGTCGTCCTCGTTGAGATGCTGCAGTAGCTGGAGTTTGTAAGGGTGCCATTTGTGAGTAGCTAATATCCGCCGAAGGGATGTTCGACTAATGCCACTCTCCAGTGACATGCGGCGAGTGCTACGCTGTGGGCTCTTGCTGAATGAAGCTAGGACAGCCACTGATGTTTGTTCATTAGTGACAGTTTTCATGCGTCCACATTTTGGCAAATCCAACACTGAACCAGTTTAACGAAAGTTAGCAAGCAGTTTGCTAACTGTAGCATGGGAGATGGGTGGTCTCGTAGGGTGTCTTGCATTGAAATCTGCTGCAATGAACCGGTTACTGCGTTCACCAGATATCAACACAATTTCGATCCGCTCATCACGTGTTAACCTCTTCGACATGTCAATGGCTGTGCACAAAGAGAAACTTGTAAATAACTCATGAAAGAATAAAGTTACGTTAAAACCAAGCACACCATTGTTTTTCTTGTGAAATTCCCAAGAAGTTTGATGTGTCACATGACCCTCTTCCTATTGAAAAAACAAAAGTTGGATCCAAGATGGCCGACTTCCAAATGGCCACCATGGTCACCACCCATCTTGAAAAGTTTGCCCCCTCACATATACTAATGTGCTATAAACAGGATGTTAATATCACCAACCATTCCCATTTTATTAAGGTGTATCCATATAAATGGCCCACCCTGTAGAAGTAAAAAGAGTGAAAAGACTACTTAAGTACTGAGTAACTGTTTCATCGTAATGTCTGTTAAAATTTCTTTTAAAACAAAATGATAAAATAATGTACAAATTCTGACATTTTCAAATAATAAAATAAATGAATAAAACTAAATATCTTAACAAAATAGTCAATTAAGGAATAAGGAACACAGATTTCCTAATCTCACTTTTTTACACAATATAAAGCTTTTGAATTAAATCCCTACTGTAGGTGACGTACATGTGTGTGTTTGAACAGCGTAACTGTTTCCTGTGTAAGATTTACTGTATATTCAGTCGCCCCGCAAATGACTCAGCAGATAGAAAATAACATTAGAACACGTGTACAAGAGTCTCACTGAACCATAAACTGTGTCCAGAACAAATGTAAAAAAACTGATATTTTTAGCCTCTAGCTTATTTGCTAATTATATATGCTAACATTGCAACATTAAAGAAAACAGCTAAACTAAGATTTGACTACTACATGTGGTTATTGTTATCGCGGCTGATTGGCCAAGCGGAGTCATGTGATTATTGTTGCTACATCTGATTGGTGGAACACAGTCACATGGTAGACCCACCGGCCGCATTTCTCTGGCAAACACAAAGACTATCTAATGTGTAGAATAGACGGTTAGAAAAGTAACGAGTCGAGTGGAGCCGAATGTAGCGACGTGAGAGTCGCGTTTCATCTTCACAAATCTACTCAAGTAAAAGTACTACTCATACGAGTACTTTTTTTTCATCTTTTTTTTTTCAAAAAGTCACTCAAGTAAACGTAGCGGAGTAAATGTGACTCGTTACTACCCGCCTCTGCATTTACAGGTGCACTTGAGGAAAAGAATCACCTTCAAATTTACTTAAGTATGTAAAGCTAAACCTAAAGACTTCCAGCGTGAACTTCCAGCCTCCTAACACACAGTATGAGTGCAGATCAATCCCTGCTCTCCGTTATCACCCAGATGAGGATGGGTTCCCTGTTGAGGCCGGTTCCTCTCAGGGTTTCTTCATATCGACATCTCAGGGAGTTTTTCCCTCAGCGCCGTCGCCCTCGGCTCGTTCGTCAGGGACCGTCTGATCATTCTGATACGGACAGATTTTTCACATTTCATACAAACTTCCATCGATTTTTCTTTGGATTCTGTAAAACGGCTTGGTCACAATGACTGTTTTTTTTTTTTTTTTTTTTAACATTTTACCAACAGAAGTAGTTGAAGTCCAGGCCTTACATTAGCTCCCAGCCTGTATCACTTGTATCGGTTAAAGATACATTTATTTCAAAGAAAATCCAGGAATTTATGTGTAATTCGCGGATCAACAATGTGCCGTACACACACACACACACACACACACTGCACATTACCGTAACCTCACACGGATGATCATTACTGCACCTTCGCTAGCTCTAATCCCGGCCATTGCACCTTTAAATGGAGAACACTCTGCGTTCCACGAGCGGCCGGAACGCCGTGTCCGCGCATGCGCACTGCGCCGCTCAGTGTCCGTGTGGAAGAAGGAACTGAACAGTTTCAGCAAAATAACACTCCACCTCCGTGTGTGTGTGTGCGTGTGTGTGTTACACCAGCGACCGGATCACCGGATCACAGGATCACCGGATCATGTCCTCACACGGTAACACCCGCGGCGGGTAGAGCGCGCGCGCGCGCGTGTGTGTGTGTGAGAGAGAGCGCGAGAGAGAGAAAGAAAGGAGTGTGAGCTGAAAGACGCGCAGCTGTGCCTCTGTTTATTATGTGTGCAGGAGGAACACACACTCACACACACACACACACTGTTGCAGTCTAGGATACAAAATATCCGTCAGTCAGGAGATCAAATCTCTCGGTTCTATGGGCTTTATCACACACACACACACACACTGATTAATGTGTTTAGAGAGAGCGCTGTGTCCCAAACACACTCCCCCTGGATCACTCCATCCCCTACGTCTAGTGCGCTTGGATCAGGGGAATATGACGAAGACATTTGGGACGCAGGAATCTCTTCCTCTAATCAACTCTATTATTATTATTATTATTATTATTATTTCAGAAAGTTTTTTTTGTTGTTGTATTTTTAAATAATGATATAATGTTTAATCTGATCTGTTGTGTGATTTCGTTTCTTGTGTTCCGTCTTTTTGTTTGTTTCCTGCAGATGACTGGGAGACCAAACTGGAAATCAGGGCGTGTAGCTTTGAGGCCAGTCCAGCAGGGGGCGACAAACACAGAGACTGCAACTCGCCTAATGGCTCCATTGTAAAAACACCAAAACAAAAAAAAATGTCTTTGTTTATTGTCCGTTTATGTTAATATTTGTTTTAGGAAAATGAATAGATCATATTAAAATCATACAGACACCCGGAGACCGAGAGCAACGGAATCTCTTTAATATTTGATCGTTGTGAAAGATCTGTCAGGTTTATTATTTAATACCTGTAGTGCATTTCTTTTCTATATTATAAATATACGACTCTATATTCTGAGAAATGTAAATTATTAAATTTTATTTCATGTGCAAGGACTACATAAAAAACACACACAATGTTAGGTCCACATATATTACTGAATATTCCGATGAATATTTGCATGACTCATCTAATTTGTCCATAATTAGCAGGACCATTAAGATAATCTGGAAATAATTAAAAATAATAATTAAATTGATGTTTAAGTGAAAAAAATCATATCAAAATTTTCATTCCTTTGTCATGTCCTTTATTTACCTGAAGATTATAATCATCTTTTAAAGCACTCATTGTACAATCGTTTAGCTTGAAATTCAGAACCTTTTTTCTTTTTCTGTCTGAAGGGAAGGAGCGAGACGTCTACAGAGATCTTTGGCACCGATCCTGTAAGGACTCTGGGAGAAATCCTCGCCTACTGCCAGGTAACAGCGTCACTGCTCTTGAATTCTGTGAACTGATTGGTCGGAAAGTATTGATTAATTCTCTCTAACAGCAGCTGTGACAGTAGCGCAGGTTTATATTAATGCGCTCGCTTTGATGAGTTAAGGTTTCCATAGTAACGGCTCATTTACAGCCCGCATGAACATAAAAAAATGTTTGATGTGGAGACGTTTTTTTTTTTTTTCCCCCTCCCTCAAGTGAAACTTGTTTCCATTGGTGGAAGGAGTCTCTAGTGTCCGCGCTCTGTAACAATCAGATGTAAGGCTTTGAAACTTTAGGTCTTCCAAAATCTTCACAACAGATGAGTTTACACTTTGTGGCTTTTCTGTAAAAACCCTTTTATATAATTTATTTATTTATTTTTGCATTATTAACGCTAAGAGTGATGCTAGCTGCTGTAATATGAACAGGAACTTAACATTTAAACTTAACTATAAAAGTCTACAAAATAAAATTACATTCAAAATTAAATAAAAAGAATTATAATATAATATTTAAATAAATAAAAAGTGAATCAAAATTGGCTTATGAGGAATGAAACACTTCAAGAGGTGCTGTCAGAGGAAACTAATCAGCTTTGATGTGTTAACATGCTGCTCTAGCTCTCACGTGGCGTTTCTTGCTGGTTTCCTGCAGGTGATGTACGAGGCCATTCAGAAGCTGGATGAGAAGTTTGAGTTGCTGCAGGCGCGAGTGACGCACATTCAAGAAGATCAGATCCACATCGCAGACGATCAGTCAGAGGTAAAACAAGCCAGCCGCTGAAGCTAACCGTGCTGACGATCCTCCACCAGTCAAGCTTAAGATCTACCTGAATATAGCTTGTATAGAATCGGGTCGGATCAGGAATGAGTTAAAGTCTGTGTAAGTTGTTGAGGATTCACGGCCTTCACTGTGGATAAAATGCGAAGCTTAGCGACTGTGAGAGCGTGCCCTGACGAGCGCAGAAATGTCAGATAAAATTGCCATTGTTTGCTATAAGAAAGTAAAACGCAATACAAATAAATTATTGAAATAAAAACTTGAAATGTAACAACTTTTTTTGTCAAAATGTCTTGGCTTGTTAGTCAGCAGACTTGGTTGGGCATAGCTGTAATTGCTAGCTGGCTAACAGATTATAAGTGTAAGGAGGGGAAAGACGAGTAACTTTCAGACATATCGATGTGTTTGTACATTAGCCGTCCTCATGACTCAAACATATTTAGCATAAGAGAATTGGAGTTACTTCTGATGCGAAAAAAATGTCAGAAACGAAATTATTTTTTATCTTTACTTAATGCTTAGGGATGTTTCTAATAATGGTTAAAGTGTAAGACTGCAGCATGCTAGTTATAACGTTTGAGACAGAGACTTAAACTCTTTCTAATACTTCCTGAAGATCTGCATGCTGGATGATACAGAAGCCGACCAGATACGCGACGAATCGACTGAAACGACCTACCATGTCCTCCAGCACGAAGGTCCTCCCTCGGGTCCTCCATCACCTGAAGGTTCTAGGACCCTAAACATTATTGTTACCTCAGAGAACCCTGCATGCTCCTCGCCGTCTCCTCAGAGTCAGCCCCGGCAGTCAGGGTCACCCTCCACGCCGTGCCGCACCGTGAGGAAAATGCTCTTAAAGCAGCGGGACGTCGCAGAAGATCATTCCCATGTGAATTCCGGACACTCTTCGAAAAGCGTGAAGGAAATCTTACATCAGCACCAGAAAAGTTCAGATCCTCAGACACACAACGCAAGCGCAGGTACGGTACTTGAGCATTCTTGAGGTAAACCCCAGGAATTTGCTTAGCGGCCGATGCTAATTGTAAGGATGATGTGATTTTTATTCATACGAAATGTTATATTAGTAATTTATCACCAGATCTGAGGTAAATGTTGACGTTGCAGTTATTTCTGTCTGGTTTCTACAGACGCCATGCTTTCACAAATTTCAAAATGGCTGAAAACTAGAAAAATTTCGTTAGCGGTCAGCGCTAAATGTAATAACTCTAATAGCTACAAGTGTAATGAGTTATTTTAATGAAATGTTAAGTATTATGTAATGACAATCTCTATTTATTTTTCCTCCAGCAGGAAGCAGGAAGTTCATCATCCCGAGCAGCGTGCTGATGATGGCCGGGGCGATGGCGAGGCCCACGGCAGCCGCTCGCTTCCTCATGCGCAGCCTCTTCTCCCGTCAGGAGCTTCTGCACGGGAGCATCAGAGGATACATGGCCCGAGGGTTAAAGAAGCTCGACCCGGACAAAATAAACGCCATACGAGGTGAGAGATGGTACCCACTATTATTCTTCTCTGATCTCTGGTCAGCTGAGGTCTAATTATCTGACTCAATTAAAAAAAATAAATAAATAAAAAATCACACTGTGGTGTCCAGTTCATGTGTGAAAATGATTCTTCATGCTGCCTGAACCACTTTCCTCGTTCGCATTCTGAGTCCTGGAATATGACCAAGAGGAAACCCTCAATAGATGTGATGTGCTGGTGATTCAGTACATTCAGGTGGTCATGTGACTTCATTTTATCTCCACATAACGTTGCTGAGTCTCGACCTGAGCGACTGAAGCGACCCCAGATCATAACACTCTCCAGAGGCTTGTACAGTGGACACTATGCATGATGGGAGCGTCGCTTCATGCGCTTCCCTTCTTACCCTGACACGCCCATCACTCTGGAATAGACTCAGTCTGGACTCATCAGGTCATATGACCTTTTTCCATCGGCCCAAAGTCCAGTCTTGCCTAGAAAACTGAAGGCCATTTTTCTGATGAGTTTCACTATGTGTGTGTGTGTGCGTGCGCACCCTGTGATGGATTGGCAACCTGTCCAGCATGTACCCCCCCTTGTGCCTTAAGTCTCCTGGGATGGGCTCCAGGCCCCCCGCAGCCCTGTATACAGGCTAAAGCGGTATAGAAGATGAATGAAGTTCACCAAGCGTTTAAGTCTTTAAGTGATCTCCATTCAATACCATTTCTTTGAGAGAGTTGACAGTTCAGCACTATCCTTTCAGGTTTTTTCAGGTTAAAGGGTTCTTAACCCAGTTCCAGCAATTTTAAATCTCCTTAGTTGTTCTCATCTGCATATTGTGTGAAGTACTGTATTTGTGTGTGATTCAAAAGTGCTGAACCTTGTTACAGTCAATAACAAGTGGTGTTTTTTTATTATTTTGTTTTATTATTTTGCAGAGTGGGCGCAGACGACGTACCCGGAACATGACCTGCATGAGAAAGGGAAAGACTGGAAGGCTTGTCTGGCTGTTATGAACGAAGGAGCCAGACACCTTCGACTGAAGGACAGAAAGCGTAGGGTAGGTGATGTTTTGTATCATTGTATTTGTTTAATATCTTTCGAAAGGAGTCTTCAGTGTCGATGCTTTGTAAGGTGTAAAAGTAATACTTCACTTCTAGTTTGTTTTTAGCCCAGAGGATCAAGTTACCCGTTTGTGGTTTCGCAAAACCATGGCAACTATTTGTTGTAACACTGGAATGGAAGGGGTGGAACCAGGAAAGGGGGAGGGGACAATTTAATGATAACGTTTTTAATTTGTTGGTAGACAGCAACTCCCCAGGTATCACTTTTATTACTGATCATTCAGGGCCCATATCCAGGAGACCAGCTGGGTTTTGGCCTAAAAACCTCTTGAGCTAGAGGTGACACTCCTCCAACTGAGTCACAGAATCTCATCCAATCAGCTCACTTTATACTTTAATACCACGGTGCGCTCCACTGCACCCCCACAGGCTGGGTAGTGATATTGCTTACTGGATTTTTGTCTTAATAAACGACTCAACGGTCCAAGTCAAAGAGAGACGACATTGAAGCATTCAGCTCTCGTGTTACTGATCTACTAAACTTACTTACTGTGTGAAATTATTCTACTATTATTCTACTATTATTCTAGGATTATTCTACTTTAACCCATTGTTTCTTCTCTACTCTTCAGTTTAAAGCAGTGAGAAATGCGAGGGGACAAGAGGCTTCAGCCCAAGAATTCAAACCTGAGCCCACTGCTGAGATCGACGTCGAGCTCTCGGACGGTGAGAATGATGGCCTGCAGCAGAAGACCGCTGTTAAGAACAAACCCAAGAGAGAGTCTGATGATGAGGCTCTGTCGGAAAGTGATGGTTCACACGAGCCGGGTGCTCAGGGTAAGTCTGGAACGTAGATGATTGACAACTGGGGAGCAAAAAAAAATCCTCCAAGACTTATTTTAGTTTTGGAGGGATTGTAAACCAGTAGAATTGGGAATCATTATCCTATTAGATGTGGGTGAAGTGTTAGTCTGATGTGCTAATCAGTTTCTTCTCGTCTTTGACCGTAGTGTATCTGGGTCACCCGGATCGGGATGTGAAGGTGCCTCAGTTTGCGATGTACTCCGCCTTACAGAGGCCGAATCCTCCGCTCGTCGCTCGCTACCTCATCAGGTTCATCTTCCCGGAGGAAGTGCTGGTGCAGAGCAACGTGTACGGCAACGCCAAGTACGGCATCCTGCCGCTGGACCACAACAAGATCTCAGCGCTGAGGGGTGAGACACGCCCACCACGTGCCTTTTACACGCCCAGATTAACCACATCTCTGAAATAATGGCAACCCAAACAACTAGGATAATGTTAACTCATACAGAGTAGACTTCTAGTTTAAACTTCTGTTCAACCAACTCAGAATATGCTAATGAACCTCAGATGACTTTCAGCTTAACTTTATAACTTAAGCACCAGGGTTCAGTTCATGGCTAACTGAAATTATAACGGACCATAGCAATAGAGACCTGAACAGATGGAATGTTAACGTAGCATGTCTAGGTGCATATAATATTGTAGTTTTTTAAGGCTTTTACAGTTTCTGTAACAACACAAAAATTAATCCACGGAGATGCAGAATGTGGATAAGGTGTTTGGCATGAAATAGAAGCGCAAAAGCTGGATATTGGTTTCTATTTCAATAATTATACACACAAAAATGTGGTGCTTTGAGACAAAGTCGAGTGAGTTTGGCTTAGACGAGGTTAGAAAAGTGGGGAAAAATAGCTGTTGAGTTGAATGGAAGAATTGTTACATTTTTACAATAAACATTTAAACTTTTTAGGGAAAGTGAGTGGGAACAGTCAGAATTAAATAAAGGAAGGTTCAGCAAGAAAGGAAAAAGAAAGCAAAATGCCAGAGAGAGAGAGGATAGAATGAATGAAGTGGTGTTTCTGTCGCTGTAGAGCACCTGTGTGAGCGTTTCCCCCAGCTGCAGCTGCACGAGGACGGACCCAACTGGAAGGCGTGTGTCTACGCCATCAACGGCGCCATCCGGAAAACCCGACACACTCTGAAGAAATGTCACCAACTGGCCACAGAGACGCCGCCCTGATGATGACATCATGATCACAAACAACAAACCCCGCCCATTTTGTTCACTGTTTGTATAAGTTTTTTTTTTTTTTTTTTTTTTTTTTTGAACATGCATAAAAATTTACACAAGCCATGTCTGTCATTTTAATTTATTTGCAAATAAACAGTTCCAACTTGAGCATAAAAACAGCACAATGAATCTTTATTCAAACGTCATGACAGATTCAGCATTTTCATTCTCATCATGCAGCGGGACACGAGCGCGTGGATCACACGCAGCAGCGAGTAGCGAATGTCCCACCGCCATGTCCTTAACGTAGACCATCCTGGATGTGATGTAACTCCTTGTGTACTTTATTCTTCGGAGCTGAAAGATGAGAGAGTAACAGTGGTTGCTATGGTAACGCCTCACTGTCAGTATTATACATACATTTTAGTTATACTACCTTAGTATATTATATAGTATATAGCTGTTTATTCCTTTTCTGTAGTATTTAATTTTTGCCACCTTTACACTTTGCCACTAGGGGGGCGAGTTTTGAGAATGTTGAAGACACTTCAATTTATGTTGGTGACATTAAACTGTAATGCGTGACACACAAGATATAGAACTGAACTAAACTGTGTAAAGGTGAAATGTCTTAAAATACAAAAAGTAAACTTGACTGAAGTAAATTAATCAACTTCAATTAATTTAAATTAATCATCACTTTTGGCCAATCCTAATCCACAACTCAAACCTCGACACTCACTGATTCACTTCCGCAGGATCACATCTAGCTGCAGCAGGACGTTTCCTTTGTTTCCAGTGACGCTTAGCAGTGTTGTTCTTCTGTAGGTCACAATCCCGTAGCTCGTCCTCATTAGCATCTCTAGGCGCTTCCTGTTTCGGCTCGGACGCTCTCTGAGCCCGATGTCTCCTGCGCTTCTTGTTCTTCTTTCCCCCGACGGTGTGAGGAACGACAGGGGCCGCGTCCCGCTCCTGTACTGGGTTCCTCTGCAGTTTTGGTCGAGGCGAAGGTCCGAGACGCTGAGCGAGGGACCTGGAGAGGTGACCGCCTCCTACTGCGACGGACGACTGGAACGGAAAGCCATGCGAGATCGTTAAGCATGAACCCCAAACCATGATGCGTCTTTTTCTTTTGAATGAAACGATGTTGAAAGCAGAATAGCTGGAGTTAACTTTCCACCCCCTCCGACACTAAACGCAGATCCTGTACAAGACGCCAGAAAGCTGCTCAGATATACTGTAGCGAGGCTGCGCTTGGTTCCCGTGTCGGTCTGAGGATTACAGAAGACAACTAGCTCAATCAAGCATCTGCGCGATATGCCGCATTTTAACTGAAGTAACGGAGAAGAAGCTCTCATGGAGAAAGCTAAGCTGCAGTACCTCCTGGGAGATCTCTGGATTCCTGTGTTTGACCTGCAGGCTGTCGATCTTCTGCTCGAGCCTCTGCACCGCCGCTGCAAGGAACTGATGGATGGCGAAAGTCAAATGTTTTATCAGTTAAAGTTACAGATAAAAGGATTATAAATTGGTTTGCTTTGTGGTCAGGGGCATCCAAAAGCTTCGTACTGGGAACCAGATGGAGAAGGTCTTTCATCTCCTCTTTCTCGATTTCTCAAATGCATTTTTTAAAATGAATAATAAGAATTAGGAACCACTAAAGAGCGACAGGTTTCTGTCACAGTGTGTAAATAATCTGATGGCTTGGGATGACCCTCGAGGCGGAATGATATTTCGGTTTCCATTCAGATAGCCAGTCTGTATTTTAGACCATTTGCATTTGTATAAAATATACACCGATCAGCCATGACATTATGACCATCTGGCTAATATTGAGTAGGTCCCTCTTTTGCCACCAAAACAGTGATGCACCATGTGTTCTGATTCCTTTCCATCACAACCAGCATTAAACTTTTCAGCGATTTGAGCTAATGTACCGTAACTGAGCCTTGGCCGCCCATGACCCTTTTGCCGTTTCACAGATTCTCCATCCATAAAGCACTTTTGGCGGTTTTGGAGTTGGTCAAAAAGACAGTTAGCTACAGTTACAATGGCACCTAGAAGTGGGTGGGAAGGATATACTGTATTAGGCAGCAAGTGCGCTGTTTTCCCCCCTGAAGTTGATTTATTGGAAGCCGAAAGAAAAAAGGGCAAGCCTGAGGAGTGACTTTGACAAGTCAAGGGCCAGATTGTGATGTCTAGACGACCGGATCTGAGCAACTTCAACTCTGCAGCTCTTATGGGCCGTTCCCAGGCCGCAGTGGTCAGGACATGCCAAAAGTCATCCACGGAAGAAAAAAAAAATGGTGAACCGGCAACAAGGTCAAGGGTGGTCAGGGGTCACTGATGCACAGCCTTCACTCACATGGGGAGCGAAGGCTGGTCAGGGTAGTCCGATCCAATAGTGTTAGTGTAGCTCAAAGTGCTTATCAAAGGGTTAATGCTGGTTCTGATAGAAAGGAGTCTGAACACACAGTGCATCACTGCTTTGATGGCAAAAGGGTCTACATCTACATCTAGGCATTTGGCAGACGCCCTTATCCAGAGCGACTTACATTTTTAAGTCATTACATCTGAGCAATTGAGGGTTAAGGGCCTTGCTCAAGGGCCCAACAGTGGCAACTTGGTGGTGGTGAGGTTTGAACCTGGGATCTTCTGAACCGTAGTCCAATGCCTTAACCACTGAGCTACCCCTACCCTGTCATAACGTCACGGGTGATCGGTGTCGTTATAAACAGGATATAATATAATAAAACCAACATGAAATTCTTTATAAATGTTGCCAGTTCCAATCTCAGTCTTTTCCGTGTGTTACGGTATGCAATATCTGATTTTTGCCCAATACTCGTACCAAATAAGGGATCGGTGTCGTCTCAAGACACGCCCCTAAATCAGGCAGTAATGTGGACGCCCCTGATGTAAAGATTGAGCAGGACGTTTACCCCGCAGTAGCTCAGGACCTCGAGCAGAACGTTCTGCTGTGCTTCACCGCCACTTGCGCTCTCCTGTGATCAAATGTAAAAACACAAGCAAGCGGAGTGACGTCACATGTACAGGAAGAGGTGCAACACATTACAGTCTGACGAGCGTAAAGAGGACACACTGGAAAGAAAACAGTTCCTGCTAAACCGAGCTTAGAGTAGAGACATTTGTGTTTGAAGGAAGAGGGATCGCGCTCAGATATGCGCACGCGCTGACTACAAACCCACTGTCCGTTTACTAACCATGCCTGAAGGAGGATGAAACACGGGAGGCTCCATCGCAGCCGGAGGACTCCTCTCACCACTAAGAGGCGTTAGGCTCCTCTGGATCTCGCACTGAACCGGCCAAGATGGCCGCTCTCCAGGACAGCTGGTTTTACTCTCGCCCTGCGAGTTCAGACAAGGAGTATAATCATTCCATTCCACCATTTCATCCAATAACGCCTGCTAGCTCAGGATGTCATGGTGTACCAGTTCAGAGTCTACGATCGTTTAAAAGTTTATTGAGTTGGAAACGGGTTTGTGTGGTTTTGTTTTTTGCACATCTCGCCACAGTTTGATAGCTACGCTTACACACACGCAGGTTTCCAAGAAAAATCTGATTTTAGACAGAAGAACATTCGAGTCCTGTAGATTAGAGAGAGAGAGAGACAGAGAGACATCATCTGAGTGTAAATATACACAGTGTGAACAACCCTAAGTCACCGGTAGATTGTGAAGAACACCATAATAAATTATATGAGATACCATAATAAAATAAATAAATAAATAAACAAACAAACACATTTCAATGTTAACTGGAAGTGGTATTTGCCATAAAACAGAAGACCAGAAGTCTGAGAGAGGTAGGAAGAAACTTCTGGTCTTCTGTTTTATGGTCAGATGGAACAAAAATTTAATTGTTTGGCCACAATGATGTAGACTTCAGGTAGCATAAAACCCTTCAACCCTAACATCATCATCTCCACTGTCAAACATGGTGGTGGGAACCTAATGTTTTGGCGGTGTTTTCAGCCATTGTACCAGGGGACCTAATCAGAGTAAACAGCACCATGAAAAAGGAGCAACACATCAACATTCTCACTAACATCATCATCAGACTGCAGAGAAAGTTGGCCTGAAGAGAGTCCTGACTTAAATCCAGTTGAGAATCTGTGGAGGGAAATAAAGATCTGGGGAATGGCAAAGAGACCCTCCAAACTGAAAGAGCTGGAGCTCATCGCTAAAGATGAATGAGCAAAAAAATACCAGTGGAGACGTGCAAGAAGCTGCGCAGCAATTATAGGAAGCATCCGATTGCTGTAATAACCAATAAAGGCTTTTCTATTGATTATTGAAAAGTGTATGAACAATTTTGGACATGCCACGTTTTGTTGAAATGTAAATAAAAGTTGAGTAATAATTTTCTCCATAATGATGCGCTTAGTATCGTCTGGGAGACGCCTGTGTTATTTTCTAAATCAGGAAAAATCTTGCTGGTTGAATAAATGTAACAGAAAAAGTCAGAATTCGCCAGGGGTGTGAATAATTTCGAGCTTGACTGTAGATGACGACGTGTATGATGACCCAGAGGTCACAAGTCACGTTTCAGTGTCAGGACCCGTAATCAAACTCGTGAGGAACAGATTCATGAGCGCCTCAGACATTGAAAAGGGAAACATTGACATTACAGCTCCACCTAGAGCTAGAAAACAAAAAGTAAACTCACAACTCGCACCCAGAACGTATAAAAGAATACAGTGGAACCTTGGATTACGAGCATAATTCGTTCCGGAAGTGAGCTTGTATTCCAAAACACTCTTAAACCAAATCATCATTTCCCATAAGAAATAATTAAAACTCAAATTATTCGTTCTACAGCCCCCAAAAATAAATACATAAAAATAATTAATACAATCTATAAAATGAAAATAAAACAAATTAATCTGCACTTTACCTTTAAAAAAATACAAATAAATCCTGACAGATAAGTGTTTCCGTTGGTGCGCGCAGGCGCTGTGTGTGTGTGTCTGTCTGTCTGTGTGGAATTAGCCCCTTCCCTCGCCTCGTTTTACACAGTAACACTCCTCCTCCCTCTCCCCACCTCGCTTTTTAAGATTCACAACAAACACGCACACACAACGGAAACACCGTTTTAACAGGAAAAAAAGAAATCTGTCCGAGACTGACATGAGCGTATATTAACGGACTCACTTTTTAAGTTTCACAACAAACGCATAAACACAGCGGAAACACCGTTTTAACGGAAAAAAGCCAGACTGGCACGAGCGCATACTAAAGGAATCACTTAAGTTTCACAACAAACGGACACACACTCAAACACGGAAACACCGTTTTAACAGGAAAAAAAAAAAAGAAATCTCTCTGACCAGGCGTGAGCGCATACTAAGGGAATCACTGCTGTAAAGTAAAAAACAAAAAAACAAATGAACCAGCACCTTACCTTTGAAAAGAATCGCGACAGAGCAGAATTTCTGTGTTTGTGAAGCCGGGAGGGGTGAAAAGGGGAGAGAGCGTCTGTGCGTGTGTGTGTCAGTATCAAATTGCGCGCGCGCACGAGCAGAGTTTCTGTGTGTTTGCGAAGCCGTGGGGGAAGGGAGGGAGGGAAGGTGAGAGTGACGCTCGGTGTAAAAATAAGAGTCGCATGTGTGAAGCATGATACTCGGCGCTCGTAAACTAATACCTGCTCGGTTTCCGAATAAAAAATTATTTTAAATCTTTGCTCGGTTTGCAGAACACTCGTAAACCACGTTACTCGCAATCCGAGGTTCCACTGTATATAAAATCAGTTAATGTTTCACTCACATTTCCACATCATTAGTTATTGTGGGGAAATAACTGGACACGATAAACCTCATCTCACAGCAGCAACGTTACACTGCAGTGTCTCGGTTTGCATTTATTCATCCAAACTCCAGATCTTTGCTGGCGTTTTTCTCCTCATCCACCAACAATGCATTACTACTACTATTTTTTTCTTTAAAAAAACAAACAAAAAAAAAACAGGAAGTTGTTAGAACATTGCATCTCCTGAATCAAACTCATCCTGAAACTCTTGATCTTGTGAAAGTCACATGATGTTGAAGGAAGTGCTACGATGTGTGCAGGTTGGGCTAACCGTCTTACGCTAATGCTGTAGATCTCCACTTTGTCAAAAGTCCTGGATTAAGACGCAGTCCCAAGTCTCCACGGTCAGATTTTCATCAGCGTTCCAATGTTCCAGAATTTTAACAGGAAATTACATCATTGGTGATTTTTTTTTTTTTCCTGATTGAGAAAAAAAAGAGGACAGAACAGTCTGCCTCAGAGCTGATCTACTGGAATGTGAATGAAGTCATACACACCTCAGGTTTTTTTACCTCACAGTATTCACACGACCTCTGGAGCTGTATATAACGACTATTTTTTGCATGATTATGAGGTAACAGTGATTTTAAAACCAGGCACAAGGTCATCATCACGGGCACAAGATCGCGCCTTCTCCTCTGATTCTCCAGTGCTAGTCAACCCCCCCCCCCGCCCACCTCACACTACCCCCCTCGTCTTGTCCACAAGGTTCACACGCATCCAGATTTTTATTTATGCAAGCACACACACACAACCGTTAATCCGCTCGCCCCGTCTGCTATTGACTGAGGCCGTGTTTGTCCTCCAGGTGTTTGAACATGTTGGTGGTGTTTCCTCCGTGACTGGACACTTTCTGGAAGCACATCTTGCAGATCGGGCGTCCGTCCACGTTAATGGAACCGTCGGGGTTCTTCAGGTATCCGAAATATTCCCAGACGGAAGAGCGGACGCTCTTGGAAGGTGGGTGGAGGTCGGTGGGCTTGCCTCCTGCGTCCACTCCCAGCTTTGAAGCTCTAATTGTGTTCTAGAAAGAGAAAAAACAAAACACTGTAACAATGACATCACTCTTAGCAGAGTTCGTCTCTTCTTTATTAGACCGGCTTGCTTTCTCTAGAATGGAGTTATTACTCTCAGAAAGAGGACAATAAAATTTTTTGGGGCGGGGTCTATTTCTGGACTTCTCCTCATTCAGGCGACTTGACCGAGTTGGACACGACAGCACACACTGTTGAACGTACAATAGTTGTTTTAACATTCAAAAATTAGCAGTGAAGTTGTTCACATATACAGAGCTGGGAATCATGGACAGATTTTTGAGTCAACACAATTCTTGGCCGTTTATCCTCCAATTTGTCTCAAGCAGCTGTATTTTTTTTTTTTTACAAAAAAAAGTGTAAAAACGTTGATGTGTAACTTGATTGCTTAAATATCACAGCTCCAGTCCAGTAGGTGGCTGTATTGCACCAACCACCAATAAACTCAAAAAAAAAAAGAAAAGAAAAAAAAAGCAGCGATGCTTTTACAAAACTTGAGTATTTGCATAATACGGAGGTGGTATCTTTTTATATCTTTAAGGAACCTTTAAGGAAAAGATTTTCCGTTTATAGGTTTACACTGATAATTTAAAAAACGTGAATCGACTCAACCGGAAAATGACTATTAAATTAACTATTAAATCGTAGAGTTTTACTGTCCTACATTTATGTCCATTTCTCCACTTTCTCCCCTCCATTTGTGTCCATTTCACTGTTCCCTCTCACTTGTCCCGAACCTGCAATCTGATTTTGGTCTAAAACAAACATAAATCCCTGACATGTGCGACGGCAGGACCCGAAGCCTGACGTTACCTTTAACTCTTCGTACACAGAGAAGTGGCAGAAATGTAGATGTCTCAGCATTTTCCGTCCATCTTGGCTTGAAACTTTTTTGCCGCAGATTCTGCACATGGGACATCCGTCCTCGTCTACGATTCCGTCAGAGTTCTTGGGAAGTCCGAAATGTTTCCAGATCGGAGACAGGGGCTGTTTTGACGGTTGGAAAAGTTCTGGGAGATTTTCAGCCAACATCACTTTTGGCCTTCTGTCTGGTATCTGATATACAAAACAAAAAACATACAGGTACCAGTGAATACAGGTTGTACTCCACTTACGAACAAGTTCTGTTCTGGGAGCACGTTCGTAAGTCCGATTTGTTCTCAAGTCCAACAAAGTGAGTCTTATTTGCCTTTGACACAAATATGTACATTGTAAAGCAGACCAATTCTGTCCCCTTTCCCCAACACCACCACCATGTGGCCACCAAATTAATCTCAACACACACACACACACACACACACACACAATATACCAGACTTTATACTAGACATTTTATACATTCGCTTACACTGAAAATATTGTATATAATTGTAAATAATGGTACCTGTTGCTCTGCATTGTCTGTTTTTTTGTACAAAACCGTTGCCTGTTCGTATTTGTGGAAATTCATGACTCGAATGTTTGTAATTTGGGATCTGTATATCTGTAGCTAATTAAGCTAACTTTTAAATGCAAGAATTAGCAATGCAATAATCCCCTACACCTTGACACATCATTGTTCTTTATGTCCAAGATAAAACTACAAGAAAAGAATAATACTCTGTAACTGATTGAAGTGCTAAAGTTCATCACTGCATGCAAATCTGCTTTAAAAAAATGAGATGCTATCATTTTAAACCTTAAGTTCATCGTAGGTGCTCCTATGATGATCTTTCAGATGTGCGGTCATATTGGCCGTAACTTTTCCCTTATTGGACACTTTGGCCAGGCAGATTTTGCAGATGGGGAAGCCTGCGCAGTCAGCCGGACCCTCCGTGTCCTTCAGGTAACCGAAGTATTTCCAGACGCCGGACCTGACTCTGTGTTCAGGCGGATAAAGCTCAGGCAGTTCAGTGGCTCCTCCGATAGTGAATGGGTTGACTTCCCTCTGCAAACGCAGAAATAAATCATCACGTAACACGCTCTACAGTTTAGAAATAAACGCGTCAGTTGAAATCCTTTACCTGCACTTCGGAGTAGACGGCGCTGTGGTTCTCTTTAAGGTGCTGCATCATATTCGACGTCGTTTCTCCTTTGGAAATCAGCTTCCGGAGGCAGAGTTTACAGATCGGCGCGCCGTCTTCCATCAGGTCCCCTTCTTCCGTTTTACGATATCCGTAATACTCCCAGAGTTTGGGGTTGTGCTGGCTGCTCGGCGGATGCAGGTCAGTCGATTGGAAGACGCCTTCAAATGTCTCGCTAGTAACCGCACTCTAATAAGCAAGATCATTCGTTTTAGAATTTAACAATTTTTTCAAGAGAGAGAGAGAAAACGAGGGACAGAGAGAGAGAGAGAGAGAGAGAGAGAGAGAGAGAGAGAGAGAGAGAGAAACCAGGTCTGTTTAAGATGCCCCTACATACCCGGACCTCGTCGTAGACGCTTCGGTGGTAATCCTTCAGATGTTTAAACATGTTCGTCGTACACCGTCGCTTCGAAGCCACTTTCTGCTGACACAGCTTGCAGATGGGGAAGTCGTCGCACACGACCGAGCCGCCTGCGTCTTTCAGGTAGCCGAAATACTGCCAGACTGCAGACGTGACATTCTGAGTCGGTGGGTGGAGCTCCGGTGGTTCGATACCCCATGCTGTTCTAAGTGTGGTGATCGCTTCCTGATGTACAGACAGTCATTAATACTCTATTGTAAGAAACTGACTCGTGGTTAAGCTAGAGTGGGGTCAGCTACTGCATAACTGTTTTATGCACCGTGGTTCTTTTGTGTGGTAATACATGCATTACCACTCCAGAATAAAAATATTTTTTTACATGAATTATTAATTTAATTTAGATACATTTGTATTTAAGGTAGTAATATGTTGCAGTTCCTCTATAATCCTACAGGTGGTGCTCTTAATTAGGCAAACACTGGCAGGCAGCACAGCATGCTGTATGGTAGGAGTGAATATTTCCCCAGTTTGTTTAGAACTGTAACGAAGTCTAAAAAATTATACTGAAGGATACTACAGGATATATATTTTTAAATCGCAATACAAATTGAATCAACACCTAGGTATCGTGATAATATGGTATCAGGTATTAACCACACACACTAGTCAGCAGCTAGCTATCGTACTACTACTGCTATTTAAATTAACTATTAAAATTTTTTTTATAAAGCCGTTATTAAATTTAGCTAAAAAAATCTATTAGCATGACCAATTTCATTTCGACCTGACTCCCTTTTATTTTTGTTTTGCTTTACGCATATCTCGCTTACTGACAAAGACATTCACCTGCACTTCGTTATACACAGACTGGTGTTTTTTCCGAAGGTGCCTCAGCATGTTGGTGGTCGGCGTCCCGCCCGTCGGGGGTTTGATCATTTTCCGTAGGCAGATTTTACAGATCGGAGCTCCGTCATCCTTCAGTTCTCCATCTGCGCCTTTCTGATACCCGAAGTGATCCCATAACTTGATGTCATCTTGACCGTTCGGTGGAAAGAGCTCGAAAGGTCTGTAGATGGACTTTTTGACAATGGCAGGCTAGAAACAAATAAAAACACAGCAGTGTTTATAGACAAACACGTATAAACCGATAAGATAAAAAACATACAAAGATACATACTGCGCAATACTAATTTTAATCTTCTGTATGCACCGAGTCCCCACAAAACATGTGTGTGTTGTTTCCCTACAACAGAAGTGGCACCACTGTTCTTATAACTAATGACAATTGTGTGAGTGCTTAATCTCTGTACTTCCATGTGCATGACACATTGATCCTCATGACAATTACTTCAATGTATGGGTTTGTGTTCCTTAGTCCCTACTACACATGTGTATGATTGTTGTCCCCATAATGCCACTGCTACATGAATTTGTGTGTAAATTTCTGCTGTACTTTCTGTCACTAAAAGGCAGCTGTGTCACTCTGGTCCCCATAATGTCATCGTGTGTGTCTGTAAAGTTAATCTGTAGAGTTTGGCTCACTGTAAGAGAGTTTCATTTCACCTTGACTTCCTTGTACACGTCCAGGTGGTAGGCCCTCAGGTGCATGAGCATGTTTGTTGTGCTGCCTCCTTTAGCAGTGACTTTCAGCTGACACAGTCTGCACAGAGGGGTGCCTTCAGACACCAGAGACCCGTCTGTGTTTTTCGGGTATCCAAAATATTTCCAAACTGGGGACAGGGCGTCCGCCGTCGGGAGGTGAAGCTCCATGGCTTCCAGCTCACTCTCGGTCCTTACAGGATCAAAGGTCGCCTGAATCAGGTTGGGTTTAGACCAATTAGCATAAAACGGCTCATGTTTCGTCAGCACTTGTTAAATTATGAACAAACAGATTTGAAGAGTCGATGCAAAAGTCATTAAAAACCAATAAAAAACACTCCATTTAAGTGGTAACACACATTTAAGTATTAAACCTCAAAAACTGGCAAAACATCTTATTTTAAAAGTGAGATTTAACTTGCATTTGTTCCCCCAAATAAGTTCAGGTCCATTTAAGGAATTTTAACTAAAACCAAATAATAATGAGCCTAACTCATAAAATGTGCTCATTTGTTAATGTATTTATGGTAACTCTAATACTCAAGACATGGCAGTACTTATCTGTTATACACATGACTGAAGACTTTTATAAATATTTTGCTGCAAAGCATCTCGGTAAAGATGAACCTCCAGTAACATGAACAGTACAAACAGTAAATCCTGTACCTTGATCTCATTATAAATCGCCCGGTGATAATCTCTGAGGTGTGTGAACATGTTGGTGGTGTTCCCGCCTTTAGCAGACACTTTCTTTTGACAAAGCTTGCAAATGGGGAAGCCGTCACTCAGGACCAATCCTGCAGCGTCTCTCGGGTAACCGAAAAACTTCCACACGGCCGATTTCACCTTTCGGGTTGGAGGATGAAGATCTGAAGTGCCCGTGTCCAGTTCCAAGATAAACGAGCTCAGTACTTCCTGCTGGAAGAGACGACCTTGTTAAAATCTGAAACGGCCCTGAGAAAGTTCACAGTTCAGACATAATATGGTTGGAAAACTGGATTTAGGATTGTAATGCTACGTCCAAACAAACTGCGGGCCACTAGGGGGCGATAACGCACAAGGTTTAATTTGTTTACGTCAAGATGAAAAAACAAAAGCAAAAAAAACAAAAAGCAAAGCAAATTTTTAAGTTTTCTTATGGATGAAACAACAAGGAATTCACGACTTACGAACATCCCCCCATGCCACTTCACTCAGATAAACCAAGATACATCACACTACAAGCACCATGGCAACCAAACTACAACTGAGGACAAGTTGTAAAAGGTGGGAAAAATGTTGTGATTTGTACCTCGGGTTCGGTGTACACAGTGTTGTGGTTCTCCTTAAGGTGCTGTTTCATGTTTCTTGTAGTCTCGCCCCTGGACACCAACTTCCGAAGGCAGAGTTTACAGAACGGCGCTCCGTCCTCTTCCACGACTCCGTCTGCGTTTTTGCGGTATCCGAAATGCTCCCAGAGGATCGGATCACACGGGGTGCTGGGCTGGTGGAGGTCGGCGGCCGAGCGAACGTCCTCAAACACCTCGTTAGTTACAGCAGACTGAGAGAGAGAGAGAGAGAGAGAGAGAGAGAGAGAGAGAGTGAGATAGGCGGACTGATTGAAACAGGGATCAGGTACTATAATGGAAGAAGCGGA
The DNA here is from genome assembly GCA_030347435.1 of Clarias fuscus. Lineage (NCBI taxonomy): Eukaryota > Metazoa > Chordata > Actinopteri > Siluriformes > Clariidae > Clarias > Clarias fuscus. Next base: position 1,522,362 of record CM059221.1, read on the forward strand.
ATCTGACAAAATTTTAACAAAATAAACCAATGTCTAACATCAGAAGACATTACGAGTTCTTATAACACTTTGATAAAATGTGTCTAGTCTTTAACCAAAAGTGGGCGTGGCGAACCTAGAGTAAATCTTGTGTAACTGCTTGAACATTCGACACTGAATAACGCAGCACGCGAAGGCTAACTGCACCAACTCTAACGGCAGAGCGGCTGAAAAGCTGCGCGCGTACGCACTCTGATTATGTTGTAGATGCTCCGATGAGAGTCTTTGAGGTGTTTGAACATGTTGGTGGTGTTTCCTCCTTTAGAAGGCACTTTCTGGTGACACACTTTGCAGATGGGGAAGCCGTCACACACCACCGTCCCCTCTGCGTCTTTCAGGTATCCGAAATGCTCCCAGACGGAGGACGTGACGTTTTGCGTGGGGGGGTGAAGGTCCAGGGTCTCGTCATTGCACTCGGATCTCCTGGCGCCGATCGCCTCCTAAACACAGCGAGATGGGGCAGATATCAGCACACAATATAGACAATTATAAACACTGGAATGCAACTCGGTGTAACTACAAGTGTCAATAAATCACATCTGGTAGTTTATAAACAGCTGCAGAAGATGAACTGAATCATTAATGCAACAGCCTCAGGGGACACAGCGTTCGACCCCAGTGTCCCGAAACAATCGCTTCACTTTTCCTAAATCACTTCTTTTCTGGCTTCTTTACTTACTTTTACATTTCCTTCCTTCCATTCCTTTTGTATTTCCTTCTTATTGTTCTATATTACTCTTTCGTTCTTTACTTTTCACTCTTCTCCATTTTACCTTTCCTTTTCCTGTTTTTTCCTCCCTTCATTCCATCTCTTCAATACACATGTACATTTTTCCTCATTTTAACATTTTTCCCTTCTCACCTGATTCTTTCCTTTTGATCCTTTATCATCTTCATGTCCTTTCTTGGTTTCCTTCCTTGTCTTTTTCTCCTGCTTCTTTTTCCTTCCTTCTTTATTGGCTTCATCACATCCTTCTTCTTCTACCCTTCCTTTTATTCCTTCCAAGCCTTTAGTGCCACCTACGTTTCTATTTCCTTTCTTATTCGTTTGCTTCATTTCCTTTCTTCCTGTTTTTATTCTCTTTCTTTCTTTCTTTCTTTCTTTTCCATCCCTACGTGAACACTCAAGCGAGTGAGAGTTAAGGGTCAAATCTGGTCACCTGAACGTCCTCGTATACAGACTGGTGGTTCCTCCGGAGGTGCCTCAGCATGGTGGTGGTGAGGTTGGCTCCTCTGGAGGACACGGTCAGCTTCTGAAGGCAGATTTTACACACTGGAGCTCCGTCTTCTTCGACCTCGCCCTCTGTGTTTTTAGGATACCCGAAGTGATCCCACAGCCGGATGTCGAACTGACAGCCGTTCGGTGGACAGAGCTCGAACGGCTTATAAACCCTTTTCTCCACCGCTGGCTACAAAAACAGTTACATTATAATATTTGACAGGATTTTTTAAAAATATTCAGCACCAGAGTGTTCCGGAAGCTGTACGAGAGCAGACGTTACCTTGATCTGCTGGTACACGTTGCGATGGTTCACCTTCAGGTGGTGGAACATGTTTGTCGTGTCTCCGTCTTTGGACTCCACTCTCTGGCGACAGAGTTTGCAGATGGGGAAACCGTCGAACACGACCGACCCTTCCGCGTCCTTCAGGAAGCCGAAATATTCCCAAACGGCGTAGGTGTTTTGTGTGGGAGGATGAAGCTCCGGGAGTTCGGGGTCGTCTTCGCTCCTCTGGTTCTTCAAAGCTTCCTAAAGGAAGACGGGAAAGTTTCCTAAATACTACAGGGATTTATTATTGACTAGATGCGTCTCGCATGGAATTTACTCATTTCAAATTAGTACATCTTCTCTCCCGATTGTAATGAAGCAAAGCCTATATGTTCCCACAAGATCGGACACACATGTGGAAACCCCATTTAACATTCCTTCAGTAGTTTTTACTATTTTTTTATTTCATGTATAGATATAGGAGGATCTGTGGAATGCAGTTGAGTCAATTTTACATTTAAAATAAGAAAGGTGTGTTTGTTATTTACTGTATGTAATAATTACGACTAAGACAGCATTTCCTTTTATAACGGACGAGTTGTGACAGAACAGGTTGTGAGGGGAAAAATTTATATATATATACATATATAAAAAAAAATTCACACTGACATGTAACTTTTACAAGATTTACATTTTGCATATTTTTCTGACTTTTTCCTTGAGTGTATACATTTTTTTTTTTGCCTCATATAAAATATAATATAAACGTATAATGTACAATTATTACACTACTATTTATCAGAGCTGGGCTTCTCCAGCTCTTCCAGAGGTGGAACAACTGTTTGTCCAGGTTTCATTCATAGTCAAAAAGTCAGGAAGTTAATAAAAACAACAAAATCAGAGAAATATGTAAAAAGCCCAGAAAAGAAATGGAAAGAAGAGGGCAATCAGAAAGAAAGAAAAAAAAAGGAAAGGCATTAAATAAAGAAGAAAAGAAATGAATGAAAAAAGTCAAGAAAAAAAAAGGAAGGGAGTGAGCAATGAGGTAAGTCAGAAGGAAGTAAAGAAGGAATGAAGTCAGAAGAAAATGAACAAAATGTTAAGAAAAAATTTTAATCAAAAGAATTTTAAAAAAGGAAGTAAGGAAGAAAAAGGGAAGAAAGCAATTCAGGAAGGAAAGAAAAATAAACAGGAAGAAGAAATTAATTCAGGAAAGAAAAAGAAAATCAACAAAAAAAAAAAGGAAGAAAGAAAGCAACAACCAGGAAACAAAATAAACAAAGACGAACAAGAGAGTCAGGATGTAAAAAAAAAATTATATGAAGGAGGAGGACAGCTGGATGGTAAGAAGGACAGAAAGGAGGACACACGAAACAAAGGAAGGAACAAGAGAAGTCAGGAAGGAACGCCCAGTGTGGATACAGAAGACCGAACTCATCATGACACACGGTTCAGAGACGTGAGGATGACGCGTCCTGCACACGCCTACCTGTACTTCAGCGTACACGTCTTCATGGTTCTCCTGAAGGTGTTTCATCATGTTGGTCGCCAACTCGCCTTCCGCTGCCACCTTCAGGCCACAGATCTTACAGGCTGGATCTCCGTCTTCCATCAGTGCGCTGTCAGGGTTCTTGAGGTACCCAAAATATTCCCATAATTTCGAGTTTTGGTCATCAGGAGGATAGAGAACTGAAGAGGCCTGGTCTGGAACCATCTCCTCAGGCACAGCAGGCTGGAGCAGGAGATAACAGGATACAATTACAGTCGAGTAATTAAAGGGAGTTCTTTAAAACAGCGCATGATGAGGTTCTTACTCTGATTTCATCATAGACGGCCTTATGATGATCTTTGAGGTGTTTGAACATGTTTGTTGTGTTCCCTCCTTTAGCCGCTACGTTCAAGTAGCAGATTTTGCATATGGGGAAGCCGTCGCAGACCACCGTCCCCTCTGCGTCCTTCAGGTAGCCGAAATGCTCCCAGACGGCGGATTTGACCCTGTGCGTTGGAGGGAAAAGGACCGGCGCCGCCAGTCCATCCTCCCCTCTCAGGGAACTGGTGGCCACCTGCGACACAATTAAATAAAATCAACAAACTGTACTTTAAAGGATGGTTGAAAACATGAGAAAGGTTTTATCAACCTTGATCTCGAAGTAGACGGCGTTGTGTTTCTTCCACAGATGCCTGTACAGGAATTTGGTGCTCTCCCCCGGACAGGAAACTTTAAGTCGACAGATTTTACACGTCGGCTGGCCGTCCACCTGGACGACTCCGTCTGCATCTTTCGGGTATCCGAAGTGCTCCCACACGGGCTCGAGGACATCTCCCGGAGGGCAAAGGTCCACTGGCGTGCCTGGATCTCCGGGCTGCCTCTGAGTTTGGTCATCGTTATCGTCACCGCTCGGCTATAAAAGGAAAAACGTGACAAACAAATGGTGTGTGAGTGAACATCCCCCAACATCTACACCAAGGAACTCTGCAGGAACCGAGAGGTAAGACGTAAACCCAGGAGGTTCCTTCTTACTGCTCGGTTCTTATGTTACTTGTTTAAAAACTAGGTTATCACATTAAAAACTTGGTTCCTACAGGAAGTGCTACAGCTAGCCTTAAGCTTAAATATATTTAAACGCAATGTTAAGTACTTGTTCATGTATTTTTAATCAAATGCTTTCAGAAACTTGTTGAAGCTACAACCCGATTTGTTTTTTGTGATTGATTATCTGACATCAAGTTCTGTTTCGAAACTACAACAAAAACCTTGCTAATCATTTTTACAGATATCCAAACGTTCCTGATGTGGTGTGCAGACATATAAAGCTCTAACACCAGAGCATCATACCCTCATTTCGGTGAACTCGGGGGTGTGGTATCTCTGCAGGTGGACCATCATGTTGGTGGTACATCCCCTCGGCGTGCTGACCTTCCTCAGGCACAGTTTACAGATGGGGAACCCGTCCGGCACGACCATGCCCTTAGAGTTCCTCAGATATCCGAAATGTTTCCAGACGCCTGATTTAAGAGCCATTTTTGGCGGGTACAGCTCGTCCGGGTTAGCCTGGATGGGCGGGGCTCGGCTTCTCTCCTTATAAGGCCGGTACCTGCGCCACCCGGTTCTCGACTTCAACTCCTCGAATAAGGAGTCGTGGTAGAACTTCAGGTGGCGGAGCATGTTGGATAAAATACCCTGCTTGGACACGATGGACTGTCTGCAGGCCTTACACTTGGGTCGTTCGTTCTCCTCGATCACGCCGTCTGCGTTTTTCGGGTAGCCGAAGTACTCCCAGACGGGGGACAGGGGGAGGATGCTGGGCGGGAACAGCTCGGGAAGGTCATTCGGTTCCTCTGAACGACTCGGAGGCAACGTTTCATTTGCAAGCTGCAAAAAAATAAATAAAACATGCCCGTTTGTGATTAGATCACGACGATGCGGCGCAACACAACATGACACGCCCAACCGCAGTGTTACCTTCACTTCTTCATACTCGGCCGGGTGGTGGCGCCGCAGGTGGTTCAGCATGTTCGATGTGGTTCCGTCTTTAGCCGCCACTCGGCGATGGCACATTTTGCACAGCGGGAATCCGTCCTCCTTCAAATCACCCTCGGTGTCTCTAATAAATCCAAAATATTTCCAAACAGGTGAGTTCCTTCGTTTGACAGGGGGATGGAGCTCTGTGGTGTCCGAGAGGTCTGGGCTCTGCTCCAGGCCCACAGGAGCCATCGCATGCTGCAACAGGAACCAGCGGAGGTACAGTTTAATTCAGTTTAAACCACCAGCAGTTAGTCTGAATAAAATAATCATCGACTGGAGGGGTGTGATGAAGCCGAGTCACGATTGCTACCCAAACCCTGACTAATTTCATTAAAGCACCCAAGAGCTTGTATTCGGTGCACTGTATTATTTAACACCTTAATTAACTAAGGACTTAGTTAAATACAACCCGGTTAAATACAATCAGAATCCAGAATGTTCTGAATAGCGTATTTATATCCCTTATCTTGTTTTTATAAAGCAAAAGAATCGGTGGGTTCTTGAGCTTAGAGGTCAGGGGTCAGAGTTTACCTTCAGCTCTGCATACACGGCCTGGTGATGGTGCTGCAGGTGGCTATACATGTTGGACGTGTTTCCATCTTTAGATGCGACGACTTGATGACACAGCCTGCAGATGGGGAAGCCGTTCTCTTCCAGCACGCCCTCGTTGTTCATGACGAAGCCGAAGAGCTTCCACACGGCGGACTTGCGAGGTGTCGTGGGCGGGTACAGTTTAATCGGCTCGTCTCCTTCGGGTAGCGGCATAAAGAGACCGGCAGACTATAGGGAGAGACAGAGGAAGACCCACGGTGGGTAATAGACCATGAGGAGGCGTGGCCTGGTTGTCTTTTGAGAGTGGAGTGAGCGTAGCTCATCTCAAAGCTAAAATCATTTATAACTTGAATGATTTTAGCTTTGAATTATTACATAAAAGAGTTAAATAATGGAACAGACTGATGTAGACGTCTTGTCTGATTGTTTGCGGAGGTCAGACGCCTACCTTATTGAGCGGACACACGATCTGATGCTGGCTCTGAAGATGATGTCTCATGTTGCTCGTGCTGCCCGAGGATCCTGCAGTCAGCTTCCAGCCGCAGATTTTACAGCTCGGCCTTCGGTCCTGGTCAGAACTGAAGTACTGCCACACGGCGGATCGGACCTGCCGCTTCCGCCTCGGAGAGGCCGTGACTCTGCGGTCCACGTAATCTTCATCACCATCGTCGTCGTCGTCAGAATCATCGTCAGCCTCGTTTTCGTCTTCGCTCTGCTTCTCTGTGCTGGATGAGTCTGATTTCAGGTTCTGCTCATCCGACTCCACCTTCATGTCCGAATCAGAGGAGTCCAGGTCGGGCCACAGGGCGTCTGCTCTCTGATACACAAGTACACACAGGACTGAGTGGAGCAGCTACGGGGGACTAGTCACAGTTTGTGTGACCAGGATACTGAAAAGTGTGTGTGTGTGTGTGTGTGTGTGGTCTGGGACACGCCCGCAGTGGAGGGACATTAGAATGTGCGTGGTGTGGTCTGGGACACGCCCACAGTGCAGCGACATTAGAATGTGCGTGGTGTGGTCTGGGACACGCCCGCAGTGCAGCGACATTAGAATGTGCGTGGTGTGGTCTGGGACACGCCCGCAGTGCAGCGACATTAGAATGTGCGTGGTGTGGTCTGGGACACGCCCACAGTGGAGCGACATTAGAATGTACGTGGTGTGGTCTGGGACACGCCCACAGTGGAGCGACATTAGAATGTACGTGGTGTGGTTTGGGACACGCCCACAGTGGAGGAATGCTGGAGTGTATATTGTGTGGGTTGGGACACGCCCACTGTGGAGCGACATTGGAATGTACGTAGTGTGGTTGGGGAGGCGCCCACAGAGGGGGAATGCTGGAGTGTATATCGTGACTTGGGACACGCCCACAGTGATGCGATGCTGGAGTGTATATCAGGTGGTTTGGGACGCGCGCACAGTGGAGAAATGCTGGAGCGTATATCAGGTGGTTTGGGACACGCCCACAGTGATGCGATGCTGGAGTGTATATCAGGTTGTTTGGGACACGCCCACAGTAGAGTGACACTGGTATGTATGTATTGAGTAGGGTGTGTAGTGTGAGACACAGCCGTACCTTGGCCTCTCGGTAGGCGAGGGCGTGGTTCTCCTGCAGGTGGCGCAGCATGTTGGACGTGTTCCCCCTCTTACACGCTACTTTCAGCTGGCACAGTTTACACGTGGGGAAACCGTAATCCTCCAGCTCGCCCTCTGGGTTTATAAAATACTCAAAGTACTCCCAGACTCCGGAGCGTGCCGTCTTGTGAGAGGGGAAGTCCCAGAGCGTGGACTTGGCGCATTTCTCTGGAGGGGCGTGGTCGGACGGCTCGTCCGTGTCGTCGGTTTCCTCAGAGGATCTCGTCTGGAACACAAAACCGGGAGAAGATTTCGGGTTGATTTCGGAATAATAAAGCTGGTTGAGACGAGAAGGTGAAGCGACACCACCACATGCTCCTGACTCCACACACACCCGCGTGATCAGGTGACTGCGCTGACTAACCACAGGACCAGGTGCTCACACACCTCCAAGACCAAGAGTGACCAAGTAAATCAAAATCAGTGTTACCTTTCACATACACACACACAAACACACAGCTGGAGCTCCTCGACGCCGAATCTGCACGTCTCCGCCTGTCTCCAATCCTGCTAACGTCCCCGCAGACGCTCACACACACACACCCCGTTTTCTTCTCAACATTCTCCTTCATCTCCACATGGTCTCACTGGGTGTGTGTGTGTGTGTGTGCAGTCTAGTTCCACACTAACTGAGAACGAGTAGTTACCAGTTCAGCTCAAACCGTTTAGTTATTTATTTATTTGTTCACTCATTAGATTTCTGTTGATGTTTGGGTTTTTATTCGTTGTTATAACGTTTAATAAATCAAGTACACCATCACATCCTGAAAAACAAAGCACTATCATCAATTCTTATAATAAAATAAATAAATAATAAGCTAAGTTTAATACGCTTCCAATCTTTAGAAAAAAAATTATATATAAAAAAGAAAATGTATAAAAACAAACAAAAACAATAAATGAAAAACTATTATATATTTTATATACATTATAAAAATACAAATATTAGTACATTTACAAACATATGCATTTAAATTTATATAAAAAATAAAAGCTGTTAGAGATGATAAAATATATTACACTTTTTTTCTACGTTTTTGGTAAATAAAATTAAAAACAAAAATAAACATGCACTAAATCTATCTAAAATGTACAGAATTGATGTTGAGATGTCAGAACTGAATTGATGGGGCTCTACGGTGAGGGTTTTAATGTGTGTGTGCGTGTACACAGTGGAGTCAGGTGTCCTTGTGAAAGCCGATCGTTACCTGTGACGCGGCTGCAGGACCGGTCCTGCGTCTCTGCCGGGTGTTCTTGGGCCGCTTCCTGCGCGCTCTCTGGCGCCTCTGAGGAGGACCGGCATCAAGCCCACCTGTGAGGAACACACACACACACACACACACACACACACACACACACACACACACACACACACACACCAATAAATCTTTTTTTTTTTTTTTTTTTTTTATCATTTGTGACAAACACAGTGTGAAATACTTGTACAACAGCTGATGACTTAAAATAAAATAAAAAAAATCAAATGAACATAAAGTATGAAATAAAAAGAATGTTTACAAATATAGAAAAATATATATATATATATAAATCTTTAGCTATATAAACGTACATCATGTACAAATAGTAAAATAGAATTGGGATAAAGAAAACGTGCAGCCACGAGCAAAACAATGTGCAGAATAATGTGCAAAGTTAAAAGTTCCAGGGTGTGAAAAATGTGCAAATACTTGTAAAAAATTTCAGCTAAAACGAGATCACATGACGAGTCTCAGCATTTCACTCGGTGTAGATTCAACGCGGATCCTAAATTTCATGTCTTTTTTTTTTTTTTTTATAAATTTTTTCATTTATTATTTTAAAATTTATTATTTTATAAATGTGTTTATGTTAATAGAACTTGTGAAAATCTGAATAATACAATATTAACACTGTGATCACTTTAAAAAAATTATAAAAAAAATACATAAAATATATACTATTTTACTTAAACAAGGTGTATATTTAACTTATCTTTTTAAATATAAATTCTTTTAAAAACCCTTCCTTCAGATGTACTCGGGGTGTAACTCAACACAAATCATTTTGTTGAAAAGAACTAGACAAAAGCATTAAAAACATTAGCGTGTGGTAATTTATCGCGCGTTAACACTCTGATACACACAGAGCGACAGACCTCTCTCCACTCAAGCTCCAGAGTTATATTTAAAAACAGCTGAAACACAAGCTGACGTGTTAAAGCCTTCTTTCTAACTCGAGTCGTCGCCGTTGAACAGCCACTGTCTGCGTGATGATCAGTTTGACCATCACAATGAACAGCCGTACACCACCTAGTGGACGTTCTCAGAACTGCTGGGACAAACAGGTTGAAGATTTTATGAAAGTTCAAAAACTGACAAATATTCATAGGCTGAAAACATCTCATTACTAAAATGCATGTACATAGTTTTGTTTTAAGTTCTCAATAAACCGTCTAGATCTCCCTGTGTGAAATGGCCACGCCCCCTCCATCCAGCAGATCGGACTTCCAGTCTGACGGGGCGCTTCAGACTCTGACTGCACGCATTATGGAGATCGAGACTTCCTGCGATGTGAACGATAACAGAGACGCACTGTTCATCTCACACACACACACGCGCGCGCGCGCACAGAACCTGTACGACTAGAAATCCATGTGCTCTTGCAGGTGCCTGTAACCCCACACTACACTGTCGAGGGACTGAGTGAGACCGCGGTGAGGAATAAAACACTTCCTCATGTGCACCTGCACACCGCAGATTAATTTACTACAACAGCAACATACACACACACACACACACACACACACACACACACACACACACACACACACACACACACAGGGTAGCTGATGAGAGACAGACTCTGGGTTTTGAGCTTTTGGAGTGAGAGATCAGACGTTGGCTAATGACTTAACGGTAATATGACGTATGCACAGTGTTTTTTTTGCATATGCAAATTAGTATAGGAATACTGATCTGTGCGGAAAAACAAATTGTCCACACACTAGCACGCGCATTTTGTGTGTGTGTGTACATGTGTGTATTTATGTATGCACATGTGTATGTGTGTATACATACATACACATTCATATATATATATATATATATATATATATATATATATATATATATATACACACACACACACACACACACACACACACACACAGTAAGTCCCCTACATACAAACATTTACATTATGAGTTTGTGAAGACAAAAGATTGGTGATTTCTGAGGCTGGTGACTCTAAATGAACTTCTCCTCTGCAGCAGTAAGTTTTGGTCTTCATGAGAGACAGTTTCATCATGGAGCTTGATGGGGTTTACAAACACACTTGACACACAATACTGTTCCTGTGAGAAACTGATCCAGAACAGCCGACCTTCAGGTCTTAAAATGACACCTGACTGTGTTGTTGTTGTTACATGACTGTATGTGTGTGTATATATATATATATATATATATATATATATACACACACACACACACTCACGTGTATGTGATATAATCATGTAACAACAACACACTGTATGTGTGTGTGTACATGTGTGTGTTCGGGATGTTGTACCCGGAGTGTTTGTCATGCAGGCCCGCGGTGTGAGTGTGTGTGTGTACCCGGAGTGTTTGATCTGCAGGCCCGCGGTGTGAGTGTGTGTGTGAGCGGCTGCTCTTCCTCTTCCTCCTCCTCCTCCTCTTCCTCGGAGGACCCGAGCGGGGCGAACAGACTGATCTCCAGCGCGGAGCCGGTTCCCGGTGATGTCTCCGTCCTGTCCCTCTCCTGTCCCTCCCTCTCGTCCTCCAGCTTCACCACCACAAACGGGTCTGAGACGCTCCTCTCTTCCTCCTCCTGCTTCAGCACCTCCTCCTCCTCCTCTTCCTCCTCCTCAGCGCGGGGGAAACTTTGGGAAAACATCGCTTTCTCCGGTCCGCTTTTCATCCTCTTCTTCCTTATTAATCTCCTTTAATCGCGGGAATTCAGACAAACCCGATAAACTGCATTTTAACCTCAAACCGCGGCTCTCGTGCTGAAACACAAACCCCCGCTCAGCGCCAGTGTCCGCGGCTAGTCATGGCTTCATGCTAGCTCGGTATCAACACCGCGGTATCGCGCCTCAGGGGGCGTGGCCTCCTCCACCGGAAGTCACCTGCTCGCCTATAAATGGCGGCGAGTTCCGCTGGAACTGTAACGGCGCTTCGTTCACTCCTCGCGCTTACTACATCACTCATCACTAACACCACGGGCTCCTGATACACACACAGACACACACACACACACCCCACTGCACCCTGTGCGTGTCCCAAACCGCACAACCTAGTTTCTAAATAGTGAACACAAACACCACTGTCGCTCCACTATGGGTGTGTCCTAAACCACACATCCTTGTCACTAAATAGTGCACACAAACACAATGGTCCCTCCACTTTGGGTCATGTCGTAAACATCACATCCTAAATACTAAATAGTGCACACAAACACCATGGTCAGTCCACTACAGGTGTGTCCTAAACCACACATCCTAATTACTAAATAGTAAAAAGAAACACCACTGTCGCTCCACTATGGGTGTGTCCTAAACCACACATCCTAATTACTAAATAGTAAAAAGAAACACCACTGTCGCTCCACTATGGGTGTGTCCTAAACCACACATCCTTGTCACTGAATAGTGTACACAACCACAATGGTCACTAAATAGTGCACACAAACACCATGGTCACTCCACTCTGGGCATGTCCTAAACCACACATCCTAGTTACTAAATAGCGCACACAAACACCATGGTCACTCCACTGTGGGAGTGTTCTAAACCACAAACTCTATTCACTATATAGTATGTATAGATGTCATCCATCGTGGATGTATCCCAAACCACACACCATTCACTATATAGTGTACACAAGCACCATGTTCACTCCACTTTAAGTGCTCCACGACTGCATAGTGACGTTAGTGAGGATTGAGACATGCTCCACTTGTACTTGAAGCATCCATGATGTAGCTATCAATTACACAGACTATTTTACATTTTACTTCCTTATTACTAACTGAGAAAAATAATAGCATTTGCTAACACTTGGGCCGAGATGACTTTCTAGAATACCTAGGCTAATGAAAATCATCTAGCTGAACGAAGTATTTACATTATCATGTGCCATCTGGGACAATGGGCGATCGATTATTCCCACCCTGGGAGAATCAAATGAACAAACTAAACTGAAAAGTCAAGCGAATGTACAGGAGGCATTCGAAATTTGTTTCTGTCAGTGGAAAGCCAAGCGAAGCAAGTTTATTTTTTTCAATCAGCACAAGCTGTTTTGAAAGATCCAACTCACGGTACCGACGTTGCCTTCGGCAATATGTTCAAAAGCAATATGATTTTTCACACTTTTTTTGTGTGTGTGTGTAATATTGGTAATATTTTTGGTGTCTGGAACAGATTATCTGCATTAACATTATTTCTCATGGGAAATTTGTATAGTAAGAACTCGCCTCCAGATCAAATAAAATTCATGTGCAAAGGTTCTGCTGTAGTTTGGATTTTCATGCGGCATTTGAGTTGCCCGTCTGTCCGGGAGCCGCTCAAAATTTATTGTGTCAGTGGAACGTCAAGTGAAGCAAGTTGTATATATTTTTTTGTGTTTTTTTTTTTTTTGTGCAAGATTTAGTGAGGACTCAGCAGCACCGGTCCCAGGAATGGTAGCGAGGATGGTAACAAGAAGAAAAGGGAGACATTTTTAGTTTGGTTTTTAAAGCAGCCCGTGCCGAGAGGAATCATAAATTAAGGTTAAGTGAGGTTTAGTGTCTATTTATTTCATATTTTACTTAACTTACATGTCTTTTCTAAATGTTTTGATTGTTTTTACATGCAAAAATATGATTATAGTGATGGAAATTGGTAATATTGGTAATATTTTTTTGGAGGCTGGCTCGATTATCTGCATTTACATTATTTCCTATAGGAAAATGCATTTCACAATACAACATTTCACCTTTAAGGACTCGTCTCCTTTGTATTCCTATGCCGAGGTACCTCTTGTATGTATTAATGCATATTATTTACTTGTTTGTTTGTTTATGCAGGGTGTATTTGTAGGTTGTATTTTTTTTTATCATAATACGAACTTAAAAAAAAAAGCTTTTATTCTTTTAAATCGTCCTCTGAAGACTTTTATTTTGTACTTTTCCACTCAGGTCTGACTGGATTCTCTGTGTTGCTAAGCTAAAGGCAGGAACGTCTGTCCATTTTGAACCAATTTGACAGCAAAATGCATGGTTCAGAGATCCCCAGGTGAGATTAATAATTATTTCTATTTTTTCTGACAGCACACGTTTTTATTCAATCGCGTTTAACTTTAAAAACCGCAGCTCGTCCTTATTTTATTTAGTCAACGATGTGAGTGCGGCTCCAGAAGGCGGAAGCGTCTGGTTTGCGCAGAATCACTCGCTATTAAAAAAAAAATTTACTCCCTTGAATGGAGTAGGCGCGCGAGCCCAGAGTGCGTTGATGAGCGGGTAGTGTGCGTCATTCTGCGCAGCCCAAAAAAACAAACTCCATTTGTATCCTCTTAATGTCAATCAGTATAAAGCAGTGGCTGTGTCCCAATCCACACTGTCTGTGCTAGAATAGTAGGCTAGGTAGTGCTCCACCTATCTGTGTGAATTAGAGTGACATGTTTAGTGATTTAGTGATTTGTATCAGTGGTAAATGTATATAAATACAAGTCGTAAAAGTGATGTTATGAACAGTTATGTGTGGGATTTAATAATCTACTAATGCGCTACTGTCTCAATGTAAACAAACATCGGCACCAATAGATATTAATGAGAAAAGATAAAGTGAATATTTTTACTGGGATTAGTTCGTATTTTCACTTTGGCTGAAATAACAGCGCTGACGTGGTATAAGTGAATTTTAACACGCCGGAGTCGTTTTAAGACAAAACTTCATCTTTATCCGATCTAGTTTTTCCATTTCTCATCTGTGATTCAATAATGATAACTGTTTCTGCAAACTGTTTAACCTTAGTTTGGTGCACTACAGCCTCCAGCAGAAATGATGCACTCACCACACTTAGAGAAAATATATATTTTTCCCCCTCAGATCAAGTACTGGAAAAACGAAATCACACTTAGCACTTTTTCGCTGCTCCTCGTCCTCCAGATCCGGAGGCTTGAAAAGGAACATTTTTTAATTTCCACCATTTCCAAATTTCCATGCTGGCCATGATGTGATTTTCCAGAGTAAAAACCTCTCATACTCTTTGCTCTGTCTCAAAAAAACATGACAATGACTTCATTATCACTAAAGGAATGCGAACACTCCCTTTTTTCTTTTTTTTTACTTTTTTTTTCACCGGTAGTCTCATTTGAATTTTTAGATTTGTTTTAGAGATACAAATTACAAACTGATTCCATAAAAAAACTCAATGTACTGGTTTCATCTTTTTTTTTAAATGTTTTTTTAAATTATTATTTTATTTTAGTACATGTCATGACCAGTAGTTGCTTTGTACAATTGTTTCACTCCTTATTCAAGTGTCTTAGCTGTAATAATTCTGTGTAGTGCACTATATGTCCAGTAGGGAGCGCTGTTTCAGTGCCCTGTATAAAGTACAAAGTACAGGATGTGTGTACAGGGGTGCACTGATTGTACAAACAGAGCAGCTAATGCTTTCCTTAATGTGTGTGTGTAGCGGTTACAGAAGGATCGAGGCGGTGTTTACTAGCGCCCCTGGTGGTCTGGAGGGCTTTAAGGCTCACGCTGTGTTTCAGGAGATCGCTAAAAAACTTGCGGAGGTAAGTGTGTGTCTGGGGAAACACACACACACACAAGCTTTGTTGTATTTATTGTTTGTAAACGTGTATGTGCACATGCAGGAAGGTGATCAGTACGTGAAGAAGATCGGAGGTGTGTTCGCTTTTAAAGTGAGGGACGGGCCGGGTGGCAAGGATGCCACGTGGATCGTAAACGTGCGCGACGGAAAGGGCTGCGTCCACAACGACACCTGTGAGTCTGACCGGACAGATCGGTGCACTCGTTCTGATACATTATCGTCTCCGTGGTGATGGCTCTCGAGATAAGACATCATGATGTGACGACGTTTTTCACCTACTTTGCCTTCTCTTTCCTTGTTACAGCGAAGAAGGTGGACTGCACACTCTTGATGACGGACTCGGACCTGCTGGAAGTCATGACGGGGAAGATGAACCCTCAGACTGTGAGAGCGCATTTCCATGTAAAAATTAACAAATAAAAACACTGAACTGGTTGTCTTGGTGTTAAACATTAGTCATTATCACTCTGCGATTTTTCCAGGCATTCTTCCAGGGAAAGCTGAAGATCACGGGCAACATGGGAATGGCCATGAAGCTCCAGAACCTGCAGCTACAACCGGGCAAAGCCAAGCTGTAAGGCTCCGCTCGCACGGACGAGCGTCCCCTCCGAGAAGGGACGGAGAACCTCGTCTCCTCTCCTCTCTTCTTCCTGCGCATTAGCCTCCAGACCTGAGTTTAGTGCTGAACCTTAAGGACGTAGCTGATCTACAAACACTCGCTAAACTCCACGCACGACACCGTTTCGTCTCCCAGTCCTCCTTCTTCCTTCCCTCCTTTATTCCTCCTCTAACACACTCAGGAACACGCAGCATTAAACTCATAATTTGGCTGAAAACATAATTCTCACGTTATCGCTTATTGCAAACGTGCAGTGACACTTCTGGTGGGCGGAATTTTAAAGGGGCGAAATTAGTCTCTCATTGGTCGTCTGCACTGTCGGTCAGTTTCCAATAAAATGTCAGTTTAAAATAAAAAAATTAAAAATCATTCAGTTTGAAATGAAAAGTTTCTCCACCCGCTATGCGAAAGAATGTTGCACACGTCTATGTTTTACAAAACCTGTTACGTGAGACGTTCGAAAGTGTTGTTGATTCATTCTGTTGATTTAAAGCGAGCAGGAATCAGGAGTCATATGGCGTTCATGTCACCGGGTGAAGATCCGACAACGTCCTCTTATTCCGTGTTACACACAGATGAGATTCGGCTCGTTTGATGTCCTGCGTAGCTCCGTGAACTTCCGCGCACGTTTATGCTGATCGTCCCAAGAGGAATGTTAGCTTATGTTACACTGGAAATTTTAGCATGTAATTGTAATAGCGCCACCTACAGCACTGGAGTTCATAAGTCTGTGAACCTGTGAAGATGCCTCGTTATTACATGCTGAAGCTTTTAGTGCTCACGTGTTTCAGCTTCATTGCTCACACAATATAAATTCGAATGTCAAGAAGCATGGCTGAAATCCATGCAACATTCCAGTTTCCACTGAGCTGCCACGCTTCTAATTTCCCAGAATTTTCCCAGAAACTCACCATGTGACATGAATGCTGCATTCAGAAGGAGGACTGAGATGTAACGATCCAAAGCTAATAATAATAATAATAATAATAAGTGTAGGGGTTTATTCTGACACGGTAACACTAAGACCTTCCTGAATTTCCAGAGATAATCCCGCCCCGTGATCCAAGGATGTTTTCATCCCAAAGCACGTCCTTCTCTTAAGCGTCTCTGGCTCAGCAAGGGGCGGAGCTTAAAGTTCTATATGATCACACCACAACGTGGAAACTCACCTCAGAGAATGTTACTTCCTAGCATGAGCTCATGAATAATTAATGAGCAGCACTCACTCCATCCAATCACAGTGCAAAAAGGGTTTTTTGTAACATTTTATGACATTTTATGCTTGTATAATCCCACAACACAAGTGTCGCTGCGTAATGGATATCGTATGGACGTAGTCAGCTAGCTCATGTTAGCCACATTATTTTATCGCTAGCTAGCCGATGTTAAGTCCGATGATATGTGTATATCTTCATCGATAAACTGGATTTTTTTTTTTTATGTTAACTTATCTTGCTAGTGATCATGGGGTCACGATGTGATTAGCCGTGTTTTAGTTTACAGTAGTTCTGTGTGGTAATGTTACAGATGTTAAAGCAAAGGTTAGCTAGCTGGTTTACCTAATGTCGCTAAGCCACCGTCAGGTGATATAAACCAGAAATGTGTGAACCAGAAAGAAACATAGTGGGTGTGGTCATGTAATCAAATGTAACTTCGAGCTCCGCCTCTTGTTAATCCACAGAGATCTAAATCTCTGTATAAGTCAAGTGACCAGGAGTGTGTGTGTGTGTGTGTGTGTGCGTGTGTGTGTGTGTGTTGGGGGGGGGAGGGGTGTTTTCACGATTTAATAAAACTAATGATAATGTAGAAGTCTAAATAAATTTTATTTTGAACTTTGAACCTGTGTGTTTTTATATTTTCACTTTAAACAGACAAACAAACAAAAAAATGTTATAAGTAAACGTATTCTGATAATGAAATACTATAATAAATACTAGACTAAATTAAATTCTTGTTTAATTAATACAGTAATGGATTATTGATAAACTCTCAGTAAGTTTAGTAAAAATGTAAGTTTAGTAATCGCCTGACACAGATAATGTCTTAGCATTCACCTGTGGCGAGCAGGAAGGGGTGGAGTCTGTGATGGAGGCAGAGGGGAGGCGTAGCGATTGAGGATTTGGAGCTCTGCAGTGGAACATTGCTCAGCTGATGTGGAGCAGATGCCGTCATACCGTCACAGAGTCATCATGATCCTGTCAAACCTCCAGCATGACTCATTCAGAGTCCGAGCTGGAGTTCTGCCTCGCGTCACCGTGTCCAGAAAGTGCAGCTGTGAAAACACCACCAGGGCTTTTCTCCAATATGAGGCCTGTGGTTTCGGACACCGCAGTGAACTGGTGTTTGTGCTCTATATTATACATAGGGTGTGTGGTTATGTGCATATTATAGTAAATAGGGTGTGTTTATGGACACGCCAACAATGATCAGTGTCTATGTCACAATATAGTAGATAGGAAATGTGGTTTGGGACACGGCCACAGTGTTTATATAATAAACTATAGCGAGTGGGCTTGTGGGCTTTGGAAAATGCCCTCAGTGCAGTTATAATGGTGTTTATGTGCACAATATAGTGAATAGTGTATGTGATTTGGCACACGCCCACAGTGGAATGATGATGACGTTTATGTGCACTATATAGTGAATAGGGTGTGTGAATTGGGACACCCACTGAGGAGTGATGGCATATGTAGTGCACATGAAAGCCATCATCACTCCACTGTGTGAATAAGTTATCTGGTTTGAGACACGTCCACAATGGATGGCATCTTTGCACACTATATAGTGAATAGGTTGTGTGGTTTGGGATAACCCCAAAATGGATGGTGTCCACTATTTATGTGACAATTGTGAGTGATTACGAATAATTATGTGGTTTATGTGTGCTATACACTGTATAAAACTTGTGGTTTGGGACATGTCCAAACATGGCCTGCATGGTAACGGGGTTTTGTGCTACCGAATGTGTTTTCCAGTGCAGTGGGTACTGTAGGTCATAAACCTTTCTTTCCACTGAGGTCATGGACGGAGTGTAATTTCAGACTCAGTGATGCCTATTAGTGAAATTGGACGTGAAAGAAAGTGTTAAAAGCACAGCTGAGGAGAATTACGATGACAAATCGCTCATGTGAGACATTAAATCGTAATTTTTCATCTTTTTTCCCCCTTGCAAACAGTCTCATTTTATCAGTCATTAAACACTCAGATTCTGTCTGCTTCACATCAGTTCTCTCATATGCTAATAATCATGGCTATAACAAATCACATCTCTTCAGTTGAAAATGTAATTATATTGAAGGAACGCACAAAAGAATGTTAACGACAAAAAAATTTGCAGCCTAGGTGCTCTGTCAGCTCTGAATAAACAACTCCTGGAAATTCAGTTAGCGATCGATGCTAGATGTAATTACAGTGTAATATTAGTTGAACAGAGAGCGTTTTTGTTAGCTAATATTTGTTACGTCTGAGGTAAATATTGACTCATTTTTATGATTACTTTTTGTTTACATTGTCTGTATACAAGTGGTTATATTGAGTCGAATGCGTGTAAAATGTCTTGTTAAAGGCTGGAGTACTGTTGCTAGGCAACTGGAAAATCCGCTAGTTAACGATTGAGGCTAATTATTTCAACAAGCAAATCTTGTATACAGACAATATGAACATTTGTTTAATTAAGAAAATGTAAGTGTTTTCTTAATTATTATCCACCACGTCTGAGGTAAATGCTAACCTTCCTGACAATTTTGTGTCCTTATGCCATCGGCAAACAAAGCAATATTACTGTAAATATCTGTTATATTCAGTAAACCTGAAGTTCATGTGGTAGATTATTGTTGCTTGGCGACCAGAAAATCTGCAGGCAAAGCAAATGCTAGCTAATGGCTAAACATTTCATATTGATGCTGCAGCAGGTGTTTTCTTTGGAAATTAACAACATATATGAGGTAAATGTGGACCTTTCTGATAAATTTATCTTGTTTAAACTGCCACTGTGTGTCTAGAAGATTTAGTAAGTTGGCTTATTAACCTCATTCTTTAACTAAGTTCTGCTTTGCCCTGCAGAATTTGCCATTCCTGGGGGAGTGGGGTGAGTGGGTGGAACCATTGGTGACATGATGAAGGGTTTGAGATGGGAGGTGTGGAATACTGGATGGATCTGGAGCACCGCAGGCAGCTGGAGCCAGTAGGTGACAGGGTTGACACGGAGGGTGATGTGATATGGGCCGATGAACTTGGGCGAGAGCTTTTTGGACTCCGTGTGAAGGTGCAGGTTTTTGGTGGACAACCATACCTTGTCACCTGTGTGGTACAATCGTCCCGGAGGGTGTCAATGGCGATGTTGTGAAGTGTAGAGGGTATTGGCGTGCTGGATGGCCTCCTTGGCTTGAGTCCAGGACTGCTCACACTTTCGGACCAACTGTTGGGCTGAGGGTACTTCGACCTCCGGTTTTTGATGTTCGAACATCAGAGGTTGGAAACCCTGGCATACCTCAAATGGATTCAACTTCGTGGCGCCCAGGAGCGCTGACAGTCGGCAATGAAACACCTTAGGTAGCGCTCTAGTTGTTGGTTGGCCTGTTCCGTCTGACCATTCATTTGGGAATGATAGCCCGAGGAGAGACTGCAGGTAGAATTTATCAGACGGCAGAAGGCCTTCCAGAACCGCGCAGTGAACTGGGGCCCCCTGTCTGAGACGATGTCCTTTGGGAACTCATGAAAGCTGCGGGGGCGTTACAGAGTCCGAAGGGGATAACCAGGCTTTCGTAATGTCCATTATGGGTGATGAAGGCTGTCTTCCACTCATCGACCTCTCTGATACGCACCAAGTTGTAGGCGCTCTGGAGGTCCAACTTTGTAAAAATGGTGGCACTAGAGAGGGCGTCCTGGGTTGAGTTGGTAAGAGGCAGCGGGTGACGGTTTTTTATGGTGATGTTATTCAGCCCCCGATAGTCGACACAAGGACGTAATTCGCACAAACTCTTCTTTACGAAGAAAAACCCCGCGGCAGCGGGTGAGGAAGAGGGTCGGATGGTACCCTGATGGAAAGTGGAGGACACATACTCCTCCATCGCCCGGGGCCGCGGGGCGGATTGGAACCTGGCTGGATCTCAATAGCCAGGTCGTAGGGGCGATGCGGAGGAAGATGGTTGGCACGTCTCTTACAATAGACTTCAGCCAGGTCTCGATATGCAGGAGGGATGGCGTTGGTTTCGACACTCCTCGGACTCCCTAGAGCACGTCCCAGCCAGCGTTTGCAGGCAGAGTTCGAGGCAGGTCGGGCCCCATTGCAGGATCCGGTTTTGAGACCAGGAGATGAGAGGGTCATGCTGTAATAACCAGGGGTATCCTAAGATGATGGGTGACGAGGAAATGGAGGTGAGGTGAAAGCGGATTTCTTCTTGGTGTTGGTCAATGGTGAGGGTGATTGGCCGAGTCTGGGTGGTGATAGGGCTGGAGGAAAGGGGCCGACTGTCGACGGATGTCACTTGAACTGGCTGGGATAACGCCTCAGTCTCCACCCCCAATCTCTTGGCATAGGAGGAGTCAATAAAGTTTCCGGCAGCCCCGGAGTCCATGAACGCGGAACTTTGGACTCGTCTGTGGCCAAATTGGAGGTGTACCTGAACCATGAGACGTGAGATGCTGGGTGTTGTGGCGGCGAGATGGAGGTGACCCGGTGAGCTGCCCCCCTGACTCACCGGGCCTGATCGTTTCCCGGGCGTGAAGGGCATATAGCTCTATGGTGTGCCGCTGACCCACAATAGGCGCAGAGTCCCTCCCTGAAATGTCGTTATCGCTCTGCAGGGTTCAAGGAGGCACGTCCTAGATGCATGGGTTCCCCGGCTCCCGTGTCAACCACGGCGGGAGGTGGAGACCCAGCAGACGCCCTAACAGTGGTGGTGAAAGCTGGTGCGTGGAATGTGAAAAAAGGAGCATGATGGGCAGCAGGGTTCGGAGGGCGAGCTGGACCAAACCCTCCAGTGTAGCTGGAAGCTCTCGTCCGGCGAGCTCGTCCTTGATGTGAGAAGCCAGCCCTTCGTAGTAAGCCGTCCGGAGGGCGGCGTCCCCCCAGGTGGTCTGCACGGCGAGGGTACGGAAATCCGCGGTGCAGCGGCTCACGGACGACCCACCCTGCCGCAGATGGTACAGTTTGCTGTCAGACTCAACCTCAGCAGCAGGATGTTCGAAGGTCAGTTTGAGTTGGCGGGTGAATTCTCCGTATGAATAGGCCGTGTCCGAAACTGACCTGAGAACCGCCGTGGCCCACTCAGCTGCCTGCCCGGATAGCAACGTCGGTCTGTGGAGTACCTGGTGGAATTGAACTCAAACACAAGATCTAATGCTGTTAAAAACACACTGCACTTCCCATCTGTGCCATCCCACTTATCTGGTAAAGCTATGAAAATGTCAGAGGGGGGGGAAGGGGTGGCGCCGCAGCCGCTGCGGGGGGCATAGCAACAGCTGACTGAACAGCCGCCTCGCGGAGGGTCGTGTTCTCCTACTGCAGCTCCGCCACCTCGCGCTGCAAAACCGCAACGTCTTGGAACTCCTTTCGGAGAGACAAGACTTCACCACAGAGCTCATTGATCAGATCGGCATGCTAGTCAACCACAGCGCAGAGGCGAGGAAACTCTGCTGGGTTTACTGCTTTAGGCTCAGTCATTCTGTCACGAGCAACCGAGGGACGAACACAGCAGCCTTAGCAGTTAGCCCGTGTTGCGTGGACGGTAAACCCAAATGCGGAAGCAGCGCGAGTAGGCAGGATAACCACGCGTTTACTCTTAGAACTCTCTTACAAAAAGAGCAAGGATCTACACAAATAAACCCGTGTTCTAGCAACACACACTCAATCATGGAAGCAACCTGAATAGGTGAGTACTCACGAAATTGTCGGTGGAGCGTTAGCGAAGGCATAGATGAGCTCAATGACAGAGCGATGTGAAGCACCATCTTGTTTCCTTTTATGCTTCTTGAAAGCGCGACCGTCTTACTTCCGGTTCCTCGTGCCGGTCGCGGAGCAAGTGTGCATGACAATCTTGGAGGACAGGTGGACCTTTTTTAGTCTCATCAGAAAATAAAGGTCTTGTTGTGCTTTTGTTTTAACCAAAAAACGGTGGAGTTCAGCGACCAGGTGAGGTTCTCTAAGATGTGGATTCTATGGAACTTAAAGTTCAGTACAGACTCCACAGCAGCTCCCTTGATGTGAATGAGGGCATGAGTGTGATTGTTCTCGCACCATCCTCCCTGTAAGCTGTTTCATAATAACCTCTGGTGTGGATCCAGGGTAGGAGAGACTACTGAATCACTTTGCTATGATGGAGTGAGTGTGACAGGGCAAAAGTCATTGGGTTCTGTTGCAACAGAGTGCTTAGGTACTGACAGGATGGTAGCTGACTTAAAGCAGGTGGAAACAGCTGCCTGTGCCAAGGACAGGTAAAAGATGTCTTTGAAGACCTCCAACAGTTGCTCAGTTATCACCCAGGACCAGATGCTTTTTGCGAATTCACCCTACTAGTGCACATTTCATAGCTGGGTTTGAGTTTGTGTGGCTGCTCACGTGGCAGTAGATCAGCCTTGAGCATGGGCGCCACCTTCCCCAGGGAGAGAGGCAGACCTGGTTGGAGGTTTTATACTGGGTGGTTTGAGGCTTCTGGATGCTTAATTGTGCTATACTACTCCTTCCTCATGCCAGGATGCTTCCTTGCCATTTGTGTAAGAACATGCTATAGAAGTGTACATCCATCATTCCATCTCACCTGCCTCTGCTGAATTTTTCATGTATGGAGAAAAAAACAGCGGACTATGTCCTTGCGGCAATTATTAAAGCCTCAACTAAATCACAGTCAAATATCGTTACTCTCTCCTCTTCGCTAGAACAATTTAGTGAATCCTTGATCAGATTAGATCACCACAGAGCTTACAATCTCATATGCATTAGAAAAGGCAATGAGTGGAAAACAGCCTTTAGCACCACATCAGGTTACTTAAAGTACTGCATAATGTCTTTAGGGCTTTCTGGCTTCCCCTCAGGCTTTGAATATTATATCAATGGCATCCCCAGGGACAACTTTTGCAGAAGTTTGTAGAGCATGAATACTGTAGATGACATATTGATTTAGTTCCTGTCTTTTGAAACTGATCATGTCCAATCTATTGGATAATTAATTCTACATCAAGCTAGTTTTTTTTGTTTATTTAATGTGCAGTCCATTTCTGTCCTTGGCTACATCACTGGGCCACAGGGTGTCGCCATGGACCATGCAACCAAGTTTAGAGCAGTGACTGGCTTGACAGTTTCAAATAACGTGATAACTTTTGCATAAACTGATCCATCCAAGACGTTCATACTGGAAGCGGACAGCTCAGAATCAGGTGTAGGTGGTGGAAGTGGAATTCTGCTTGAAGAATTTTTACCCTGCTGAACAGGGTTATTAGCTGTCAAGCTCAGTGGCAATCTCTGGTTGGAGGGAACTGCATACTCATTTACAATCTTTACTGATCACAACAACCCAGAGTACTTACAGAGTAAAACCGCCAAATAACTAAATACTGGCCAAGCATACTGGACCACAGGTTCTCCTCGGTTCCATCGTTTTCTTTTCCATAGAACTGGGTCTAAAAATATCAAGGCCAATTCCTTGTTTCCCCGTTTTCCCACCAAAGACTCAAGCCCTGAAAACATTCTTTGTGTTTCACCTTTTCACCTTTATGTTTTCTTAGAGCCATAACTTGGGACCATAATAAATTACACAACTAGGACAAGTATTTGTGCTCAGAGCTGGCACGTTCCTCCTGAATGCCCCCACAAGCACATCCAAAGAGGTAAATCCCCAAACAATGTATCACCTCCTGAAAATTCGGTTCTGGTGGCCAAACCTGCTTGCACACATTCACAATGATATTTCCTCATGTACCAGAGAGGAGATGGAAGCACCCAGTTTACCTCTCACTTTCCACTGGAACGCCCAACATCATCAGAGGTAGATGAATTTTACTGGGAAAATCAGATGTGGGAGAAAGCACACAGGTGACCAGTAATAGATTTTTATAAAAAATTATCCTTATACTTACTCATCATCAGTACCTCTTTATCCTGTATACAGGGGCCTGGGCACGAGGAGGGATACACAATAGACAGGGTGCCAATTCATCATAGAGCACATACATGCACTCACATGCTCATTCACACACTATGAGCAATTAACCTAATCTGCATGTCTTTGGACTGTGGCAGGAAACTGGAGGAAGGAAACCCATCCACCCAACTGGTCGCCGAGGTGTGAATCGACCTGGGACCCTGGAGGTGCGAGGCAACAGTGCTAACCACTACGCCACCGTGCTATAATCAAGACGTGTTTTGCCTTTAGGTGAAAAGCAAATAAAAGCACATTTTTCTTGAACTTTATTGTTTATGTTTAGGTTATTCCAGTCTTCTCTCCTTTCTCATTTTAACTGGCCACTGAATCTGGGTTTCCGTCCAATCGCTCCATGTTACACTGTCATTTCCACAGCAGTAGTGGAAATTCTGGAGGAATTTCCAGAAACATTTCTCTCTCTCTCTCTCTCTCTCTCTCTCTCTCTCTCTCTCTCTCTCTCTCTCACTTTTCGCTCTCTCTCTCTCTCTCTCTGCACTTTCCTCCTGTCTTGCTCCCACTCTCCATCTGCACATCTGGAGCGATAGATCAGTCCTGAGTGGAGCTGCAGGTTCAAGCGTTTGGACTGAAAACCTGCAAGTTTTACTTAATCTGAGTCGTGCAGGACGGAGAGGTAAGGTAACTTTATATTTCCTCTTATATATCTATTCCCCCTCTTTTATACCCCTCCCTCTCTCACTCACTTTCACTCTACCGCTCTCTCTCTCTCTCTCTCTCTCTCTCTCTCCCCATCTGTTGCTCTGTTGAATCCATTCCACTTTTACAGACACACAGAACACGTGGAATTTCTCCAGACACTCAGATGGCTTTACACTGTTGTTCTTTTACTGTCAAACAGTATTCTATGTATGTATGTATGTATGTATGTATCTATCTATCTATCTTTCTATCTATCTGTCAAGTGAGTGAGACAGAAAGAGAGAAAGACAGGGCTCTTTCTATCTAGAGCAAGGCATAGAGAGAGAGAGAGAGAGAGAAATAGATCTACAGTATAGCTTTAAATAGAGCATGACAAAGATCTATCTATCGATCTGTCTGTCTGTCTGTCTGTCTGTCTGTCTGTATATGGAGGCAGAAAGAGAGAGACAAACAGACAGATGGCAAAAGACAGAGAGAAAGACTCTTTCTCTCTCTCATAATAGAAAGAGCTCTGTTTGTCTCACTTGACATACAGACAGACAGACAGACAGACAGACAGATAGATATAGATTATTGATAAACAAGCGTTGCAGTAAATAAAATACATGTGAAAGTGTGCAGTAATCTCATTCAGACATTAGCATTAAAACGCTGAGGTTGAGATTAGCATCTCTGTGTCAGTAAACAGGATAACTCACAGCATCGCGTCACTGAGTAACAATCCATCTCTTTAAACTTTGTAAACAACTTCATCTGATCTGAACGTTTAATGCGTTTACACGCAAACACACAGACACACACGCTCTCCTCATCATTTTTTAAAGATTCATGTCACTTCCCAGAGAGTGTGTAGGATGAGAGAAACCCCTGTGCGTATGTGCTGTGGTGTAGAGATGAGTGCGAGGTCTACAGAGTTAATGCGTCTTCATGTTTTCCGTCCAGCTGTGTGACTCTTGAGAAAAGATTCCTGTCCTGTTCTGATGCCAGTGTTTCAGACTCCAGCTCTTACTCTCGCTATCGAGAAGCAAACAAGCAGGGAAGAAAAAATCCCAGTGTGTGTGTGTGTGTGTGTCGTTTCAGGCCAAATCTTAATCTTAAGCTCCTTTTCTGGGCATTCCAGGGTCTGGGAAAGTGGGTTTACTTATTTTAACACTTTATGCCAGGAAATCTGAAAATAAAACTCAAAACCGGCCAAAGAACGAACTTAAAGGTTAATTTTAAAACAGATTTCCTGGACTTACTGTAAAACACACACACACACACACACACACACACACACACACACACACACACACACACACACACAAACACACGCTTCACCTCAAACTCAGAGTCTCCTTCTAATCATGTCTTTGTTACTGGTCGACTGTCTGAACTGGCTAAACTAGCATTAAAGCAAACAAGCTAATGGCAAAAATGATCAAAACATTGCAAAGCCCTTCCTCATCTTCCTCCTCATCCTTTTTCTTCATCTTCCTTCCAATATTGTTAATAACTACTAATTATACTTTTAGTGAAGAATCTTGTTAATGAAGTTTTGTTTCTAGCAGGCTCGTAGAGAAGAGTGTAATCAGTTTCTTGATCAAAGGCTCATCTGGTTCCGAGGTTTGGCCAGACCACACACACACACACACACACACACACATACACACACACACACACACACACATACACACACACAGTCAGGACCGTGGGACTCTTCCTTGCCCAGAGGACAGTGTGTACAGCAATGATCTGGAGGAGGTGTGTGTTGTGTGCACTCCTGCTTTGTTCGGCTCTCGTTCTCGGAGCTGAGCCTGAACTCCAGCAGAAACATCAAGAACCCGGACAGAAGAATAAAGGAAAAGAGGGAGACAGCGAGGGACAAGCGGCGGCGGCGGTGGCGGCGGCGGCGACGTGTCCAGATCAGTGCTCCTGCCTGGCAGAGGAGGTCGTGGACTGTGCCGGGGTCAATTTATTCGAGTTTCCGCAAGAGCTACCAGAAGGCACACGCCAGCTCTCGCTGCAGGTGTGTGTGTGTGTGTGTGTGTGTGTGTGTGTGTATCTGTGTGTGTGAAGCGAATGAATACAGAATCTGCTGCATGTGTGAGAAGTTAAATTCCGCGAGAACTGAGCACATGCACATCATGCACTCTCAAGCTGTTATTAATGTGTTCATGCACTCCGCATGGCCTTTATTAAACACACTGTCTCAATTAAACCCTTTTATCATATATAATATTGTCAAAAGTTTGTGCGGCCTTGACCGTTACCGTTATATGCGCTTGTTCTTTCTTCCTTTGCTATTATAAAGTATCTCGTCTTTATCTTATCTTATCTCATCTTATCTTGTTTTCTGGGAAGGCTGTACACTAGATATTGGGGGCGTGGCTGCGTGGACTTGTGTTCATTCACACATCCTACAGGAGCGTTAGAGAGCTCAGGCATCAGTGATCATGTCGATGAGGCTCCTGTTCCAGTTCATCCCGAAGCTGATGGTTCAGTGTGGTTGACTTCAGTCAGGGCTCTGAATGAAACATTGAAGTTTCCATTATTTCTCGAAACCCCGCCTGACCCTGCCCTACCTGACCGTGCTAATGTGCAGTATGTGTACCGTGGCTTAATCTCATTATGCGCCTCTGTGCATCTAAAGATTTATAAATATTATAAACACCAGTGTTCGAGACCGGCCTGGAATATGACACGAACATGCTTTGAATATATCCCGAGCAGATGAGATCATCAACACTAACGCCTCGAACGAAACGCAAATGATCTCGTTACTGACGGCGCTATGCTTAGGCATGCTGCAGAATAAAAGCACTGCACTGTAATGACCGTAATCTCATTATGTACCTCTCTAAGAGACAAGCTGACGTTTGACAGAGCATGCAAGGACTCACGCATTTACTCCCATTAAGACCTCGAAGATAAAACAAACAAAAAACAACAACCTTGAAATCTTTCATTTCTCTTTTTCTTTCCTGCATCAGAATAATCAGATCTCGGAGATCAGTGCGGAGGAGCTCTCACGGCTGCTTCATCTGGAGATGCTCAACCTGCAGAACAATTGGCTCACCTCACAGGGTGGGAGAGAGAGAGTGTGTGTGTGTGTGTGTGTGTGTGTTTGGGATGCGTGTTGTGTTAGCTATAACAGCCTTACTAGTCTTGACTGAATTATTACATTCTACAAAGCATTGTGTGTCTTTCATTTCTGGCAGAATGAACGCTTTCGCTGCAAGTTTATTCATATGATATTCATTTTGTGGCGAGATTGGGTTTGTTTGTGTGTGTGTGTGTGTGTGTGTGTGTGAGAGAGAGAGAGAGAGAGAGAGAGAGAGAGAGAGAAAGCGAAGCCAGAAGCATGGTTTAAAGTGAAAAATAACAGACCAAATCTACCATAACAGTTTCACTCGCTGGTTTATTTCTGCTTGCTGCACTCAATAAAAAAAGGTGTTTTGTAAGGAATAAAACAGAGAACTGGGTCAGTGCTAACACACTCAAGTCAATTATATGCTTCGGTTATTATGAAATAACTTCATACTTTTCCCGCTTGTCTGATACAAGCTAGCTCCTGTGTGTTGTACCTGTGAGTCCATGTGAAAGAGCCGTCGCTATAGAAATGATAATGCATTATAGCGAGCACATCGATATTAATAAACCTGCGACCTGAAGCGACACTACAGTCAGAACTGCGGTGATAGAAAACTAATCAACATCCATCAAACCAACGACCAATAAAGATCCAGTGTGTGTGTGTATGTGTGTGTGTTTGTTTGTGTGTGTGTGTGTGTGTGTGTGTGTGTGTGTGTGTGTGTGTGTGTGTGTGTGTGTGTGTGCACACATGTTCCAGGTCTTGGAGATGACGGGTTTGAAGCTCTGGAGCAGCTCAATTACTTGTACTTGGCGAATAACAAGGTGAGATCAGATCACAGTATGGTGTAACTGTGTTAATAAATGCTCTCTATAATAAAAACACCACGCATCTTTGTATATTTTATAATCAGAGGGATGGGAGTTAACTGAGTATGTTTGCACTGTTACTGTACTTGTGTACAAATTTGTGTGTGTGTGTGTGTGTGTGTGTGTGTGTGTGTGTGTGTGTGTGTGCGCGGGTAAAACTCATTAGAAAGGCTCTTTATTAACGATGTTTTAGAACAGAGGTAAAGTGCAGATTAATTTATTTTATTTTGACTTTATATTTTTTTATTAATTATTTTTAGATGAATATTTTTGGGTTGTGGAACGAATCAACAGAGTTTCCATTATTTCTTATGGGGAAATTCACTCTGATATACAAGTGTTTTGATATACAAGCATGCGTCCGGAACTGATTATGCTCGCAATCCAAGGTTTGACTGCATATTTCTGCGTTACCTAACCACAGTGGTGTGTAGTATTTGCAGCAGGAGTCAAGCCACTTGCTGACTCTTATACATAATTGCCTGACTTGCCTTTCTTGCGAGACATGCCTAATATCACAACAGGTGTTTGAAATCAACAGTGAAGCAGCACGCTCACAGTTAAGCAATCATTAAGGAGAGAGAGAGAGAGAGAGAGAGAGAGAGAGAGATTTTAATTCTGGGAAAGGTTACTATGAATGAGTGTAAGCCCTGCACTGATGATACTTAAAATATTTTAAAATACTTAACACACCAGAACACCCTGAAATACCACAATTAACAAAAGTAGTACAAATCAGTGTTCTTGAGCTAAAAATGTATGCAGGACAGTTCATTTAAGTTTTTTTTTTTTTGTGACGCTAGTCTCTAGTGCATGCATCAGGATTGAACTAATGTTAGCATAGTGGTTTGTTTTCAAGCCTTTGATCTTGCTTATTACTAGCCATTTCTTAACACCTAAAGTTGGTGTTTAAACAAAACTAGCTCACAGTTTTTCCCTGTTGATGTTGAAGTGAGGGGGGAAAAAAAACACTGTAAACATTTTTGATGGAACTCATTCCTGAGCTCCGATTGAAGTCGAAAGATTAAAAAGAAAACTAAGGTCATGGCCTCAAAACATGTCCCAGTCTCGGCCTCCTCTCAGCGTCTGTTTAAAGCTCTGATCACATTCCCGCATTTGTTTGTAAAGTCACAGCTGGGAAATAAAGCTCAGTGTTTCTGTTGGTCAGGAGACAACAATTCCCTGTCCATGTCCTCATCGCCAGCAGAAGATGTCCCATGCTAAGCTTCTGACTGATGCCAGGGCAGCAACAAGGGATTAACACGCTGACACTGCAGTGGATCTGATTCAGTGTGTTCTAGGAAAGCATCTTAATCCGCATGTATTTGTGTCAGAGCAGAAATGAACAACAGGGGAGCTTTTACGGAGGGGATATCGTAAATGAGCGTTAGCATTAGCTTCGTCTTCGAGTTTTCCGATGTGATCAAGCTATGTTTAATGTTTTGTTCATCTCACACCTCAAAAATACTCCACATGCTGTGCATGTTGTTAATTTTCTTAAAAAAAAAAATCTTTCCAAAGAAGATGAAAGACAAGATCAAAGCTTGTCATGTTCAAAGTCTTGCTCTATCCAAACTGCTGACACTAGAGACTCCTTCTTTAAATCATTCTTGCTGTCTTGTAGGAAGGTGATAGTAATTAGTTTTTTTTGATTAAATATGAGTTTGTCTCATAGCTCACAGAAGCGCCCAGATATCTTCCACCTACTCTGATTAGTGCCGACTTTGCTGCAAACCAGCTGACGACGATCTACTCCTACACGTTTGGCCAAAAACCTGGACTGAAGTATGTCAAACTCTTTATGATTCCCATATAACACTCATGGAGTAAAAACACCTGCACACATTTGCTGCCATAACTTATTTCAGGTCGGTGTACCTTCACAACAACAAGCTGACCGACCCAGGTCTACCAGAGGGGATGTTCAACGGCTCGAACAGCCTGGAGGTGTTAATCCTGTCCAGCAACTTCCTGCGCTATGTCCCTAAAGGCCTGCCGACTGCACTCTTCCGTCTTCATTTGAAGGTAGCGCCGGTGAATCGCTCACAGAGCTTAGCAGATCCTGTGTCAACAACTCGGTGGAGCCCGACCACCACAGTTAAAACTTTTAGCTCAGCAGGTTAAGGTATTTAGGTGTTTACCATGTAGCTGATTGCCAGAGCTAATGTCGAGGGTCAGAGCGGTTAAGCTCCAGCTTGTTAGTCTGGATCTGGGCTGGCACACTGCCAGGAAGACCTTAAAAACGCTTTCATTTTACCCTCATCTAAAGGATGTATCAAAACTCTATCTGCTGTACCTGAGCTTTTCTCTCAATTGACCAAATCTCTACTAAAATATCTGATACTTGAAGAATCTCAACACAGCTACCAATCAAGCATGGTGAAGCTACCAATCTGCACCATCAGTGAAATCTAAATGTTGAGTAAAAGTGACGTTATGAACAGTT
This sequence comes from Clarias fuscus, assembly GCA_030347435.1. Lineage (NCBI taxonomy): Eukaryota > Metazoa > Chordata > Actinopteri > Siluriformes > Clariidae > Clarias > Clarias fuscus. The sequence goes on from CM059221.1 coordinate 1,554,214, forward strand.
ATGTGTGGGATTTAATAATCTACTTTAAAATAATCTACTAATGCGCTACTGTCTCAATGTAAACAAACACCTGCACCGATAGATATTAATTGTTAAGTGGTATAAGTGAATTTTAATGAATTTTTAAGACAAAACTTCATCCTTATCCGATCGACTTTTTCCATTTCTCATCTGTGATTCTCTCTCCGATTACCGAACAGCGAGTGTATTTGTCTGACCGCCAAAGAAGTACAACTTAGTGTAAACAAGGCGTCAGATACTCGACCTTACAGAATGTGATTTCTGTGTGTTAATAAGTTAGACAGAGAGTTCTGCTGTACAGAGAGACACACAGACCCACATGAACGTGGGATATAATAATATCTCATACTGCGGTTCTACGTTACTGATATTTTAAGCACCATGGTTTCAGAACATAAGAGACAAATCTGTCCGTTCATCTTTGAAGGTTCAGTTTCCATAGTATACTTGCCTTTTTTTTTTTTTTTGGAGTAAACAAAGTTCACACACGTTATGAGGATGCATGACTATTTTTCTGACCAATCAGATTTGATAATTGTCAACAGTAGAGATGAGGGAAAATGTATTTATACAGTACTTGAGTCAGCCCTCATGTCTTCATTTATTCATCTTCTATTACCGCTTACCCGGTACTGCGCCACTGGGGCCTGGATCCTATCCCAGGGGACTCTGGACATGAAGCAGGATACACCCTGGACAGGGTGACAATCAATTGCAGGCAATTTTGGGAACGCCAACTAATGTCTTTGAACCGTGAAAATGGAGAACCAAGCACGGGTAGAACATGCAAACTCCACGTACACCGACCCGAGGCAGGAACCGAACCCTTGACCCTGGAGGTGCAAGTCTACAATGCTAACCACAATGGCACCATGCTGCCTGCTCATGTCTTCATATTATATTCGATTAAATACATTGGAACAAATGTTTCACTGCAACAGGCTACAAAGTGCCGAAAGGTACAATTTCAAAATGATTTGTTTCTGTACCAGCCTCAGCAGCGACCTCATTTCCCCTCCCGTCTGTTCCAACCACTCAGCATTCAGCATCATCAGTGTACTAATCACCGGCCTGATCTTCTGTCATCATCTGCACCCGTTTCTCACTGGGTCAGGACTTAAGTTAGATGCTTGAATAATTCTGATACGTTGTATCAGATGCTCCGTGGTGAACAGTACGATCATGCACTATTATTAACCATCAAGTTGATGCTTTCAAAATGTTGTAAGGGTGGAATTCATGCTTATTAATAGTCCGGCTATAGGATGCTATATGTCTCCCTTTATTTAGAATAACAAACTGGAGAAGATTCCTTCGGGTGCGTTCGAGAACCTGCCTTACCTAAGAGAACTCTACTTGCAGAACAACCTCCTGAGCAACAGCGGCATGGACAACACCACTTTCAGGTCTTATTCAGTATCAAACGGAAGATAATAATCTTTCTTCTAAAGACTCCTTCTGCTAGTGAACCCTCTTCAGCTTCCCATCATGCTTTATCATGAACAATGTCTCTCATGTGCTGTCTATACCTCTTCGGATCTCTCACTCTCTCTCGCCTTTTCCATCCAGGCTTTTTTTCCCACTTCATGTTTCCATTTATACAGTTTTATTCGAGGAACATTCGCTTATGTTCTTGTTTTCTCCCTGTTCTGGTTTGTTATTGCTTTATTTCCTATACTGCATGAACAAGAACTCATCAAGAAGCACTCAACACTATTTAAATGGTCTTGCTTTTACAGGCTGAAAAAGCAGCGTGGATTTTCTTAGCAATATTTATGAATTTTTGATGCGCTAGTATAGTGACTGTTAGAAATTCACCTTTTGTCTTTCTTCATTTTTCTTTTTCACTGAAGGAAGCACATCAGGCATTTTTAAAGAAACTTGTTTCTGAGGAACATGTAATCGTGGTGGAATTGTTGCCAAAAATCTGTTTCCCCCCCCCCTAGTTATTTTAAAACCTGTAAACATGTCATTATGCTCACAATTTGGTTTTGTTCCACTTTTCAAAAGTGGTCCTTGAACATTTCCTCGAACTCTCTCTTTTTTGAGTTTCTTTTGCTTTGCGTGTATTGTGTTTTTTGCCTAAAATAAGCATTTCAGATAACAGATACGTTTTCATAGCGTATGCCAGAGTTTCAACGTAAACTAAGCAAACACTATAAAGTTTTTGTTTTTTAGTTAGTGTAGTGCTACTACAATCTTAAAATGTGATAGATGTTATAACATCTAGAAAACAGAATGTTGCTCCGGAAGATTGAAGATCTGAGAGTGAAATGTCCACATTGTAAAATCTAGAAAACATTTTTCTTCTTGTTTCCTCTTGTGGTATCACTTGTGATATCGCCAGACCACCAAACGGAAATTCCTTGTACATGATTCTCTCTTTCAGTCATCTGAGCAAACTGGAGTACCTGGACCTGTCCAATAACAATCTGACTGCAGTACCCCTAGGTCTCCCTCGAACCCTGATGCTGCTCCATCTGGAGAAAAACTACATCACGTCTGTCAGGATCGATTCACTCAGCGCTGTGAAGGACCTTCAGTACCTGCTGCTTCACCACAACCGGCTTCGTGCTCGGCACATCCACCGCGACGCCTTCCGTGGACTCAAGCGCCTCCACACGCTCCACCTGCACCACAACCTGCTGGAGCGAGTCCCCCTGGGCCTGCCGCGCCGCGCCCACACTCTCGTGCTTATGCGAAACTTCATCATCGAGATCGGACGTGATGATCTCAGCACTCTTTACACTCTCAAGGAGCTCAACTTGAGCTACAACCGCTTGACGAGCGAACGGCTCCATCGCCATGCCTTCAGGAAACTACGAGTGCTGGAAGTCTTGGATCTGTCAGGGAACAAGCTGAGCACGTTGCCACTCGGGCTTCCGAAGAGCCTCCACATTCTCCGGGCAAAGGATAATCAGATTGCTGAGCTACTGGGCGGGGCGCTGATGGGCATGAGCAAGCTGACGGAGCTGCATCTCGCCAATAACCAAATCAAACTGAGCTCTATCTACCAGGGGGCGTGGCAGGCGCTCAGCTCTCTCACGGTGAGCTTTCGAAAGTTTTTTGTCTCGCAAACACAAAGTTACCCTTACATCAAGATGAAAGTAATTTTTTCACTGAAAATTGTTTAAGATCAGTCACTAGGCTTCCTTGCAAGTTGCCATGGTTTCACCGCTAACACCAAGCAAGTTCCACAGTCGTCTTTGCAAGTGTGAAGACAAATAACAAAAAATAAAGACAAATAACTATAAAGTTTAAACTCCTTTTTCCTGTTTTCCCTTCTGTCTGTTCCAAAGCACCGACACTAGAGACTCCTTCCTTAAATATTAATCATCCCTGTCCAGGGAATTTCACTATATCAACTCTATTTTAACCTGGTTTTGTAATGTGCGCTGCACACGTCCCTGTAAATAAGCTGTTACTATGAAAACAATAAGGCATTAGAAGAAATGCAATAAAATGAACTTTTGCGGCTGCTCTAGAGCTCCGTTAGAGCTCCTGCTATGAAATCCTAACCTGATTTGCAACTGCGTGTGTGTTTGTTTGTCAGACGCTTGATTTGTCAAGCAATATGCTGTCTCATGTTCCTGCTGATCTTCCTGAGTCTCTGGAGTTCCTACATCTTCAGAACAACAGGATCAGCAGCATCTCTGCTACAGACTTCATCAGTACCCCCAACATCAAGAGCATCTTTCTAAGGTCAGAATCTTTCTATTTCCCTCTCTTTTACACACACACACACACACACACACACACACCTGTTGGAAATTATCATACTAATGATTACTGATTGATGATTACTATAGCTGAATAATACTATGCAAATACCTAGGAAATTTGACAGTGTACCGTCATTGTGGGACCACATCCTGTGCCTTTATTGTGAGAACCTCAATCACTGTGTAATCATTGTGAGAACTGTACACATTGGGCAATCATTGTGAAGACCTCACACATTGGATCATCATTGTGAGGACCTCAAACACAGTGCAATCATTGTGAGGACCTCAACCACTGTGCAATCATTGTGAGGACCTCACACACTCAGCCATCATTGTGAGCACCTTACACACTGTGCAATCATTGTGAGGACCTCAAGAACTGTGCAATCACTGGGAGAACATCCATCATGGTGCAATCATTGTGAGGACATCACACAAACGGCCATCTTTGTGAGGACCTCAATCACGGTGCAATCATTGTGAGGACCTCACACACTCGGCCATCATTGTGAGCACCTTACTCACTGTGCAGTCATTGTGAAAACCTCAAATACTGTGCAATGTTTGTGAGTACCTGAATTACTGGGCTATTATGGTGAGGACCATTGTGACATTGTGTCATCATTGTAGGGACCTCACACACTCAGCCATCATTGTAAGGACCTTACACACTGTGCAGTTATTGTGAGAACCTGAATTACTGGGCCATCATTGTGAGGACACGCTGCCTCATCATTGTGGGGACCTCAGACGCTGTGCTATCATTATGAGGACCTTATATATTGTGCAATTATTGTGAGAACTTCAATCACTGTGCAATCATCATGAGGACCTCACACACTGGGCCATCATTGTGGGGATCTCACTCAGATAAGAGCGAGAGAGACTGTATGTGTGTGTGTGTGTGTGTTACTGTGTTGGCTGCCATAAGGAAGCTGCTTCTTCAGTGACTCAGAAATATATAATAATAACTTTGTGTGTGTGTGTGTGTGTGTGTGTGTTTAGTTTAATAGAAACAGATGTTTAGTTTTAATAGGATGTTAAAGGTGTGTGTAAAGATAAAACCAACAGCTGCACTTCAGTTTCATTCATCTCTCTCTCTGTCTGTCTGACTCCCTGTCTGTCTCTCTGTCTGACTCTCTGTCTGTCTGACTCTGTCTATCTGTCTGACTCTGTCTGTCTGTCTGACTCTCTGTCTGTCTGTGTCTCTGACTGTCTGTCTGACTCTCTGTCTGTCTGTCTGACTCTCTGTCTGTCTGTCTGTGTCTCTGACTGTCTGTCACTCTCTGTCTGTCTGTCTGACTCTCTGTCTGTCTCTCTGTCTGTCTGTCTCTCTGACTGTCTGCCTGACTCTGTCTATCTGTCTGACTCTCTGTCTGTCTGTCTGTCTGTCTGTCTGTCTGTCTGACTCTCTGTCTGTCTGTCTGTCTGTCTGACTCTCTGTTTGTCTGTCTGTCGGTCTGACTCCCTGTCTGTCTGACTCTCTGTCTGTCTGTCTTTCTTTCTCTCTGACTCCCTGTCTGTCTGTCTCTCTGACTCCCTGTCTGACTCTCTGTCTGTCTGACTCTGTCTGTCTGTCTGACTCTCTGTCTGTCTGTCTGTGTCTCTGACTGTCTGTCTGTGTCTCTGACTGTCTGACTCTCTGTCTGTCTATCTGTCTGACTCTCTGTCTGTCTGTCTGACTCTCTGTTTGTCTGTCTGTCTGTCTCTGTCTATCTGTCTGTCTCTGTCTATCTGTCTGACTCTGTCTGTCTGTCTGTCTGTCTCTCTGTCTGTCTCTCTGTCTGTGTGTCTCTCTGTCTGTCTGACTCTCTGTTTGTCTGACTCTCTGTTTGTCTGTCTGTCTCTCTGTGTCGCTGACTGTCTGTCTCACTCTGTTTCTCTGTGTGTCTGACTGTCTGTCTGTCTGTCTGTCTCTCTCTGTTTGTCTGTCTGTTTGACTCTGTCTCTCTGTCTGACTCTCTGTCTGTCTGTCTGTGTCTCTGACTGTCTGTGTCTCTGACTGTCTGTCTCTCTGTCTGATTCTGTCTCTCTGTCTGACTGTGTCTGTCTGTCTGACTCTCTGTCTGTCTTTCTGACTCTCTGTCTGTTTCTCTGTCTGACTCTCTGTTTGTGTGTCTCTCTGTCTGTCTGTCTAACTCTCTGTCTGTCTGTCTATCTCTCTGTCTGTCTGTCTCTCTTGTTCCTTCTCACCTTCTCTGTCACTATTCTTCTCTTCACCTCTTTCTTATTTCTGTCTCCCTCCCACTGTCTATTTCCTAATCTCCCTCACATTCCACCTTTTATCTCATCTTCTTTCACCCCCTTTTTCCTCTCTGTCTATATCTTCATCTTTCATAATCTCGCTCTCTCTCTCACTCTCTTTCTCTCTCACGCAGGTTTAACCGTCTCTCCGCTCTCTCCGTGGCCGAGGACTCCTTCTCTCACCTGTCCAAGCTGCAGGTGTTGGACATCGGACACGGAAACGCCCCACCCCGGCGTGTCCATGCCGACCTGATAGAGGCAGACTACACGGAAACTGAAGACGAAGAGGTGCAACCGGGAAAAAAACGATAAACTGAAGTGAACGTTGTATAGAGAATAATCTAATGAGAGGTATAGTGTCGAGTGTGGAGGATGGAGGTCATGTGACTGATTTCGGTCGGTGATATGAGAGCGTAGATGATGCGAGTCTGAGCGGCGTGCTTTTTTTATAAATATGTACATTTCTTTTTTTTTTTTTTTATCTTAAGGCTAAATTTGCTAAATCATTTACAGCGTGTGCAGAAAGTCCATTAACCTCAGCCTCATTTATCTCAGAAACCACTTTAACTTCCTCTCTGAAATGTCATTCGCCTCTAAGCACTACGGTAAAATGATAGAAATGCTCTAAAGGAATTAGCCGTGACGGATTATTGTTATTTTAGCTGCTGGATCTTCGCCTTTTTGAGACATAATTGAAACCATAAGCAGGAGGAGCCGAGAACGAACCCCTCACACTCGGATATCTGCACTCTTTTGTCTATATACAAACAAAACCCTTTAGTAATACTCACAAAGAAATACCCCTTCCTGTCTCAGTAATGCTCTGCTCTATAATTCCACATTCACTTGAAGCTGTTTGCAGAGAAGATGTCATCCAGCTAATCATCCTAGAATCACATTTGGATGCTGATTCTTTTTACACTAACACAAACCTTGATTTTTGTGCCTGAATCGATCCAGGAAAAACCTATATGGGATCTATATAAATCAGGTCTATAAACTAGCTGCAGCTAAGATGTAAGCGCACGTATGCTAAGATACATGTTAGCACTATTAACCAGATGGTAAACAAACCCTACGATACAGCAAATATTTTCTATTTGAAGAAATTCTGAACAGCGCCCCCCCATGGCATGCTCTTATCTCTGGTGCTCTTCCACAGGAATTTCATGCCTTTTTTTTTTTTTTTTTTTTTTGCTTATCAATTTGATTTAATTTGATCTTTCACACCCGACACACAGCACATGGTTTCTATTTTTTGCCAAAGGGAAAGCATGTTCAGGGCGTGATGAGGTCAAGTGTAACAGCAGACACACGCTGAGGGATGTTTTTGTACCACCTTCTGACTGTTTCCACTCGCACCAGCCAGAACCAGACCTTTGCATTTGAAACTGAAAAGCAGTAAAACAGCGAGAGTGAGAGGTCGCAGCATTTGGCTTTGTCGAGAACCGTTCCAAGAAAGGAAAAAAAAAAGGGGGGTTTCGAATAAGGCGCTTTACAGAAATCAGCAGCAGGTCTCCAGATTTCCTGTGCCTTCATGTCCATGGAGACTTGACTCAAAACATTTGGCTGGAGAGTCCTGATCTGAGGCACAGATGGAGAGAATCAGAATCACAGATCTTTTTTTTTTTTTTCTTTTTCTGTATGTTATTCTTTACAGTGGCTGAATGCGCTATTGAGTAACATCCTTCGGGTCAAGATCATCATAAAGTGCCTTTGAGCCTTTAATTTCCGAAAATAAAAATAAAAAATCCATGTAACTGCATATTAACTTTATAAAGTAGACCGGAAACTGTTAGAAATGCGTGTTGGTCAAGTTCCAGCACTCTAATATGAATAATGTACAGATGTGCATGCAGACAATGTATGAGCAAATCATAAAATATGTCCCCCTCCGTCACTGACAGATTCAAATACAGTTTTCTCCATTTGCATCGCATATTAATTATATAATGTAAATCCTAAGATAGATTGCATTGACCCCTTATCTATAATATATTATAGTTATTTGGAAAAGAGTGCCGATAATAATAAGGTCAATCCAAAATATGGCAAAAACTGCGCACATGTCCACCCTGTCATGGCAGGACTGATGATTACAACAGGATGGACATTTGTTCCTAAAGTTAGCCTTTAATGGGCACACGGTGGACCTTCAGTTAGCAAAGAAATCAGCTGCTGAAGGTGACTGTGTGCTGTTTATCACGTGTATTTCCTACGTGAATTTCTGACGTTTTAATTTTTTTTTTACATTTATTAATATTTCACTATGACATGGTGGACATATTAAACTCAACAACATCAAGCTACCAACATAATCTGATCAAAATTAGGAAATATAAGTGTAAATACTTAATGGACTTACAGTTACAGTTCTTACAACTTCCGGCACATTAGACGAAATGATCTTGGTCACTGATGACGTTCATCCAGTTTCTCAAAGGGGCTGTTCCCCAAAATGACAGAGTGGACATTGATTTCAGGGACATTACGAAATGTTTATTGTTGTTAATATTATTTAAAAAAAGATTATAATTGTTACAGAATTTGTTCAGGACAACAAGAACACACACCCAGTCAAAGAAAATGGTATAAAACGAGGGAAAACCCATTTCCTAATGTTGCCTAATATTGCGTAGGCCCCGCCTTTTGCCTCTGCAGTGAACAGTGATACCCTGTGTGTTCTGACACCTTTCTATGGGAACCAGCATGAACCTTTTCTCAGTTTGATCTACAATAGGTCTTGTCTTGTATTGGATTGGGCTACACGGGTCAGCCTTCGCTGCATCAGTGAGCCTTGGCCACCCATGACCCTGGTGTTGTTGTTCACCGGTTGTACCTCTTTGGATCACTTTTGGTATGTCCTGGCCACTGCAACCTGAGAAAAAAAGAGCTTTGACAAATTGTGATGGCTAGAGGACAGGGTCAGAGCAACGTCAAAACTGCAGCTCTTGTGTGATGTTCCCAGGCTGCAGTGGTCAGGACGTACCAAAAGTGATCCTAGGAACGAAAACTACTGAACTGGCGACAGGGTCATAAGTGGCCAAGGCTCCCTGATGCACATGATGAGTGAAGGCTGGCGCGGGTAAGCTGATCAAAACTGAGGTGCTAGTGTGATCTATGTGCTGAAAAAGGTTATTGCTGGTTCTGATAGAAAGGTATCAGAATGCACAGCGCATCACTGTCTTAGTTGCAGGATTGGGACCTAATTAGTATTAGGCAGTCGGTCATAGTGGTGGAGCTGATTGGTGTATAATTGTACTGATACGTGTCTAAATGTTCGGTCATTTATAATAAAACCCTCAGAATTTCATTACTTTGCAATAAGTTGATAAGATGATAACTGCATGATTCCGATGAGGACACTTAAGGCACTTTTTAGGGATTTTAACCACTTTACGATGTCTTTACGATGTCTTCTGACTAGTTTCCCAACTGACCATAAACGAGGAGCTAACATACTGTGAAACCGACATATCTGAAAACAGACAGGCTTAGCTTTAATACTGTAGGCAGTCTGTCGCTAGCTCTCATAACCAGCTAACAATAGCCTCCACTCTCATTAACAGATGGGTAATATGAGATCTAATACAGTAGACTATAGCTAGCTAGGTGTTATACCTACAGTAGCTAAACTGGCTAATTAGCACACACAGTCTTAGTAATAAAAACTCAGTAGCTTGCAGCAATGTATACAAATGATCTTTAAATGCTTTCTTGAAGAAAAAAAAATGGAACATTGCTAAATAAATTGACCGCTTTTCTGAGTGGGCGGGTCTTTAAATTCAACCTCCCTCTCCATCAGTACAGCAGAGTCCTGCAGTGCCATGGCAGAGCCGTAAAACAGTGAAAATATAAAAAGCACTTCACCTCAAAGTACAGAATTGGCCGTTTTTAGGCTACACTGTTTACTACCGCCCGTAGTGGAGTTAATGGTCATAATACACCTGTTAAGGTCGAGATTAACAGCCTCATTCATTTATCAGCATTTGCTAGCTAACATTATTCGAACTAGCTGGGTAGCTTCAGTTAGCGGAAAGCTGCTCAGGTCTGTCACAGCAGTGGCGTCGGTGGGGTCGTGGGGTCCAGGTGATCTCCCTGAATGAGTTTTTGCAGGTGGGACGTCTGGCTAGGCGTCTGACATTTTATTCAACAGATTCCCTTTTTAAAAATCTATCTCAAAGTATTTTCTGTAATGCAACATCATATTTAAGATGCTTTGTACACAGCAAATAAATTATTTTTTGAAACAAAACAGATGTCTGTATGTATTTTTAGTACAGCTTGCTCTCCAGATGAAAGATATGTTACTGACATTTCCTTTAAAGACCCTGATTGAAACCAAATTATTAGTACAGGACATTAAAGCTGAAACTAGGATTTCGTTATGTTTACTATGTAATGTTAAAATACATTAATGTACAGTAAATGAGTGTACAGTAAAGCATTTCTTCTTGACGTCACTTGACTGAACATCATCGAGAATGATTAAGAAGGATTAAGAACCTGTGATCTTAATCCTCCCGTCTGTCGTCTCTGGCTTGCTCAGTACGGACACATAAAGGGACAGTTGAGTCTGATAAAGTTATGTATAACATTTTTTATAAATAATATTTTGAAAAAGATTTGAAACCTCAGCTCAGAGTTTTTGTTCATGAAGGTCTTTTTGTCAATATCCGTTATGAAAAGCACGATACAAATGCAATTTAAGTTAATCGAATTTCATTAATCCTGCTTCCAAATATCTATGATGCACGAGTTAGTGATGTTAACAACGCACCAATACAACAGCATAACAAGTAAGCAAAATCCTCAGTGACAAGGCGGACAAAATTTATACAGTACAAGGGAACAGGTCCAGGAAGTGATACAGACAGTAGAGCACAGTGAAATGATGTTTTTGCATAATCCCAGATAGGAAGCTGGGGTCGGAGCACAGGGTCAGCCAGGATACACACCTCTAGAGCAGGCAGGGTTTAGGGGCTTTGCTCAAGGGCTCGACAGTGGCATCTTGGTGGTGCTGGGGCTCAAACCCGCGACCTTCTGATCAGTAACCCACAGCCTTAACGGTTTGAGGCAGCACTGCCCTGAGGACATAAAACATAAAGACTTTCAGCGTGAACTTCCAGCCTCCTAACACACAGTATGAGTGCAGATCAATCCCTGCTGTCCGTGATCACCCAGATGAGGATGGGTTCCCTGTTGAGTCTGGGTCCTCTCAAGGTGTCTTCCTATTGCCATCTCAGGGAGTTTTTCTTTGCCACCGTCACCCTAGTACTTGGGACTACATAATCATTGTGATTCAAACACATTTTACACATTGCATACAAATTTCCAGAATTTTCTGATTTGATTGCGTGAAGCTGCTTTGCGATAATGACAACTGTTAAAAGCACGATACAAATAAAATTGAAGAAAATTGAAGAGATTCAGAAATGTGAGTTATTGTGCCCCCTGGTGGCCTGGAAGTGCCAACTAGTCACACTCTAAAAACGGCTGGGTTAAAAAAAAACAACCCAATCTTAACGCAGCCGCTGGGTCACTTTTGGACAGAACACACGCTGGGTTGGTTTGATCCAAGTGCTGGGTTTAACCATTTAACTCAGAATTCTGGGTTGTTCATTTGACCCAACCAGTGGGTAACATTAACACTCTTGCTGGGTTGACACATTCTATTTGAGAAATTCTTTTTTTAAATTTATTATTATTATTATTATTATTATTATTATTATTATTATTTTCAAAAATGTATACAACCTCACATAATGTAAATAGATTGTCCAGAATAAGAATGCGAATAACTCAAAAAACACACTCTGTAAAACAATAAAAACAAGAGGCCCATGTACTTCAATATCCCATCTTAATATTTCAACTATTAGTTATTTGACTACTATTTCATTTCCTTCCAAATGACATTAAGAACAAAAACTTTTAAAATAATAATTTTTAAAGATTATTGATTAAATGTGGGTTGAAAAAACTGTTGTCCTCAAAAGTGTAACAGACGAGGACTCGTGTCCATCAATCTGATCTACAGTACGCTGGAGAAGACACTGCTTTGTGTAGTTAACATCAATGACAAAAACAACAACTTTAAAACAAACATCAACAGCCTCCACCAAAGAGTCTGGACTGCAGAGTACAGGATGTGTCACACACCCGCGATATATTATACACCCTAAAAAACACTGGGTTAAAAACAACCCAGTTTGGGTAGTTTTTAACCCCGCTGCTGGATAAATATTGGACCAACTACATGCTGGGTTAATTTAACCCAGTAAAATGGGGTATTTGTTTAACCCAGCAAGATGGGTAAAATATTCAATCCAAATGCTAGGGCATATTTAACTATAATGCTGGGTTAATTCTACCACATAAATTGGTCAAATGTTCGACCCAGAACTATTCTACTCGACCCATTCTGTTAACTGGAATGTTTAGTTAAAAATCCCTCTGGAAAAATCGAGAGGGTTGGCTAGTATGCATATTTGTAAGAAGATTAGTGTTTTATAACACCCCAGCTTTTTATTGTCTCAAGCACTGAGATTAATAAAGTTCTAATGCTAATGTGGTTGCTAACACTAGGAACTTAGCTAAATTCTAGCGTCATGCTGGCACTAAAGTTAACAGTTTAGCTTTCATTCATGACTTCACCATCTTCATACACCCTGCAAGCATTCTACAAAGAAAGCTAAAAAGCTCAGACATTTTTGCAGTTTCTTTCATACACAAGTTTGGTTTGGCTAGCTAGCAGCCATTGTCAAATAAACTAGC
>CM059221.1:1574480-1709480 GCA_030347435.1 Clarias fuscus
ATATCCTCTTGCTCAATAAGAGGATATGGTTTATATACACTACTCACAATAAGTTAGGGATATTGTTATTAACATGAGTGCTTTTCCTATTTGCTCTGAATTTTAATAAAATGGAAAAAGTAAAAGAAAAAAATAACAAAAATTGACAATGTCAGTAGCGGGTGTTTCCAGCATTTGCCGCAGTGACAGCTGGACAGCGGCGTCTCGTGCTCCTCACCAGCCTCATGATGTTGTTCTGAGGCGATGCGTTCCACTCTTCCACAAGTGCTACATGCAGTTCTGCCAGGTCACGTGGGGGTGGGGTACGATCATCCAGCCTCTGCTTCAACTGGTCCCAGACCTGCTCTATGGGGTTCAGGCAGGGGTCTCAAACTCAGTTCCTGGAGGGCCGCAGCCCCACAGAGTTTTGTTCCAACCATAATTAAAAACACCTGATCCAACTAAACAAGTCATTAAGGCTTATTTGAAAACTACATGGTATGTATGTTGGAGCAGGGTTGGAACAAAACTCTGCGGGGCTGCGGCCCTCCAGGAACTGAGTTTGAGACCCCTGGGTTCAGGTCAGGGGACATTGATGGCCACCATATGAGGCACTCCAACTTCCTGAAGTCGAGCTGCCACGATGTGGAGGAGCATCATCATCCATGAACAGAAAGTTGGGGGTGTGCTGGCAGCATTGGGGGATGATGATGGGTTCTGATGTCTCTGAGGTAAGAACGTCCAGTGACTGAGACATCTACAATAACCAAATCTGTTTTGCGCTGACTGGTGATTCCTGCCCAGACTGTTGCACCTCCTCCACCAAAGCAAACCCTGGGGACCATGTTGACCTCAGCGTATCACTCACCTCACCTTGTCCACTGATGCACTGTCCAGGTCACATGGTCTTGTGCCCGCTGCAGACGTTCACGGCGGTGTCTCGGTGTCAGTGGTGTTACCTGCAACGGTCGTCTGGCATTCAAGCCAAAGTGGTGGAGTCGGATGTGAATGGTTTGTCTGGAAACCCTAGTAACCCTCACATCTGGTAACCGGGCCTGCAGCTGTGTGGCCGTTACCTAACGATGTCTGAGTGCAGAGGTCCTTAGGTACTGGTCATGGTTGCAATCTGTCACTCGTGAGGCTCCACTCCTGAGTCTGTCATGAACACTGTCAGTAGTTCTGTGTCTTCATACAAGTCTGCTGATGACACTTTGAGACACACCAAGTTCACGAGCAACATCTGACTGCCTGCCACCGACCCGAAAGCGCACCATGGCCAGGTGGCGCTGCTCGTCCGTTAAGTGACGTCGTGCGTTCATGGCTGTTTGAATGATGAACTTGGAATGACTTACTGACAATACCAGCTCTTTATACCCACAGAATGTTGAAATTAATGTCACATTGAAAAGGGTTGTCTTTTGGTATTGGCCCCAATATAAGGCGCACCTGTACACAATGAGACCATTACATGGAAAACACAAAATGAGGCGTCTACCAGCCCAATACACTCGCCTCCCCATCCCAAAATGTCTGAAGTGAAACAAACACCGTATGGATGACGTCCACTGAGTCTCTCACCATATCCCTAACTTATTGTGAGTAGTGTATCCTATATATATATATGTTTCTGAAAACACTTGACCTCAAAGTCTGGTTAATTTTTATCATTCCATGCTCAGGAACCATGTCTGAGTCCAAATGAAGATACAGATAGAATAAAATATGGAAGCCAATTGTACATGGAAGTAGATCACTGTTTAAACACGACATCGTCAGTCCAGAAATCTCAGTGTGCATGTACTGTAGCATGATCCAATCTGCCTAATTAATTTGATCACTAGCCTTGCAATCATAGCAAGAAAGCTAAGCTAGTTCTTCTGGGCTGGAAAGAGACGGACACAGGACCTCCAGCATCATGAAACTTTTACAAATCATGTTCAACATATTGTATTTGTTATATTTATACAGTACCTGACATAGCTAGCGGAACCGTCTCATAAAGATGCAGTCTGCTGATCAGTGTAGGGATCACTGTACTGTAGATTCTGGGAGGGATGGAGCTCGGTGCGAACAGGGGGCGGAGTCAGAGTAGTTCACCTTTTGGCTGATGGAGCGCAAATTTCAGTGACTGAACGCGGATTCATGAAAAGACGCTAATGTTGCCATCATCACTCACGCGGCGGGTTGAACTCGCTATACATCATGTATATTTGTGTTTCTGTTGCTTCTAACTCCTATTAAACTCTCAAGCCGAAATCGTCCTGTGTTTAGATTATTTCAGTTCAAAGTGAAATAACGGAAAACAGACCGCCAAAGTAGCACGCATCAGCCTCGTCGCTTCTCCTTTAGTCTCCTTTCTTTTTTTCTAAAAATTGGGAAAATGAAATGTGCTTAATCCTCCCAGAGGCAGCGCGCCCACATACTTTGGCAGACGAATGATAATGGGTTCGTCCTGCACACATGGTGTCCATTAAAACCCGATTCTGCACAGACTGAACCTTTAGCCTCGATCGCAAAGTCTGGAAAGCAACTGTTTAACAGGAACCCTTACACAAATGTCACGCTTTACCTTAAAGGTGGTCGATCTGTCCAGACGTGTGACGGCGTGTGTGTGTGTGTGTGTGTGTTTGTTTGATGCATGTGTGTGTGTGTGTGTGTGTGTGCGTGTGTGTCTGAAGTCTGCTTGTTTAGTTTTCCAGTGGAGCGTTCAGGCTGTAAATTAGCCTCACAGATTCAGGATGAAATGTTTCCTGGCTGATTGTTTGAGTGAAGGGAAAATTTATGCGACTTTATACAATTTTATTATAACTATTTCTTTAATCTAATGTGCTGAGTTTGAGTTGATGAATTGGCGTTTCACGTGTTTACCACCATAGTCTGCTGTTCTTTAAAATCCCTCGTGAATGAAGCTGATGTCTGCTGAGAAACGATAATGCGACACTCGAGTGTGTAACACCAGATCATGAACTCCTCAGCACCTTATGGTGACGTCCAGACGTTAAGCTTCTGCTGACGAATCGCTTTATGAAGCGTGTGAAGGTCCTGCATCCCTCCAGCGTGTAAATCCTAAATGGACGTTTGTCTCCATCTCTCTAGACACCGGATTTAACTCCTGGCTTCATGTCTGCTTTATTCTCTAAACATTTAGACAGCCTTGCGGTCTGTGACTCTGACACACACACACACACACACACACACACAGGGTTTTTCTCTCTTTTCTCTCAGGAACCTCCAGTATTTTGGCTGTCATGACAACCGGAAGTGACGTAGCCGTGACACTGAGATTTGATTGACACGACATCTTAGAGAATGATGCAGTATGTTTATGAACTGACATGTCAAATCACATGACCTCACGTTTGCAGTATGTCAGCTAACATGATTGATTTACTACATGCCTTGTATTTTTTTGGACACGTTTATGACATGATATCTGTCACTATCATTTCTGTCATTTATGGCATTTTACACATCACATTTGACATAACATGTTTACAACATGACACTTGAACAGTCACATTTACCACATGACATGTGACATTAATGCCATGACATTTCACATAAAACTTTCACATGACAAACATACTGTATGGCGTGGCCCTTTTTTGAAATGACACTTACGACCTCTGACATGGCACAAACGTCATCTGATAGGACACACTTAGGACATCTACATGACACTTAGCAAATCTGATATGACACACATATAGCATCTGACACGACACTCTTACGGAATCCGACATGACGCTTATGACATCTGACATGACACACATAAAGCATCTGACCAGACACACTTATGGCATCTGACATGAAATCTGGCATGAAATGTTCATGACATGACATGATCTGTGAGTCGCACGCCACAGGCATGACTTCTGGAGATAAAGCTAAAACAAGAGACTCACTCCATCCCCCTCTTGCATGAAGTCCTTCCTACAGATGTGCGCCATGATTCCTGTAGCGAGCGCATCTCCCATCACGTTCACCATAGTGCGAAACCGGTCCCTGTTACACGGGACAAAGGGCAGAGGTCAGAGGTCAGATACTGAACATGACACAAAAGAACATATCAAAGCTGATCTGAACATTCCAGGGTTTCATTGTGTGTGTGTGTGTGTGTGTGTGTGTGTGTGTGTGTGTGTGTGTGTGTGTTAGAACTTGTTATGTACTTGCATAAAGTTTGCAAGAGATTAAGTGTGGAATAAAACACTGTCAGAGAGTGGAAAAAGAGAGTGACTTCCCCATAAAATATAACTAAAAACAGATTAAAAAAAATTAAATTACTAGTGATAGTTAAATAATAATAAAAACACTTTAAATAATAATAAAAACTATTTAAATGATAATAAAACACTTTAAATAATAAAAAACAATTTAAATGATAATAAAACACTTTAAATAATAATAAAAACACTTTAAATAATAATAAAAACTATTTAAATGATAATAAAACACTTTAAATAATAAAAAACAATTTAAATGATAATAAAACACTTTAAATAATAATAAAAACACTTTAAATAATAATAATAAAGACTTTAAATAATAATAAAAAACACTTTAACTAATAATAAAAACACTTTAAATGATAAACACTTTAAATAATAATAAAACGCTTTAAATAATAATATAAACACTTTAATAATAAAAACACTTTAAATGATAATAAACACTTTAAATAATAATAAAAACACTTTAAATAATAATAAAAACTACTTAAATGATAATAAAATACTTTAAATGATAATAAAATCTATTTAAATAATAATAAAACACTTTAAATAATAATATAAACACTTTAATAATAAAAACACTTTAAATAATAATAAAAACTATTTAAATGATAATAAAACACTTTAAATAATAAAAACCAATTTAAATAATAATAAAAACACTTTAAATAATAATAAAGACTTTAAATAATAATACAAAACACTTTAACTAATAATAAAAACACTTTAAATGATAAACACTTTAAATAATAATAAAACGCTTTAAATAATAATATAAACACTTTAATAATAAAAACACTTTAAATGATAATAAACACTTTAAATAATAATAAAACACTTTAAATAATAATATAAACACTTTAATAAAAACACTTTAAATAATAATAAAAACTACTTAAATGATAATAAAATACTTTAAATGATAATAAAATCTATTTAAATAATAATAAAAACACTTTAAATAATAATAAAAACTATTAAATGATAATAAAAACACTTGGGGATGAAGAGAAACTTGGCAGTTGAACCAGATAAACTGATAAACTGGGTAAAAAGACATGACTCACAGGGCCCAGTCCACGGCAATGATGAGTGTGATGTCATCAGTTGGCAAGCCGACGGAGGTGAGCACTATCACCATGGTAACCAGGCCAGCCTGAGGGATGCCTGCCGCACCGATACTCGCCGCTGTAGCAGTGATGCTGCGAAACCAACAAAAAACAAAGTCAAACAAACCAACATATGAAATAACATAGCTGCAACATTCTGCCATCATTCTATAACGATGAACCAAGATGGCGTCTGTGTCGGCATGTCGTCTGTTGCTTTCCTGCCTGATAGTCTGGTTGAGTGCGTTGTATTCGAACTGTGGCGCCCTTATAGTTTATGATCGTCAGTCCCTTTTGGATATTCGATCAACGCTTTTTAATTTTCATAAGTCGGACATGGAGTGTGTTCTTAACAAACAATATGAGAATTTTAAAACCGGATTGTATCCGTCGCTGACCTTTAAATATTATACGGAGGAAACGCAAGAGGAAACGCAAGAGGAAACGCAAGAGGAAACGCAAGAGGAAACGTGGGTGTCAGGGAGGATTTGCGATCAAGTTAAAAGCCCATCTGCATGAGGGCTTTACTCCAAGCCTGTTTCCCGAGCTGTTACATGGAGGCACTGTGGCTTGGCGTCTCGTGGCTCCGATGTGTCCTCCCCCCGTCTTCACCCTCTAGCCCACGGCGTGGATTCCCGCGGATTGGCCGATACTTCCGGAGAACTGGAGCTGCTTCTGGTGTGTTACGTCCGCTGTGTAGAGCCTCTCTCTTACCCGGTGTTGCTCCTCCACCTATGATGGCTTTAATCAACGCTCGTTCAGCAGTAAACACATTTGTGTTGAACGACTTTTCCTCCATGCAAAATGAACTGGTCTCTCTGAACTGGTCCCACATGATTGTACATTTTTTAACTCCCATTACAGGAATGCTACAGGGACGTTACAGGGACATTACAGGAACGCTACAGGGACATTATGGGAACGCTACAGGGACATTACAGGAATAATACAGAGACATTACAGGGACATTACAGGAACGCTACAGGGACATTACAGGAATAATACAGAGACATTACAGGAACACTACAGGAATAATACAGAGACATTACAGGAATGCTACAGGGACATTGCAGGAACGCTACAGGGACATTACAGGAATAATACAGAGACATTACAGGAACGCTACAGGGACATTACAGGAATAATACAGAGACATTACAGGAATGCTACAGGGACATTACAGGAACGCTACATGGACATTACAGGAATAATACAGAGACATTACAGGAACGCTACAGGGACATTACAGGAATAATACAGAGACATTACAGGAACGCTACAGGGACATTACAGGAACGCTACATGGACATTACAGGAATAATACAGAGACATTACAGGAACGCTACAGGGACATTACAGAGACATTACGGGAACGCTACAGGGACATTACAGGAACGCTACAGGGACATTACAGGAGTAATACAGAGACATTACAGGGACATTACAGGAACGCTACTGGGACATTACAGGAATAATACAGAGACATTACAGGAACGCTACAGGGACATTACAGGAACGCTACAGGGACATTACAGGAACGCTACAGGGACATTACAGGAACGCTACAGGGACATTACAGGAACGCTACAGGGACATTACAGGAACGCTACAGGGACATTACAGGAATGCTACAGGGACATTACAGGAATGCTACATGGACATTACAGGAATAATACAGAGACATTACAGGAACGCTACAGGGACATTACAGAGACATTACGGGAACGCTACAGGGACATTACAGGAACGCTACAGGGACATTACAGGAGTAATACAGAGACATTACAGGGACATTACAGGAACGCTACTGGGACATTACAGGAATAATACAGAGACATTACAGGAACGCTACAGGGACATTACAGGAACGCTACAGGGACATTACAGGAACGCTACAGGGACATTACAGGAATGCTACAGGGACATTACAGGAATGCTACAGCCCCCCCACCCCCCACTTAATGTAATTTACATATAAAATAGCATCAGTCAATGTCCAAATCCTTAGAATGGCAAGCTGCAAAAATAACTTAGATTTTCAAATAACCTGCAGTACTCTGACAAGGAAAAGTGCGTACAGTACGAATGCTTAGACCCTGACGTGGTGCAAAGCACTTTTCCACATCAAGGCCATTTTTTAAAATGTGACCGTTGCCGTGGATTTTGGCGTATCTTCATCTTCACTACTGAGTAAACAAAATAGATGCTTCACACACTTTATTTCTTAAGGCTACAATAACTTATTCTGCATGTTTCTTAATACTGTGTAAGTCATAAAATCCTGTCTGGCCTTTACCTTCCTGTTTTCCTCACCTGCTCTGAACTAATTTTCTATCATTGCTTCATTGTCCTCCTCATCTTCACGGCTGAGTAAATGAACCAGATATTTCACTAAATATATACCTTAAATCATCAATCCCAAATTTTTTTTTTAATATATATATTGTTTAAAGTGGTCATGACAAGATGAATTCAATTTTACTTTATTTTTTGACAAATAAGAGGTCAGTGCACTATAAAAAACATTTTGTAATTCTGGTGCACAAAAAACTGTAACTTACTGTAAGTGTAAATCAGAAAACACATTAAAATGGTAAATATCATGAGCCCTTTAAGTCGTAGTATCCTGTGTGGAAGCTCCACCTGTTCTCTTCACCTGCTCTGGACTTATTTGCTTTCTCTCTGTACTCTTCACCATTTTCGTCTTTTTTATGAACACTCATGTACAAAGCATTAAAATGATTGTATTTGCTAAACAGTGATGTAATTTCATTATCACTGTTATTACAACAGAAACAGAAAAAAAAGCTCAAGCATTAATACATTTAAACTGCATAATGTTTAGAAACTTTGAGTTTTTCAAGCTGTTTTGAGAATCCTGTTTACAAAAAGCTTACAATAGGGTCTGGAATACTGTGTGAATGAAGGTGTAGAGGATCCATACGCTCGTCTCGTTCTGGTTACACAGCAGGGCTTTTATTGCGCCCCTGGACTGAACATAACGAACTGAGCGGATAAGGCAAGAGCCCAAGAACTTGGTTGTGCTTGGTGCTGAGAACCTCAGTTAACATTTTTAACAATAAGTACATTTTTTTCAACCAAACGCCTATCTTTTCAGGACTAATGATTTGATATTAACGGACGGCTGGCAATAACGTTAAATGCTGATGAACTTAAAGACTTACAGTAATACGAAACGACAGGTCAACCTTACCAATCTCTTTTTATCCACTTTGACATTGCTGTCCTCATTTTAAGACACTGTTTTTCATTTTCTTTTTTTCTTTTTCTGTTCTGCGCGTACGTTCTGGTCTTCCATCTTCTGTCCATTTTGCATACGTCACTGGCAACCATTGGGGGGGGGGGGGGGGGGATGGGCGGGGCTCAATTGAGGTATATATTATTTATTTATTTATTTATTTATTTTACTCGTTTAAAATGCTAAACAAAAATAGTCTCTTAACAAATATAATTTTTCAAATATTTTTTTTGACAATGGCGCCCCCCCCTCCGTGTGGCGCCCCCATGCACTGCATATACTGCATACCCCATTTTTGCCCCCCTGGAACGCTACAGGGACATTGCAGGAACGCTACAGGAATAATACAGGGAAGTTACTGGAACAATAGGCCCCAATTCTACTGAGCCAATTTGCTCCCAGCCTCTCCTGACTCCCCCCCGGCTCTGAAGGCGTGCGGTCAGTACCAGTTCGGTTAATTTTTTAAGCGTAGCGGCCCCACATTGAGCCTTTTAATCATTTCTCACAAATTCACAAGGACATGAGAATGACTGTAAAGCGCATTTTTACATAAACCCAATTAATCCCGTGTATTTGTCCTATATTTGAATATATTTTTAATAAATCTTTACAGGAACAACAGGTACCTAAAGTTTGGAAGGAGGCAGCGGTAGTCCCTGTTTCTAACTCCCCTAAAGCTCTTAATGATTTCAGACCTGTAGCTTTAACTTCAGTTGTGATGAAAACATTAGTGAAAAATGAGTGAGGTCTGAGATAGTGAGGAATATTGAGCATGTACTTGATCCCGTGCAGTTTGCCTGTAGGCCTCATAGGGGGGGTAGAGGACGCCGCAGTCACTTTTTGGGGAAAAAAACGGTCCTCATGTCAGACTCTTATTTGTTGATTTTTCATCTGCTTTTAATACAATTCAACCTCACATTTTAGTCAGTAGGCTGCTGGAACAGTTTGATCTCAGTAACACTCTGGTGGAGTGAATGGAGGTTTATCAGACAAAGTTTGCTCTTCAACTGGCTCCCCACAAGGATGTGTTCTTTCACCCTTGTTGTACATCCTCTACACAAATATGAACCATCATTAAATATGCAGATGACTCGGTCGACTTCATGATGATGAAACAGGTCATGGTCCAGTACTCGCAGATTGCGTCAGGTGGTGTGAGGAATCCCATCTTCAGTTAAATATATTAAAGACGAAAGATATGATAATCGACTTTAGGAAGGCCACTCACACACACGGGGGGAATTACTTACATCAAAGGTCAGGGTGTTGAATGTGTGCAATCATACAAATATCTTGGCACAGTTATTGATGACGAACCTTCTTTTGACAAGAACTGCGAAGCCGTGTGCAAGAAGGGCCGTCAGCGTCTGTTTTGTCTGGGCAAGTTCAATTATTGCCATATTGATAAATCTATGATGATTTTATTTTATCATGCTTTTCTTGAATCAGTTTCATCATTCTCTCTGGCGTCATGGTTTGGAAATCGTCCTGTCAAGATTAAAAATCATCAATCACACGCAAAAGCTGCAGATAATTGCACCAGCTGTAACATTAAACAGTGTGAGCAGGGAAACAGGATTATCCATAGAGTGGAAGACATGTCAGTACTTGCAGTGACATGAACATGCTTGAGTTTAATAATGTGGGAATGAGGTGAAGCCAAGCGCAGAAAGATGACTGACGTGTAGACGGGGCGTGGTCGGGAAAGCGGAAGGGAGGGTCGAAAGACAGGGAAAACAATCGGCTCAGATCGTGAGGTGAGGTACGCAGTCATAAAGGGGGGCGTTAGACCGGTAACCAGGAGATCAAAGAACGGAGGAACAATCCAAAGATGTGATCGAGATGAGGAAGCGCGAGATCAAAGTCGGGAAATCAAAGGAGCGAGGCGAACAAATCCAAAACGCGAAACGAGAAAATAGCACGAACTAGGTAACGTGAGAGCGTGAGAAAGAAAACGCGAGAGAATCGAGGCAATAAACTCACACAGTGATCCGAGGAGGTGATAAAGATCGATAAAGACCCCATATATGTGCTTACAAATCAATAATGACTCGATACTGGCGCTTATGAATCGATACCAAGGCATTAATGATGCTGATGAACACGAATTCACACCGAGAACAAACGAGGTTGTAAGCGGCCGTTACTGTCCTGCACTGTCGAGTGATGGGAACTAATCTGCATGGCTGTACAGTCGTGGCCAAAAGTTTTGAGAATGACACAAATATTCGTTTTCACAAAGTTTGCTGCTAAACTGCTTTTAGATCTTTTGTTTCAGTTGTTTCTGTGATGTACTGAAATATAATTACAAGCACTTCATACGTTTCAAAGGCTTTTATCGACAATCACATGACATTTATGCAAAGAGTCAGTATTTGCAGTGTTGGCGCTTCTTTTTCAGGACCTCTGCAGTTCGACTGGGCTGCTCTCAATCAACTTCTGGGCCAAATCCTGACTGATAGCAACCCATTCTTTCATAATCACTTCTTGGAGTTTGTCAGAATTAGTGGGTTTTTGTTTGTCCGCCCGCCTCTTGAGGATTGACCACAAGTTCTCAATGGGATTAAGATCTGGGGAGTTTCCAGGCCATGGACCCAAAATTTCAACGTTTTGGTCCCCGAGCCACTTAGTTATCACTTTTGCCTTATGGCACGGTGCTCCATAGTGCTGGAAAATGCATTGTTCTTCACCAAACTGTTGTTGGATTGTTGGAAGAAGTTGCTGTTGGAGGGAGTTTTGGTACCATTCTTTATTCATGGCTGTGTTTTGGGGGCAAAATCGTGAGTGAGCCCACTCCCTTGGATGAGAAGCAACCCCACACATGAATGGTCTCAGGATGCTTTACTGTTGGCATGACACAGGACTGATGGTAGCGCTCACCTTTTCTTCTCCGGACAAGCCTTTTCCAGATGCCCCAAACAATCGGAAAGAGGCTTCATCCGAGAATATGACCCAGTCCTCAGCAGTCCATTCGCCATACTTTTTGCAGAAGATCAATCTGTCCCTGATGTTTTTTTTTGGAGAGAAGTAGCTTCTTTGCTGCCCTTCTTGACACCAGGCCATCTTCCAAAAGTCTTGGCCTCACTGTGTGTGCAGATGCACTCACACCTGCCTGCTGCCATTCCTGAGCAGCTCTGCACTGGTGGCACTCCGATCCCGCAGCTGAATCGTCTTTAGGAGACGATCCTGCCGCTTGCTGGACTTTCTTGGACGCCCTGAAGCCTTCTTAACGAGAATTGAACCTCTTTCCTTGAAGTTCTTGATGATCCTATAAATTGTTGATTTAGGCGCAATCTTAGTAGCCACAATATCCTTGCCTGTGAAGCCATTTTTATGCAACGCAATGATGGCTGCACGCGTTTCTTTGCAGGTCACCATGGTTAACAATGAAAGAACAATGATTTCAAGCATCACCCTCCTTTTAACATGTCAAGTCTGCCATTCTAACCCAATCAGCCTGACATAATGATCTCCAGCCTTGTGCTCGTCAACATTCTCACCTGAGTTAACAAGACGATTACTGAAATGATCTCAGCAGCTCCTTTAATGACAGCAATGAAATGCAGTGGAAAGTTTTTTTTTTCGGGATTAAGTTAATTTTCATGGCAAAGAAGGACTATGCAATTCATCTGATCACTCTTCATAACATTCTGGAGTATATGCAAATTGCTATTATAAAAACCTAAGGAGCAACTTTTCCAATTTCCAATATTCATGTAATTCTCAACACTTTTGGCCGCGACTGTAGGTTCGGGAGCAGCAATGTTACCCAAAAAAGCTTATGGTTTTATAAGTGTCATGAGAAAGGCCAGGGAATTCATTCCCATTCTGTGACAGTGTTAAATAACAGTTCATTCTCACGCCGCTCACACAGACACTTAAACCTTGTTAAACTTCTGTCTATGTAAAAAAAATGAGCATTTTAAATTAAAAAGCTTCAAACCTTTATTTAACCTCATTCAGGTTATTCAGGAATCCAAGAAACTGTCCAGGCGATTTCACTTAAACTCACAGGGAATAAACTTACAAGAGAAGTCAGGGTCATGAATAATTATTATTATTATTTTTTTTTAAATCCCTCTTTCTATGCGCCTCTGCAACCTTGAAGAAAACTTCAGGAGCTTTGAAAAAACAAAACAACCCACAGCCGTGTTTCAGTGTCAGAGAGACTCCGTGATTTGGGGCCATTTAATCAGAAAACGAGTGTCGCAGGAGAGGCACACAATCAGGCACACGAGACGGGGATGTTTTTAATGCCAGAATAACTCCAGGGCCTTCTGTTCCTGATTCCTCAACAGCAGTGAGAAAAAAATGTATCAAATATAAAGTGTCCAAATGTAATAAAATGATTTAATCCCTTTTGATTCTTTTTCTATTCTAACAGCCGTCATGATCTTTCTATCACTAGCTTTACCTGATGGTGATGATCTGGCCAAAGTCCAGCTCGTAGTTGTTGACCTGAGCGATGAAGATGGCCGCCACCGCCTCGTACAGCGCCGTGCCGTCCATGTTTATGGTGGCGCCGACGGGCAACACGAAGCGAATGATGCGCCGGTCGATGTGGTTGTTCTCCAGCAGGCACTTAAAAGTGATGGGCAGTGTAGCAGAGCTGGAACACACACACACACACACACACACACACACACACACACACACACACACAGCTGCGTGTTCATAAGAAAAGAGACTCATCAGAAAAAAGGCTTCAGTTTGTTAGGGAGCGATGGGAAAAGGTCATGTGACCTGATGAGAATGAAAAATGAAGTCTGCTGACCTTGACCGTGGTGGTGGTGGGGGGGGGGGGGGGGGGGTGTTGGTGGATAGGGTTGGGGCAGACTGGCATCCCCACTGTTGAAAAAAATGACAAAAACCATCCCCTCTGTAAAACCAGCATCCCGCTTACCATCCACTTTGGATGAATAATGCTGTGTATTATGCCAAGTTTGTCATTAAATTTAATATTAAAACTCTCTACGTATGATCATCTATGAACTATTAATAACGGTGATTAGCCAATCAGAACACAATACTGTAACGCACTGCTCGCAAACGCACGCAAGTTTTTTTTTTTTCATGCTGCAACGGCCAAGAGAACAGTTTGTGTGTGTGTGTGTGTGTGTGTGTGTGTGTGTGTGAGAGAGAGAGAGAGAGACTGGTGTGTAGTCATACAAAACTACTATACTATTACATTATTTAATTATTAATGTTCATGTAGATTTTTATTCGACTCTTATAATCCTCCCCAGATGAAAGCCATGGAAAAGGTCACATGATAGTTTTAACAAATGCACGTTTAAATACATGTGTTTTGTTTTGACGGCTCCAAGTTGATTTAATGAAGCTTATATTTTGTTAATAAAACTGTTGTTAAAAATTTGACACATTTCGCAATCATTTTGTATGGTTATTCATAGCATCGCAAATCCCCCCCCCCCCCCCCCGCCCCCCCCCCCCAAAAAAAGATGCCTCATGTCGTTTGTATCAGACTACACACACATTGCCACATTTCTGAATATCTGTTAAATGTTCAGGCTCAGTTATTTGCATGTGTACATTAATATAACGAGTGGAATGTGTAATTAGGCATTAGATCAGTCACAAAACCCTTACAGTCTATTGATTTGTTTTTGATGAAATGAGAGAGAAATGATAAGAATATCATATCTTACATCACAGCGCCAATTAATTCTGGAATCCTGATTGGTCAGAAGGTGTCGATTCATTTTCCCTACCAGCGGATCTGCAAACCGCAGGTTCATATTAATGCGCTCATTTTGATATGCTATCGTTTCTATGGTAACGTCAGGGACAGGGACACTGAAACACTCCACATAAGTGGATTTAAAAGATGTGTGATTACTGAAGGAGAAATGTGCTTCTGTAACGTTGTAGGAAAAAAAAGTCTTTTGGTTTTATTAACTTGAAGAGAGAGAGAAAGAACGAGAGGCTGGTATGGGAGCGAGTGTTTATAGCCGCAGTAACATCAGTGAGAAGAGGTGTGGTGGGGTGGGGCGTGGTGGGGCGTGGTGGGGTGGGATGTGGTGGGGTGTGGTGGGGCGTGGTGGGGTGGGATGTGGTGGGGCGTGGTGGGGTGGGGTGTGGTGGGGCGTGGTGGGGTGGGATGTGGTGGGGTGTGGTGGGGCGTGGTGGGGTGGGATGTGGTGGGGCGTGGTGGGGTGGGGTGTGGTGGGGCGTGGTGGGGCGTGGTGGGGTGGGGTGTGGTTACCTGGACGAGGTGGCCAGTGAGATGAGCAGGGCCTGCAGGATTCCCCGGATGTAAACGATTGGGCTTTTCTTGGTGATGAAGAAGTACATGCTGGGCAGAATGAAGAGCCCATGCAGGATCAGACCCATCACCACGGTGATGGCGTAAAACCCTAGTTTCTTCCCCATATCAGAAGGATCGCTCATCTCCAGGATTTTTCCCGCCACGAGGAACACGATCCCAAACGGAAAGTACCTTACACAGAAACAGGAAGTTCAGGATGGTCGTACTGCAAATGAAGATCTTGTGTAATGAGATCTTCTTAACCCTCACCAGATAACAATGGCAACGATTTTGAGTACAGCCTCGTTAAGACTTTGGCAGAAGTTTACAAGCGCACTGCCGTTAGGACCCATCCTGCCCAGCATAATGCCTGCACACAGAATACACAGTGTTAGACACAGCTGATGGTTCTGAGTCGCACTTTACAGACAAGTGCAGCAGATGGGGTACATCCTTAGTTTCTCTGGTTAAGGAAACCTTGACAATCCAGTAGACCTTAAGAAACACTTTTCTGACGTCAAAGCACAGCATTATTATGCTGTTAAACTAGTTTAAGCCGGTGCTACTGCATATCCAGGACTGTGTGAGTGGAGTGTTGCCAGCGGTTTGTCATGTTGGTGTTTTAAGTCTTTATTTACTGTATTCATGTTGTGTGTGTGTTTTCTTGCCCATGGTAGCAGAGAAGATGACAATGCCCAGCACGTTCATGCCCTCACTCGTTCCAGGTTCGGTGCGCATCACAACATCAGGAGGAGGCGTCAGGTCCAGCCGGAAGTTGCGAACATCGCTGCCGTTTTCGCTGTTGCCCGTGTCATCTTGGAGATTGTATATGAGTGCGCGGTGTGTCACACTCGCACTCTCTGTTGCCTTCAGTGTCTTCATCACGGGCTTGCTGTTAGTGCGATACTGAGAAGGCACACAAGGAAGACAATCTCACACACAATTCACCACACCTCATTCCATCTGCCCAAAAGCTCAACAGCATCAAGCTCTATTCAATAAACTGCTCAACATCTAACCTTGTCCAGATCTCTTTTGTAATGTGTCCAAAAGCAGACCAGTATTGATTAGCTTTAGCATATAAGCTCATAAGCCTAGTTCCTGTATGAGACAGGTTTTTATTTATTTATTTATTTATTTATTTATTTATTGCTATGGATGTCATTTCCTGTGTGCTAAGTGGAAGAGCTGCACGTTCATCCTCGATTCGTTTGACAGCTGACAGAAAGGAAGCCCATCCACGAGATGCTTCAGACACAACCGGAGAAACCTTGTTATTTGTAAACCTATTTATTTAGCGCAGCATGTTTGTAAATAGATGAACCTTAGGTAAAGGAGCAGATCTGGGGGACTCATGGACGTAGAGTATTCTGGTGAACTGGTATGTTTAGATGCTGTCCTCCCCACTCTCATTGTTCACTCAGGTTTGTTGACGGTGAGGTGATTGGTTGCTTTACATCTCAGTTCCCCCTCATGTCTTGTGTTTCCTTCTGGCTCCTCCCTTTTAGTGATGATGTCATAGTTAGTCCTGCCGGAGTCCCTGCTTGCACTCGGCACTAAATATACATTCACCTTATACATGATGTGACTGTGACCAGACCTAACTGTTACTGTATCTCACCTCTTCTCTCTCTCTCTCTCTTTCTCTGTCGAGCTACACATGTGTCTCCTGAGCTGCCAGTGATCCAGACCCCCTCTGCCATCTGGACCTGCCTGACACACACTGGTGTCCCGCTTCTGGTTGGAGATGGTTTTGCACGGATGCCCCGTGTGGTCTGCTTGGGATGCGTGTGGTGACTGGCGACGGTTCCACATTACCATGAAGACGGCTGTGGACAGCTGTCCTCTGAAGACTCGTGACTGCAGTGAGGACTGGAATTTCCTACATTCTGCCGGAGCCTCCAGTAACTAACTGGACTCCATATTAACTTAACCCTTAGGGGTCTGATGCCTTTCGGAAGACCTGCAGTGATTCAGCGCTCTTCTTAAAATTGTGCAAATTTTAAATCTTATAAAACTACAATAAAAAAAAAATTAAAGACATTTTATTTGGGGTAAAGTGTTAACATATAACAAAAATAAGTTAGTGTATTATGACTGAAATACAGCTGCTTACATCGGCTTGCATTCTGCGCAGCGCCACGGAGCGAGCGCTTATTTAACGAGTATAAATCTGTGTTTGTTGTATTTCTGTGGGGTTATGTGATGAGAAACTGTTAACTTTTAAAGAATAGATCTCGTATAAATCTCTCATATCTGCATGCGCGTTCATCTGCCTTTAGACTTCCAGCCTCCTAACACACAGGTATGAGTGCAGATCAATCCCTGCTCTCCGTTATCACCCAGATGAGGATGGGTTCCCTGTTGAGTCTGGTTCCTCTCAAAGTTTCTTCCTGTCGCCATCTCAGGGAGTTTTTTCTTGCCACCGTCACGCTCGGCTCGTTCGTTAGGGACGATGTAATCATTTTGATTCATACACATTTTTCACATTTCAAACACATTTCCACAATTTTCTTTTGATTGTGTAAAGCTGCTTTGTGAAAATGCCTCGACATTGGCTCCAGGGAACCCTCATCCTGGGTAATACTCACAGTGTCCTGGTTTGTCTGGCCAGCACGAAGAGAGACAGAGATCTTGATCATCCAGCAACATCCCAGCCTTGGAAGCTTTAAAGTCATGGCAGGAGTTAAGAACCTAGGATGGTCTGAAACGAGGGACCTGATTCATATAACATGGCAACATCCACAGTCCATAACCATGTGTGGTCACTATGGCGATCTCCACAGCCTCAAGCCCCGTGGTCAGCTTGGTTACCCCCATGGTCTGCACCTTGAGCAGGGAAACATGGCAATTTTATGTCCCAGTTACGGGTGGAGGTCAATGAGGTGGCCTTCACAACTTAGCCCAAAATATATGTTTGCCCTTGGTCTCCCTCCCCATGAAAATCTCACCTCGTCTCCTGGCTCCAAGGACATCATTTTCCCCATGACTCCTGTCTTCAAGAGTGTCAGCTTTCTGCATTGCTAACAATGTAATTCTCTCACGTGCCCTACTCTATCATCATTACACACCCTGTAGAGGGCCATGGTTACTCCCACACAACATGTTGCCCAGGGGCATCACTTTGCCCACTGTTCTTGTGGGAACCAGTGCCCTTTGTTCTAATGCCTGCCCATTATTTCTCATGTTGGGAGAGGCAGCTTGGACGTGGTGCTACTGTAGGTCATGAAGAGGGGCTGGACTTGAAGCTCAGGCAGAAAGTGATTAGCACATTGCTTTACTCTTTTCGTTTGTTTGGTTTCTGATTGGTTTAGGTATTCACTTTAGAGTTTATAGACCAATACAGACCAATCCTTATCTTTGTTCAATTTTAGAAAAAACCTTGTGAAAAGTCATAAAAATATAATTGAAGTTCTCCTATTTAGTATCTAATGTATTGCATGTTAAGCGTTCCTCTGATTTGAAGAAAAGGGAATCAGCATGACTTCTCATTTGGAAGTCTGATGGCCATCATGCCGTCTCTTAAAGTTTCTTGCCCAGAAGCTGCGATGAGTGAGTGCTCGGGATCATTTCTAGTTTTCCTCATAAGTGTTTTTTTATTTTATTTTTATAATCAGTCTATACCTACCCCAGCTACACATGGCGAAAGTCAAGAACTCCTTAATTGGGTTGATGGTTGGACATACTGTATATTGGAATGGAATTGAAACGTGATTAAAGCCACCTTAAGCCCAGTGCACAGGGTCTGTACAAAAAGCTCACATGAAAGCAAAGAGTAAAAACTCTTAAAGGTTTAATTACAGAAATGTCTGCTGAAATATTTACCTGTAAGTGAATTGTAGCAGTAAAATGATCTTACCTGCTGAAATGTAGCTTGAACCAAATTGGCAGGAAACATGTTCCTGTTTGGGAAAAAAAAAAAAAAAATTAAATGATAAAAATTCAAAGATTTTGTGTCTCAGACCCACATTACTCACACTTTTCGGAATACATATAAAACAGCCTTAAAAGAAAGAAAAAAAAACATAAGAAAAGATTGTACAACTGTCCATCATGCATGTGCTGGTGTGTTTGTTTCTTTTCAGCAAAAATTGAGAAATGATCCTTGGTAAGGGTAAAAATAAATTCTGCTTAACTGTCCTGATGAAGCTCATGCTCGAACCTGATGTCCTCATGTCTGTGCTATGCTATGTATACTGAACTCCGTATGAATATCTTATAAAGTGGGACGAGTAGTTTAGAGCTCATTTTCAAGCTCATTAATAAATCAGGAGGTCATCGCAGTCTGCAGGCTGTAAACGTAGACCTAAAACATAAACCCTGTTAACCTTGTAAACATCAGAGCTGTGGAGATGTAATGGCCAATCTAGGGAAGGAACCCATCTCACATTTGATCGTAAAGCTTCAACCACATTTGTGACATATTTGTGTTACATTATTTGTTTGTTTGTTTCTTTGTTTTTCTCAGCATTTTGCCCTCTACAGCATTATTTTATGCCCAAATAAAAAAATTATGAAAGAGATATGCAGATGCTGGCATACGCGAATGACCAGAGAAGACAACAATTAATTCAGAAACCAGTTTTTCAGGTTTAAAATCAGATTAATGATGCAAGAGCGAAGTAAATAAATGGTCACAAGCCAGTGGCCAATGATGGGCTGCAGTGAGCATACAGTAACTCGGCAGCGGTGTGTAGCGCCGGGTTGTAGTAATCAAAAGTGGCAAGTAGTAGACAGCAGTGGGCAGTAGTGAGCAGCAATGGTCGGTAGTGGACAATTGTGTGGTTGTCAGCAAGAGTATGCAGCAGTGGCTATTGGAAGGTAGCAGTTGGCAGTAGGGGCCAGTTGTAAGCAACAGTAGTGGCAGCTGTGGGCAGTAGTGGGCAGCAGTAGATAAGAGTGGCCAGTAGTGGGCAGCAGTACGTAGATAAGAGTGGTGTTGGGCAGAAGTATGCAGTGGTAGGCAGGACTGGGCAGCAGTACGCAATAGTGGTCATAAGGGGCAGGAGTGGTGAGTAGTGGGCAGCAGTTGACAGTAGTGGTTTGCAGTAGGGAGTAGTGGGCACTAGTGGACAGCAATGGGCAGTAGTAGGAAGTAGTCTTCAGCAGTGAGCAGAAGTGGACTTTAGTCTGCAGCAGTGACCATTTGTGGGAAATTGCGGACAGCTTTACTCGAACACTGTCATTATTATAATAATAATTGTTGCAATTAATTGCAATAATGATGCTATTAGTGGTTTGTGCTGCTGTGATGGACAGGAGATAAAGGGTATGCCCCTCCCACTGAGGAGCACAGACAGATGTGGCATCATCAGAATTTAAAATCGCAGAGTCTTTACTGCACTTTATTAATGAAACTACAGGTGCGTGGTGTAAGTGAGAGTTCATGGGCATGTGAGTGCATCTATTAGCCGTTAGAGTCCTTTAAGGTACATAAGAGCCACTTATCATTTGAATGGAACTCTAGAGAACCCCCTGATGTGTTTAGAGTATACTTACAACCAGGAGGCAATAAGTGGTGGACAATTTAGGTTTATTAAACACCAAAGCCTTTCTGAAGCAGATTTATTTTCGTATTGAAAAGGCTTGGAAGCGAAGGGTCAAGTGCTGGATACGCGAGATACAAGCAAGATTTATTTATTTATTTTTTTTAAGTTAGCAGTATGTAGAAATTAATTCTAAAATGTTTTACTTGTTTATGGGTTTATAATTGTGCTTATAGACAGTTCAAATGCATTGCCTTCTGAAGCATTTTCTCTAACTAATTAAAGTCACTTATCTGGCTAATCTGATTGGTTGTTAGCAAATATGATGCAAACCACACATCCAGCTTCCTAGACCTGGTTATTGGTAAATAACGCAGGTATTATTTGCACACTCCAACATAGTCAGGGTCCCAACAGCAATAACGCTCTATGATTAGAGACACAGCTTTAATATAAATCTCTGGATTTGCGTTCGTACATTAGCTCAAGTTACTCGCACGGTTTCTGGGTCGGTCAGAATCTGAAAAGCCGCGAGCGTGGGTTAAGTTGTTTATGTAACGCATAGAGTAGAGACGAGCAGCTTTTAAAAGGCCGTTCATTACGAGAGCTTGTTCAGATGTGACCATGAAGGTGACGTCTCTCAAGAGTGAGGCTCTGCTTTAATTAACCATATTGTGTTTATAACATCAGTAATCAAAAATAGGAGATAAATTACTCAAATAGACATTCCATCATACAATCAACAATGAAGGAGAACTGTGATAATGATGGACAGAAATATTTTTTTAAACATAACAGCTTAGAAATTAAATGAATACAGAAATAATAATACGTCAGATACTGTAATACGTCTCTGCTGGTTAGGCATCTTTTCTTTCTTTACACGGTTAATGAACAGACATGGACTTGGTAGTTGGATGGTAGGTTTCTCTCTCTCTCTCTCTCTCTCTTTCCTAATTCAGGTCTCCTAAACCAGTTGCGTGATTTACAGGGAAGACAGAATCTTCTCTTTTGTCCAATTCAGTTAATTTGCACGGGTTAGTTTTGCTCTATGACCAGTAGAAGGCTGGAACTTTTCGTTTGTTAATTGTTGGTCGGTCTTGTTTAGTTTGGAGTTCATTATGTCCGCTGGGTCCAGAAATGTGCCGTAAGAGAGTTTATTGCAGTCTCAGCTTTATATCATAGCTTGCTCAGGTCTGTTTTATGGCTCGGTGACTGGTTGAGTAACATCTGGAAAAGTTTACATTTTATAAATGCTGTGCAGCTGAGAACATTAATTCAGCTGCACAGCAAGCTGTACATCAGGAGCTGCCTTCTGATGAGACTGAATGAAAATTCTAATGTATTATTATTATTATTATTATTATTATTATTGTACAAGAAAAAGAACATCTAGTCCCATGTGATGCTTTTTCAGCGCTCACCCTTAGGAACTGCCCCGGCGGGGGTGGACATGGTGTAAATTAAGGCGTTCTCACACTCAGTTATCTTGTACCATGCCTGAGCACTCTCTCACAGAGTGTTCTCACATTGCACTTGACGTTCCAGGTCTGAGGATATTTAAATCATCAAGATGTGATTTTCTTTTTTGCATTGATGACACTGACTTGTGTACAGTAATGTTCATGATTTTATTCACCTTCTGGCTGACTGTATGTAGAGATGTTTTGGCTGAGATGAGGCACGACCCTTTTTTTTTTTTTTTTTTTGGGATTTTTTCCCCGATTTTCTCCCTAATTTAGTCGTGTCCAATTCCTCCCCGTCACTAGGGGGCTCCCACATTAAGGCTACTACTACCACTCAGCCGGGAGGGCCGAAGACTATCACGTGTTTCCTCCGAACCACGTGACGCCAGCCGACCGCATCTTTTCGAACTGCTCGCTCGCGCACCGTTGGCGTAACACACTCGGAGGACAGCGCTATCCGCTCCCTCCGTTGCGCGAGCTCACAGACGCCCCTGACTGGCTGTAGAGCCGTGATTAATGTGGGAGCACTAAGTACCTCTCATCCCTCCCCTCTGAGAGAGCTCGGCCAATCAGCTCTCTCTAGACCTCCGGCTGCGAGAGGTTACAGCATCACCCGGGATTCGAACTAGCGATCTCCTGATGATAGGGCGATCGCTTTAACCACTGCGCCACTCGGAGGCGAGGCACGACCCTTTAATGTGCCATGTAGATTTTGCAATTATGGAACCCAGCGACTTTCAGTAAATCTACTTATATAGCAAGGAAAGAAAAGTTTTTCTTTTTTTTTAAACCTAGTTGCAGAAATGACCAACTAAACATTGCATGCTGACATTGATAAAGTAGCGGATTGACGTAGCTGAGGTTGAGAGCATTTTCTTCACTTCACGCTCTTCATTATTAAGGTTCTTTAAAATTGATGTATGAATGGGACTCAGGAGCCCTGAGCTCAACAGAAACGTGACGAATCTCCTCTTTTGTTGTTAATTTTATCAACATTCATTCAAGGTCACTCCCATCTCTCTGCACACATTCTGGTCACAACCCTCATCCTCAATTCACTGATTCATTAAATTGCTGTTTGTGATGCTGTGTGTGCCACAAATCTGTAGGAAGAGCGTTACAGTCAGAGCTCTGAGATACTCGAGCTTATCGGTTATGAGCCCCCGGAGTGTGTGATCGAATCTATCAAAGATGTCACGCTCCAACGAAATCCATACTTGAGACGTTGTAGCAGGAAAATCCCTGACCCTCTGAACTTACTAATGAGTGAATGAATTTTTATTATCACTCTCTCATGTGTTATAAACAGTCAGGAGCGTGAATGCATAAATACAGATCACAAAGCAAATCACATGGAAAAGGACATGCAGAAGTCAAGACACCTGATTTGGGTTTGCTGTCATTTATTATTAATATCATTATCAATTTAATTATGGTTATTCATCCTGCTGAACTTCATGTCATGGTCGTTGAAGGTTCTTTAGCGGTTACATAAAACAAAGAGTCTCCAAGGTTTCTGTGGAAGCTAATGCTGTGTTGTAGTGTATTTACAGCCTTGGGCAAAAGTTTTGAGAATGACACAAATATTAATTTTCACAAAGTCTCCTGCGTCAGTGTTTTTAGGTCTTTTTGACAGATGTTACTCTGGAATACTGAAGTATAATTACAAGCATTCATGAGTGTCAAAGGCTTTTATTGACAATTACATTCAG
The DNA here is from genome assembly GCA_030347435.1 of Clarias fuscus. Classification (NCBI taxonomy): domain Eukaryota; kingdom Metazoa; phylum Chordata; class Actinopteri; order Siluriformes; family Clariidae; genus Clarias; species Clarias fuscus. The sequence goes on from CM059221.1 coordinate 1,597,992, forward strand.
TTTATTAAGTTTAAAGTGTCAGTATTTGCAGTGTTGATTCTTCTTTTTCAAGACCTCTGCAGTTTGCCCTGGAATGCTGTCAATAAACTCCTGGGCCACACCCTGACTGATGGCGCAGCCCATTCTTACATAATCTGAAAGTGATAACTAAGTGTCTCGGGGAACAAACCATGGAAATTTTGGCTCCATGGCCAAGAAACACCCCAGACCTTTATTTGACGCAAATATTTGTCACAGGACTTTGAAACTTTAATAGACTTTGACACAAATATTATTTTTTTATATTATCAAAACCATTAAACATGGCTGTACAGTTCTTACTAAACACATTTCAGCTCAGGAACCGTGGAGCTCTAGAGCAAGACCGTGATGTTTCTGACCGTACACCTTTGTATTGTTGTGACTTATGTCATTATTGTGTTTATGTCAGAGATCCTCTGGCCAGATGAACGCTGTGTGAGTTCCGGAGGGGGAATTCCAAGCCAAATAACCTCCTAAGAACCTTTTATATTCCTGAGATCTTTTTTTCTTTCTAAACACAGTAAATATTGCTGCAAAAGCACATTTAATTCTTCAACAGTCCCCTAAAGAACAATTTTTTTTTTGTAAAAGTTATGTATTTTACTAAATTACCTGCCATTGTGTTCTCCTCAGTGATTTGTTGGGCAAAAAGCTCAGAGTGAGCAGAAATCAGAGTGCAGAAGTCACATCTCAAATCTCTCATCTCATTGCTATCATGCCCCTTTTTTCACATTTCACGCCCCGATCACCAGCTTTCACCACCACCACTAGGGCGTCTGCCGGGTCTCCACCTCCCGTCGTGGTTGACACGGGAGCCGGGGAACCCATGCAACTAGGACGCGCCTCCTTGAACCCTGCAGAGCTAGAACGACGTTTCAGGGAGGGACTCTGCGCCTATTGTGGGTCAGCGGCACTCCATAGAGCTATATGTCCTTCACGCCCGGGAAACGATCAGGCCCGGTGAGTCAGGGGGGCAGCTCACCGGGTCACCTCCATCTCGCCGCCACAACACCCAGCATCTCACGTCTCATGGTTCAGGTACACCTCCAATTTGGCCACAGACGAGTCAAAAGTTCCGCGTTCATCGACTCCGGGGCCGCCGGGAACTTTATTGACTCCTCCTATGCCAAGAGATTGGGGGTGGAGACTGAGGCGTTATCCCAGCCGGTTCGAGTGACGTCCGTCGACGGTCGGCCCCTTTTCTCCAGCCCTATCACCACCCAGACTCGGCCCATCACCCTCACCATTGACCAACACCACGAGGAGATCCGCTTCCACCTCACCTCCATTTCCTCATCACCCATCATCCTAGGATACCCCTGGTTTCTCCAGCATGACCCTCTCATCTCCTGGTCTCAAAACCGGATCCTACAATGGGGGCCGACCTGCCTCGAGCTCTGCCTACAGGCGCCGGCTGGGGCGTGCTCTAGGGAATCCGAGGCCCCCGATGTTGACACCAACGCCATCCCTTCAGCATATCGTGACCTGGCTGAGGTCTTTTGTAAAAGACGTGCTAACCACCTTCCTCCGCATCGCCCCTATGACCTGGCGATTGAGATCCAGCCAGGCTCCACTCCACCCCGCGGCCGTCTATACTCTCTCTCTTCCACCGAGATGCGGGCGATGGAGGAGTATGTGTCCTCCGCTCTCCATCAGGGTACCATCCGACCCTCTTCCTCGCCCGCTGCCGCGGGGTTTTTCTTCGTAAAGAAGAGTCCGGGCGAATTATGTCCATGTGTCGACTACCGGGGGTTAAACAACATCACCCTAAAAAACCGACATCCGCTGCCGCTTACCAACTCAGCCCTGGACGCCCTCTCTGGTGCCACCATTTTTTCAAAGTTGGACCTCCGGAGCGCCTACAACTTGGTGCGTATCAGAGAGGGCGATGAGTGGAAGACGGCCTTCATCACCCCTACTGGACACTATGAGAGTTTGGTCATCCCATTTGGACTCTGTAACGCTCCCGCAGCTTTCCAGCAGTTCATCAATGATGTTCTCTGGGACATGTTGGGAAAGTGGGTCTACCTACCTAGACGATATACTCATCTACTCCCGTACCGCCGAAGAACACATCCGACACGTCAGGGCAGTTCTTAAGAGATTGCTCGCCCACCGACTGTACTGTAAGCTGGAGAAGTGCGCTTTTCACAAGCGCTCCACCACGTTCCTGGGTTTTGTCATCTCGTCCCAGGGTGTGGCCATGGACCCGCAGAAACTGGAAGCTGTACGTCATTGGCCCCTACCCAAGACTCTCAGGCAGCTTAAACAGTTTCTCGGGTTTGCGAACTTCTATCGTCGCTTTTATTATTTAGAGGTGGGCGCTGAGGCGGTTCTCTCCCAGCGGGGTCCAGACCAGAAACTACACCCTTGTAGTTTCTTCTCCAAAAAATTTAACCCCACTCAGCAGCGATACGGGGTGGGGGACCGCGAGCTGCTGGCCATAAAGTGGGCATTGGAAGAATGGCGACACTGGCTCCAGGGTGCCAGAGAACCATTTATCGTCTGGACGGACCACCAAAACCTCAGCTCCATCAAGACCCTTAAACAACTCAACCCCAGTCAGGCGCGGTGGGCTCTCTTTTTCGAGCATTTCAATTTCCATCTATCCTACCATCCGGGGTCAAAAAACACCAAAGCCGACGCCCTCTCCCGACAACATGAGGGGGACGTTCCCCGGACGGACCCCGCGCCCGTCCTGTCACCCTCTAAGATCATCGTGCCACTCCGTTGGGACCTGGAGACTAGGGTCCGTCAGGCGCAAGCCACGGAGACCGAACCGGCAGGTGCGCCGCCTGGACGACTTTTCGTTCCAAGGACCGTCAAAGCCGATGTCATTAAATGGGGCCATTCTTCACCGCTGTCGGGGCACCCAGGCACACAGCGCACCCTTCAACACGTAGTCCGTCTGCATGGGTTCCCAAAGGACATCGTCTCGGACAGGGGGCCCCAGTTCACTGCACGGTTCTGGAAGGCCTTCTGCCGTCTGATCAATTCTACCTGCAGTCTCTCCTCAGGCTATCACCCCCAAACAAATGGTCAGACGGAACGGGCCAACCAACAACTGGAGCGCTACCTGAGGTGCTTTGTTGCCGACCGTCAGCGCTCCTGGGCTCGCTATCTCATTTGGGCGGAGCTCTCCCACAACCTCCACGTCTCCTACACCACGAAGCTGAGTCCATTTGAGGTATGCCAGGGTTTCCAACCTCCGATGTTCGAACATCAAGAACCGGAGGTCGAAGTACCCTCAGCCCAACAGTTGGTCCGAAGGTGTCGGCGGTCCTGGACTCAAGCCAAGGAGGCCATTCAGCACGCCAATACCCTCTACACCTCACAACATCGCCGTCGACACCCTCCGGGACGATTGTACCACACAGGTGACAAGGTATGGCTCTCCACCAAAAATCTAAACCTCCATACAGAGTCCAAAAAACTCTCGCCTAGATTCATCGGTCCATATCGCATCACCCCAGAGGTACACAGTACCTGGTTGACTGGGAGGGCTACGGCCCCGAGGAACGGTCTTGGATTCCGGTCCGGTTCGTCCTGGACCCCGAGCTCATACGGGACTACCGTCGTCGGGTATCCGCCACGCCATGACCGTCGAGAGTCGGTCCTGGACAGGGGGGTACTGTCATGCACACTCGCTCCGCGACCGGCACGAGGACCCGGAAGTAAGCCGATCGCGCTTTAAGAAAGCATAAAAGGAAACAAGATGGCGCGTCACATCGCTCAGTCATTGAGTTCATTCATGCCTTCGCTATCGCTTCACCAACTATTCCGTGAGTACTCACCTATTCAGATCGCTTCCTTGATTGAGTGTGTGTTGCCAGAACGCGGGTTTATTTGTGTACATCCTTGCTCTTTGTGTAAGAGAGTTCTAAGAGTAAACGTGTGGTTATCCTGCCTGCTCGCGCTGCTTCCGCGTTTGGGTTTAACGTCCACGCAACACGGGTAAACTGCTAAGGCTACTGTGTGCATCCCTCGGTTGCTCGTGACAGTTAAAGCCTTTGACGACCTTAACAAGAGGTTTATCTCTGCTCCCATCCTCACTATCCACTCATGTCTGTGTTTCCTTCTGGCTCTCCCTTTTAGTTATGCTGTTATAGTTAGTCCTACCAGAGTCCCTGCTTGCACTTTGCACTAAATACATTCACCTTATACATGTTGACTGTGACCATACCTAACTGCCATCTCTCCTTATTTTCTGTTCTCTCCTCTTCTGCTCTCTCCTCTCTCTCTCTCCCTCTCTCCTTTTCCCTCTCCCTGTCTCTCTGTCGAGCGATAAATGTCGCTCCTGAGTTGCCAGTGATCCAGACCCCTCTGGACCCGTCTAACCCGTGCGGAGTCCTGCTTCTGGTTGGAGATCTCATCGCACGGATGCCCCGTGTGGTCTGCCTGGATTCGTGTGGTGGCTGGGGATGGTTTCCACGAAGACTGTCCTGTCCTCGATTGATGCTGACAGCTGTTCTCTGGGCACCTGTGACTTCAGTTGTTCGATAGCTCAGGGCTGGAATTTCCTACAGTCTACCTGAGCCTCCAGGAACAAACTGGACTCCTTTTAATTTAAATACATCTCTTGTTATACTGAACTTCCAGTCCCATTGTCTCATCGCAGCCATGGAGTTGGACATAGCGACCAAGGTTCAGCAGGCTCTGACCCAAGAGCCTGGGCCATTTAATGTTCCACCTTCGCCTATGCTCACAGGTCTTGGAATGGGCCCATGGATCCAGGCTATCTTGCCACCCAGGCACCGCCCAGACCCATTTCATCATCCAGCAATAATTCTGGTGGTCCATGTTGGGGAGGGACATGTCCAAATTTGCAACATCTGCACCCATAGTAAGCACGACAACCGACCGTTTCAGATTCGTTTCGCCTTTTCAGACCCCTATCGGTCCCTCACCATCCTTGATCTTATATCTCTGTAGACTTTGTTACTGGTCTACCTTCATCTGAAGGCAACACCTGTATCATGACCATTGTTGACTGCTTTTCTAAATCAGTGCATTTTGTTCCCCTTCCTAAGCTGCCCTCCGCCAAGGAGACTGCAAAGAAACTCATCCTTCATGTATTTCGGGTTCAGGGTCTTCCCACGGACACTGTGTCAGACCGGGGCTCACAGTTCACCTCTCGGTTTTGGGGAGCATTCTGCAGGTTCATCAGGGCTACTCCCAGCCTATCGTCAGGTTTCCATGCCCTGTCCAACTGACAAACCAAGCAAGTGAATCAAGCACTAGAGGTTTCCATCCGTTGCATGACGACTCGGGACTCTACCACCTGGACCAAGTTTCTTCCTTGGGTCGAATATGCCCACAACTACCTACCTTTCGCTTTGACGGGACTGTGCCCGTTTGAGTGTTGCTTAGGCTACCAACCTCCGCTCTGCCCAGTCCAATAATTAGAGGTGGAGATTCCCTCAGCCCAACACTTCGTCCCTTGCTGCAAACAAATATGGCTACGTGCAAGAAACAGGCGGACTGCCACCACACCAAGGCCCCCAGATACTGAGTAGGGTACAGAGTCATGCTTGCCATATTGGACATCCCCCTAAAGACACTGCCACGCAAGCTCCCTCCTCATTTCATCAGCCCCTTCACAATAACCAAGATATTCAACCCATGCGCCGCCCGACTCTTACTCCCCTCTTCCATCATAAATTGTCCTCTATCAATGTTTTTTTTAAAACTTAATTATTTAGTTTCTACATTCTAGAACAATACTTAAGATTTCAAAACTATGAAATAATACAATTATTAGGTATAGTTAAATAATTAAGTAACAAAAACAACAGTTATTTTAAGACATGAAGGTCACAAGAACAGTATTGTGTGCATTTGCAAAACCCATCAAGCTCAATGATGAAACTGTCTCTCATGAAGACCTTACCAGGAAAGCAAGACCAAAACTGAGCTCTGCTGCAGAGGAGAAGTTCATTTAGAGTCAACAGCCTCAGAAATCACCAATTAACAATTAGCACCTCTGATTAGAGCTGCTATGAAGCCTTACAGAGCAGAAGTAGCAGATATACATCTCAATATCAACTGTTCAGAGGAGATTATTGTGTATTTAGGATAAACACCTTCAGTATTGTTTTACGGTGTAGAAAGAAATATAAATCAGGAACGACCGTGGAGTTAGAAGGGGTGTACAAACTTTTGACTGGGAGTGTGTGTGTCTGTTTTTACACAGCAGCCACTGAAACACTGAGCGTTAGTTTTAATTCAACAACTAGAACAAGTATTTATTTATTTATTTATTTATCTATCTATTTCATTTATTTGCAGGTATCGGTGTATGACGAGGGTCGGCTCTGTAACTCTGGTTAATTAAATTTCTCATGAACACAAGCCCAAGGCTGCTCAGACAGAAATGGGACTGGATAAAGAGTGTCTTTAACAAACCGCAAGAAGAGAAACTTTCATTCCAATCTAAATAATTCCAAACCGTGCTGGATTTAATCGTTTATTTTAAGTGAATAATGTAAGTAAATAAGTAAATAATTTTTGTAATTCTCTTGCGAGATCAGAGTGAGAGTTTACTGCGATCGAGGTCGGGAGGAATAGAGACGGAATTGGAGCAGCACTGAGAGTGAAAGTGTGTCAGGACAGATGGAGAGAAGATTAAAGCGAATGGGAATAAACCTGTGTGTATGTGTGTAATGTGTGTGTGTGTGTGTGTGTGTGTGCGTGTATACCGTATGAGGTCGAGCAGAGCGTCGGCTGAGCTCATGATAGGTTTGCTGCTGTCCTCAGAGTCCTCTTTCTGGGCCACGCCCCCTGGGTGGATGATGAGAACCATGACGATGCCGACCACCACCGCCAAGAACGTGGTCCAGAGGTAGTAGGAGATGGTGATAAGACCTAACCTGCTCGAGCACTTCGGCTCCAGAGCCGCCAGACCTGACATGAGACTAAGAGAGTGAGAGGGAAAGAGAGAAAGAAAGACAGAAAGAAATAGCAGAGTGAGACAGACAGGAAAATACAGATGGAAAGAATGAAAACGAGACAGACAGAGAAACAGAGAAAATGCCAAAGAGACAAACAGAAAGAGAAACATACAGAAAAAAAGAGAGAAAGAGGGACAGAGAGTGAGACACAAGAGAAGACAGATGCGGTAACTCATGGTTACAGTCTTTGCTCCTAACACACCACTATGAGGCTAAATGCTGCACGTTTCTGCTAAATGAACAAAAATGAAAGAAAAAAGCTATTTGGTTTTGGATATTATAGAACACAACGTACAGGTTTTCTGCAGCACTAAGCCATGATGACTCTCATCCTTCCTGTCCCTCAGGCCTACTGAAATACTCTAATCTCCAAACAGGAAGGAAGCTGCTGACGAGAAACAAGTTGAGACACTTGACCTTGCGGTGACCTTGACCCTGTGTGTATCCATCCTGAAATCGAATCAGTTTATCTGTGGGTTACGACGATCATTCCGTAGAGCAAACATCCACCTCTGTGTGTGGAGAAGCCCAGGCTAATGAGACTCTCGTTACAGTGAGTGGGGTTCGAACGCACACAAACGCGCAGGTTTGCACAGGGCTGGATCCACCCACGTTCAGTCTCTCAGGCAAGGTGTGAGCTCCAGCAGTGCAGGCTTTAACACATCGTTTCAGCGGTGTGATGACAAGGCGAAGCGTTTATGTAAAGATTGTTTCATATTTCAGTAAATGTATGTTATTTCTTGTAGTGCTTGTTGTTATGTACGCGCATCACTTGCATGCCCCCTAGTGGTCCAGTGGTAAACATGCAGCACTCTAACGCCGAGTGTTCATTCAGCCCATCGTCATGTACAGTAGTCAACATTTCTCCTACGTCATTTCATCAAATCATTCAGGTTTTCAAATGTCGCTCCAATGTCTGTATCGTTGCCAATTTAACGTCACCACAACCTCTTAACAACCAAATATTCCTGTTGGGTTTTAAAAGTCTTTTAAACAGTTTTAAACTGCTCACTTAAAGAAGGAAGAAAAGAAAAAAAAAAGACATTTGTGTCAATAAAAAAAGTTAACAAAGTGAACCAAGCAACATGTAAAAAAAAAAAACATTAGCTAGGGATAATTATTAAAGACAAATTTATTCCTAATTTTTTTGGTGTTAGTTAGCATGATGATAACTTTGACCTGAATGCTAATCGCTAGCTGTCAGTATACAGAGCGCCAGGTTGTAGGTGTACGTAGGAGCAGAGAGATTATAGTGAAGCGTATGAGCTCTGAGTCTCACTGTCACAGTAAAGCTGTGGTTAAAAAACCTGTGAAAGCACAGGTTAAAGAAAACGTTAAAAAAAAGAATATGGAGAAGGAAACTAAGGGCTCATGAGCCAACACACAGCACATGTACAATAATCACAGAGTTTTTATAAAGTTGCTGATAGAAGTTACAGGATAGATTCTGACGTACATACAGTACAGCTCTACTTTCTGCAGATCTGACCGGACCGATAGTGCTTCACACACACTCTGTCTTTAAATTAATGCAGGCAGGTCTACATTTTCAATCATATCTTGGTTGCTTTGTTTCACTTTCAAAGTGAAATACACAGGAAGTATATGATAAAAAAAAACAAAAACCGAATACTTATGGCCTTAACTCGGTATTTCTCTAGACTCCCTTTTTTTATTTTTCTGAGGCCGTGCAGGAGAGACTGCTTGTCCTGTTCTTATTATAACCCTCTTTTATTAAAAATGATTGGATTCTGTTTTTTTCTTTTCATTCATGAAATTTAATTAACCATCTCTTACAAATGCATCATCCTTCCTGAGCTTTATTTGAGACAAATAAAGGTCTAACTTTAAATGTTATTTTGATTACACCGCTCTGAGAATATGGCACACACACACACACACACACACACACTCAGGCCCAGCTTCTGCCTGAATCCTGAGATTTAAACTCATAACTTTCGTTCTTATTTTCGAGTCACGGTGTGATCCGTTCCCTTTATATATGACGGAACAGCTGGATGTGGCTGAGGTTCGATTATAGTGCTTAAGGCATTGGGCTACTGATTGGCTCAAATCCCAGCAACACCAAGTTGTCCCTGTTGGGGCCCCTGAGCAAGGCCCTTGTTAACCCGCTGCTCAGATATAAAATTGGATTCAAATGTAAGTCGCTGTGAATAAGGGCGTTTGCCAAAATGCCTGAATGTACTGTATTGGTGTTAGTTTTAATGAACAGCTGACCGGAATCTGTTGGAAAAGTTCGGACGTTTTTCAATTTTAATAAAATGAAAACTAAAAGACAAATGACATGAGTGCCAATATTTTATTCACAATAGAACATAAATGTTTAAATGGGGAAATTTTTACAATTTTATCCACTAATTTCAAATTTGATCTACAGGTCTCAAAAATGTTGGGATAGAAGCAACAAAGGGCCGAAAAAGCAAGAAATTTTGATACGCTGGGAGAACATCTAGCATCAGGTCTGTAACACGGTTAGCTATAAAAAGGGATGTCTTAGAGAGGCAGAGTCTCTTAGAAGTAAAAATGGCCAGATGCTCTCCAATCTGTGAAAGAGCACATAAAAAGATTGTGGAAAACAAAGTTCCTCCACATCACATTGCAACGGCTTTTCAAATCTCATCATCTACAGAGCATAACAACTTCAAAAGATTTAGAGAAACTGGAGAAATCTCTGTGCGGAAGGGACGAGGCCGAAGACGTTTGATGGAAACCCTTGGGCTACAGGCCCTCAGACGACACTGTGTCACTCATCGGCATGATTGTGTCATTGACGTTACTAAATGGGCCCAGGAATACTTGCAGAAACCACTGTCGGTAAACACAATCTGCCGTGCCGTCTGCAGATGCCAACTAAAGGCCAAGAAATAAAAAGAAAACCCCTGAAGGAGAATTACCCAGAGTTATTATGGAAGAGGATTCTAAGCTAAGCTTAGACACTAAGCTCCTCCACACCAAACCCTAGTCTCCCTCCCCACCAAACACTAACCCCCTGCCAACCAAACACTAGCCCCTCCACACCAAATAGACACTAAGATTCTCCCCATTAAACACTACCCCCCACCAAATACTAACCCCCCCATCAAACACTAGCCCCTCCCCACCAAACACTAGCCCCTCCCAACCTAACACTAAGCTCCTCCCCACCAAAAATTAGCCCCCTTCCTATCCTTTGCTCACAAAGGAATGGGTGCGGTCAGGAACAACACTCAGGTAGGCTGCTATGTTTAAACCTTGTTCAATTGTTACTATGGGGCCCAAAGTGTGCCAAGACAATCTCCCCCACACCATTACACCACCACCACCACCACCACCACCACCACCACCACCACCACCAGCCTGAACCCCCGACCCATACTGATACCAGGGTGGATCCAGCTAATTCTGACCCGACCATGGATACCAACAACCGTATCACGTTTAAAGTCAGTTAAATCACCGCTCGTCCCCATGCTGATGTTGGGTTGTGTCTGATGAAGTGTATATTGTTGTAAGTGAGTGTAGATTGCTGTACGTACAGTAGTGTGTGTTATCTGAAGAGTCTGTACAGTGGATCCATGGTAATTTGTTTTCTCAGGTAATTAAAAGACTAGACTCAGTCTCCCATGAGGTGTTGACGAGTTTAATTTTAAGGATTAATGTCATCAGGACCCGCTTGTTGATTTTAGAAGAACACGTCCCAGTATTACTCACGCAATCGTTCACGACACATCGAGCACAAAGACCTCAAAGACCTGGGCCCTGGAATTGATCACGAGCTGCAGAGCGGTTTGTTCTGCCTGATCGATCTTAGCTCTTTCAAGGTTTGCAAATATTCTCCTGACTTTGCCTGATTGCTGTTTGATTAAACTCCTTCCTACTCGCTGTAATTGTGCCGGTTTAGTCCAGGCTGCTGACATTCGCCGTCATGGCGATGAGAGCGGAGTGGGCGCAGCCTCAGGACGTATTTTTTAAAAGCATTATTAAGAATGTTCGGAATCCGTCTCGATCGCCCACACACACACACACACACACACACTCACACACACACACTCTGACCTACAGTAGACGAATTTGAAAAACAGAAACACACCGTTTCGTACAGTACGTTCCGTCTAGTAGGATCTGCACACCTGTATGTTCTATTTGATTTCTAATGTTCGTAAATTTATTTTCAACTTGATATTCATTGAGCTTTTTTATTTATCTATTTTTTTTTAAAGCATATATTTCTAAAGCATAATATATTATATTAATTGTTGTTTTTCTTTGTGGTTCATTTAAGTCCCGCCTACAAACAAAATTGGAATTGGAGCGGCATATGACGGTTACATGGAGTATAAACTCGCACGGTATTAATACTTAGCCGCGGTCCTGGAGCCGCAAAACATGAGACAACAAATGCAATGAAGCATCCACAGAGTGTGATTGCTTCGTTTCGTTTTGTTTTTTGTTTAAATATTTCTACCCACAAAAAAAATGTCATACATTTTATGAGAATGTAAACAATTATAATTATATATTCAAAAAGCATTAAACAGTAATTAATGAAGCAAAGTCAATAATAATTGTTGTTATGAGACTTTGCTTAAAATACAGTCTCAGGTACAGTGTGTGTGTGTGTGTGTGTGTGTGTGTGTGCAAAAGGAAATGTGCTGCTTAGTTTTAATGAACGTCCAGCAGATTCAAACAAAATTGGTCTGAGGATTTTACTTCTCTTTTTCATGCAGCAAAACCCCTAATGCTTTCTTATCTTTTCTCTTTGTCTGAGTGATTATTTACATCATGTGCTGCTTTCTCTCCTGGTATACAAATAAATCACTGTATAATTTTTTTTATTTATTTTTTTTTATGCTGGAATAGTAATGTTTGGAAATCAAAAAACAAAAAATGAAACTTCTTCAGAACTTGGACTAATCCCCTCCCCACCTCCCCACATATTTAATAAAATATTTCCCAACTGTGTTTGACTGATGGCACTTAGTTAGTGCCCCAGTAACCCAGTGGAAGTACTGTATCTATCCAATGATGGAAACTTCAAAGCACTTTTTGTAAGTCACTCCGGATAAGATCATCTGCCAAATGCCTAAAGGTAAAAATGTTTTTTGTACCAACCTAATAATCATAAGTCATAAAATAAACATGAATAACAAATTATGTACAAACAAAAAACCCACACTGGGGTCTCAGACTTTTATATGTTCCTGTACTCGCTCTTATAGTTTACGATATTTTAATTAGTACCGTAAGTGTTTTGTTGTAAATACCAGCGCTCATGTTAGACGTGGCAAAACCATCTCCTTACCGCCATCCACCTCATCCGCCTCACGTGCAACTCGAAGATTTTATTTTCCCCTTTTAATTCCGCAGGAAGTCATTTTTTCATCAAGAAACTGGAGAAAATCAATGCCTGTACTCTGGTGTTAAATGGATTTTGCAGTGTTGTTCCTATTATTCCTATTTTTATTAGTGGTGCTTGCAAAGTGAAGCACTACTAATATTATCTCACTGGTCTATCATTCTTCTCTTTCTTTTTCTTCTGCTTCTTCTTCCGTCTAAAACTTTGGTGCGTAACTAGTCCTGTACCGTATGACGTAGACCCATGAAAGAGGCTTATTCAGGAATGGGGTGCCATGACTTTTCTAAGGAACTACCATAAAAACACGTGTTGTGTGTATCTGTGCTATTTATTTACCTGTGTGACCCATTTAAAATTTTTTGCTCAGTCATGTTTGTATAGTTGGTTAAGATAAAATAAAATACAGTGGGACCTTGGATTGCGAGTAACATGGGTTATGAGTGTTCCGCAAGATGAGCAAAGATTTTCAACACATTTTTATTTAAAAAACGAGCAAGTGTTGGTTTACGAGTGCTGAGTATCATGTATCACGCATGGGCCTCTTATTTTGACTCCGCGCGTCACTCTTGCTCTGCGGAATTATGGGTAATCATCTCCCCTGCTCCCCTGGGTCTTAGTGCTCGTCACTTACTGGTATAATCAACATCTCCCTCTGTGTTTCAGCGTCTCCTATGTGTGTGCGCACACGTAATTTGAGACGGACACACACACACACACACACACACACACACACACACACACTCCGACACACGGACACACACTCTTTTCACCCACCTCCCCGGCTTCACTCACGCACACAGAAACTCAGCTCTGTTATCTGAAGATAAGGTGCTGATTCTTTTTTTTTTTTTTTTTTTTACAGCAGTGATTTCTTTTTTCCCCCGTTAAAACTGCGCTTCCATTGTGTGTGTGTGTTTGTTGTGAAACTTAGAAAGCGAGGTGGGGAGAGGGAGGAGGAGTGTTACTGTGTAAAACGAGGCGAGGGAAGGGGCTAATTCCACACACACACACACACACACACACACTCACACACACGGCGCCTGCATGCCCAAACGGAAACACTTATATGTCGTGATTTATTTTTTACTTTTTTTCAAAGGTAAAGTGCAGGTTAATCTGTTTTATTTGCACTTTATAGATTGTATTAATTATTTTTATGTATTTATTTTTTTGGGCTGTGGAACGAATACTTTGAGTTTTCATTATTTCTTATGGGAAAATCTGATTTGATTTCCGAGTGTTTTGGATCACGAGCCCACTTCCGGAACGAATTATGGTCGTAAGCCAAGGTTCCACTGTAAATCAAAAAAACATATTGCCTATTTTGTGCTGAAAAAAAAAAAAAAACACATTACTCTACACTGCACAATCCTGTGCCCTAAATAGGGGTACTGTAAACATAATATAGTCTAATAGAGGGCAAAATAAAGCCCTATACAGTAGCTCACAAAAGCAAGTACGCCCCTGACATTTCAGCAAACACTGTATTATGTTATTATGTTCTGAAGGGACATGCAGAATTTATTGTCTAAGTACACCCTAAGGGAACACCTGGACTATTGTATTGTTGGTGGGATCCTCTTCCACTTCTCCATAATGACATCACAGAGCTGCTGGATGTCAGACACACGACGCTTCGCCACCGCCCGCTCGAGGACGCCCCACAGGTGCTCAATAGGGTTCAGGTCTGGAGACATACTTGTCCACTGACAAACACATGGACACGATGAATAGGACATGAGACTCTGCATGGTTAAAGATGTACAGCTGTTAGGGTGCACTCACTTTTGTTGCCAGATATTTTGACAATAACGTCTGTATGTATGTGATTTTCAGAGGACAGTAAATCTGTACTGTTATACAAACTGCGCATTGATGACGGAATATATCCAAGTTTCATCTGTATAGTACTGTCCTTCAAGAAGATATACTAAAATGTTCACTGACGTTAGAGGGGTGTAACATACTTTTGTGACTGGGTGTACACAGTCCGTTTACAGCAAAACAAATAATGTGTACAAATAAAAATGTCAAAAATGCTCTGAACCCCAGCTACGTTCTCAGGTTGGTTATGAGTAACATTATAAGATTTACGTCTGACTGTTACAAAGACGGGCTGGTACTGGAGACTCCTTCCTCTAATGCTACTGTAGGTGAACGCGTCCTTCATTCCCCGCGTTGAGCCGTTGCTATAGAAACAATAAAGTATCAGAAGCAGCGCATTAATGTAACCCTGCGCTCGTGTCCGAGCTGCTGTACGAGAACCTCACTACCCACTGTGGCGTTGATGGTGCTGCATCATTACAGATCCATTTCTCCTCCCTGCTGCACTCAATACACACACACACACACACACACACACTCATACATATGTATGTATAAGTCACAGGAGGATCGGTCACTATCTTCTGACCTGCAAGAGGAAAACAGGCTGCTGATGGTCTCGTGGTTCGGTCCGTCTCACCGGTGAGACTGACACACATGTTCAGATTGACACGTCTGATGGTTTAACACGTGAGACCTCGCGTGCAGCGTCGAATGCTAAGCGCTCTCTCTCTCTCTCTCTCTCTATGTTAATATGCCATCAGTAACATCAACAAGCTCCCGCTCACTTCTAATGACTTTCTTTTGAAATAACAAACCACATCTGCATTATCACGTCTCTGAACAGCTCTGCCTTCTCCTTAATGCATGAAGAAAAACAAGGGGAAATAAAAGCCGCGTGATGAATAGGACATGCGGGTTTGAAATGTGGAACTCTGGATATATTTATTCGGGGATTTTCAGTCGCCACAGTTTTGCGGCTTTAAGTCATTACATGCAGGTTCTTTTTTTTTTTTTTCTCGATTGTTTTGTGTAATAATTGATAATCAGATGAATTTTCACACTGCAATTTAAATATTCTTAAATCTAACCAAACTATCTATAATTTCTTAAAATAAGTTTACAACAAACAATATATAAGATATAATATTAATATTAACCTTATTCCTTGTGAAATGCTGCTAAAATTGCAAGCGAAAAAAAAAAGTTTTCTTATTCTATCTGCTTTTATGAATTTGTTGCCTGAAAGAATGAATAATTCCCTGCCAATAGGACAAGACATTTTTTGTTTATCAGTAGTAATGATTATCCTGTTGCTTTATCATTAATTACACTTTTATAAAAAGTTTAAGTAATAACGTAATTAAATGAATAATTTTTTCACTTTAATATTTGCTAAATAAGGAAAGACGAACTGTGTGTGTCTATCTTTTATCATTTATAATTCCATTACATCAAGTCTTCTTTTATAAATGTTAAATAAACTTTATTACCACCTTGAGGAAAACTCAAAAAGTGTGTTCTGTACACGTCCCTGCGAGCTGTTACCATGGAAACCATAATGCACTATAACACTCGTTCCCCTTGTATTCTTTCCTCCAAAGTGTGTGAGTGTGTTTGTCCATCAGAGAGCCATAAGAACTCAAACTCAAACACACACACACACACACACACACACACACACACACACACACACACACACACACACACACACACACACACACACACACAGCCACAGAAGTCACGAACAGCTAAACACCACCACTGATCCCATCTCACACCTCTGATTATGTCCCCTTCTATACAGCAACCGAGTGTGTGCACTGCTGCTGCTACTGCTAATAATACTGCACCCTAATAAGGTTTTTATAGAACATATAGCATTATGTACGTATATATACATCAATCAACCATAACTAACGCGATAACATGGAGTATTAAATAGACCCGTGTAAGCTGGTGACAGGATCAAGGGCACCTGAGGCCCTTGAACTCCAGAAAGCAAAGAGCTCCAGGTCCCCGAACTCCGCCTCCAAATTTCCAAGATAAGCAGACAAACAAGTATGATCCACGAAGGCCCCGTCCCGCAACCCACAGCACCAAAAGGATCCACTACCAACATCCTATGACAGACACCATAGCGCCCCCAGAGGCCTTGTGGAGTTATTCATCAAGCTTGTGGCACAGGGGGAATTGATAACTCAGGTGTTATTTTATGACATGAAGGTGAGCTGTTCTGTTACAGTTCTTGAAAGAACAGTATTGGGTCGAGTGCGTTCGTAAAACCCATCAAGCCCCATAATGAAACTTTTTTTCATGAAGATCTTCCCAAAGCAAGGTCAAAACTTCCCAATGCGACGTGGCGACATAGCTTACAGCAGGTTATGGTCGCTGAACCACTGGATGTCCAGGTGGAAAATAACATGGGCTTCATAGACAACTGGAAGACCTTTGAGGGCAAAGCTGGCCTGTTAGGGCGGGACGGTGTCCATCCCACTCGGGAAGGTGCTGCTCTCATTTCTTGCAGGATAGCACATAGTCTCAGAAGAGGCCTAGTTAATCGGTGACGATCCAGAGCCCAGGCCAGGGAGCAGACAGACAGGCTAAACCAACCGTCTGCTAGCTGCAGAGAGTCGTCACTCAGGGTCCATCATATTGAGACTGTGTCTGTTCCCCGAGCTAAACATAAACATACATTTAGAAAGACTCAGAAAGTCTGTTTTAGTAATTTAATTAACATAGATACCACAAACTCAGATCACACTGAATGCGCAGCCGACACCTCTGATCTGAAGCTAGGACTGTTAAATATTAGATCTCTCGCATCTAAAGCAGTTATTGTTAATGAAACTATCACAGATCAGGAGTTTGATATATTATGTTTAACAGAAACCTGGATTAAACAGGACGTGTATGTAGCTCTAAATGAAGCTAGTCCTCCTGGATACAGCTACATACACCAGCCTCGGCTAACTGGTAGAGGAGGAGGAGTCGCAGTTATTTATAACCATAATCTGACTATCAAAAACACGGACACAAATTTAATGCATTTGAAGTTCTCTATAGTAACTTAAAAAGTGTAACTACAAATATGAAGTCAGCTCAGTCGATCCCGCTAATCATCATTTACAGACCCCCAGGGCCGTACTCGGAGTTTCTCTGCGAATTTGCAGATTTCCTCTCAAACCTTGTCATCTCTGTAGACAAAGTGTTAATTGCTGGAGACTTTAATATTCATTTTGAGGATCCAGAAGACCCTCTGAGAACAGCATTCTTGTCCATACTGGACTCAGTAGGAGTAAATCAGTGTGTAGTAGGACCCACTCATAAAGCAGGTCACACTTTAGATTTAATATTATCCTTCGGATTAATTATAGGAAATATAACCACAATTCCACAGTCTGAAGTTATCTCAGATCACTACCTTGTCTCGATTAAAGCGTGTTATAGTAATAATGTATGCAGCACAGCACCGCGCTTCCACCTTAAACGTACATTTACATCAAATACCGCACAGAGCTTTATCAATAATCTTCCAGAGTTATCAACTTTGATTGGATCGCCATCTGACTTCACAGAACTCGAACAGGCGAATGAATATCTAGAGTCAGCACTTCGTTATAGCTTAGATAATGTAGCTCCAGTTAAAAGGAAAATGATTAGAGATAAGAAACTCGCTCCTTGGTATAATGACCACACACGTGCTTTAAAACAAGCCGCTCGAAAATTCGAACGTAAATGGCGCCAAACTAAATTGTTAGTATTCAAAATAGCTTGGAAGGAGAGCATTCTGAACTATAAAAAAGCTCTCAGTGATGCTAGATCAACGTATCTCTCCACTCTTATAGAAAATAACAAAAACAACCCGAGATGTTTATTTAATAGACAAATTAATTCTTTATTCATGGCTGTGTTTTTGGGCAAAATTGTGAGTGAGCCCACGCCCTTGGATGAGAAGCAACCCCACACATGAATGGTCTCAGGATGCTTTACTGTCGGCATGACACAGGACTGATGGTCGCGCTCACCTTTTCTTCTCCGGACAAGCCTTTTTCCAGATGCCCCAAACAATCGGAAAGAGGCTTCATCCGAGAATATGACTTTGCCCCAGTCCTCAGCAGTCCATTCGCCATACTTTTTGCAGAAGATCAATCTGTCCCTGATGTTTTTTTTGGAGAGAAGTGGCTTCTTTGCTGCCCTTCTTGACACCAGGCCATCTTCCAAAAGTCTTGGCCTCACTGTGTGTGCAGATGCGCTCACACCTGCCTGCTGCCATTCCTGAGCAGCTCTGCACTGGTGGCACTCCGATCCCGCAGCTGAATCCTCTTTAGGAGACGATCCTGGCGCTTGCTGGACTTTCTTGGACGCCCTGAAGCCTTCTTAACAAGAATTGAACCTCTTTCCTTGAAGTTCTTGATGATCCTATAAATTGTTGATTTAGGTGCAATCTTAGTAGCCACAATATTCTTGCCTGTGAAGCCATTTTTATCCAACGCAATGATGGCTGCACGCGTTTCTTTGCAGGTCACCATGGTTACCAATGAAAGAACAATGATTTCAAGCATCACCCTCCTTTTAACATGTCAAGTCTGCCATTCTAACCCAATCAGCCTGACATAATGATCTCCAGCCTTGTGCTCGTCAACATTCTCACCTGAGTTAACAAGACGATTACTGAAATGATCTCAGCAGCTCCTTTAATGGCAGCAATGAAATGCAGTGGAAAGATTTTTTTCGGGATTAAGTTAATTTTCATGACAAAGAAGGACTATGCAATTCATCTGATCACTCTTCATAACATTCTGGAGTATATGCAAATTGCTATTATAAAAACTTAAGCAGCAACTTTTCCAATTTCCAATATTTATGTAATTCTCTACTGTACAGTAGTGAGGACTTCATGAACTTCCTTAATAATATAATTGTAAATATATGGCTTTGTAACCGGACAATGTAACTGATGCAGATGTTAAACTAACCATGTCAGATCAGACAAATTCATCTGCAAATTCATCAACTTTTATATTACGTCTCATACCAACACATTTTCTCAAGCAGATAGTGCCAGAAATAACAGAACCCCTGTTGAAAATAATTAGCTGTTCACTCAGCAGTGGGCATGTTCGAAAATTTTTTTAATTAGCAGTTATAAAACCAATAATTAAGAAGTCTGACCTCGACCCCGGTCAACTTTCCAATTACAGGCCGATATCAAACCTCCCCTTTATCTCTAAGATTCTGGAAAAGATAGTAGCGGAGCAGCTATGCTCATATCTACATAGAAATAACATAAATGAACTGTATCAGTCAGGATTTAGGCCTCATCACAGCACGGAGACAGCACTCGTTAAAGTAGTAAACGACCTCTTATTCTATTCCACAGATTAGAAAATGTAGTAGGAATTAAGGGAACAGCCCTCTCCTGGCTCAGATCCTATTTGACTGTTCGTTATCAGTATGTAGATTTAAATGGTGATTATTCTGCATGTTCACTAGTGGAGTTTGGTGTCCCACTGGGTTAGGTTTTAGGCCCACTGCTCTTTTCCCTTTACATGCTTCCTTTGGGCAACATAATCCGTAAACATGATATTAATTTTCACTGTTATGCTGACGACACTCCGTTATACTTTATGCACAGTTATGCTTTACGCATTGCTCAACTTTAGCAAGCTGGTTTCTCTCATCTGGTTTTGCTGAGATGTATAACTGTTATGCCAACGACACACAGTTATACGTCTCAGCAAAACCAGATGAAAGAAACCCACTTGCTAAAGTTGAGCAACGCGTAAAGCATATAAGAGACTGGGTGCCAATTAACTTCATTCTGATTAATCCTGATAAGACAGAAGTTCTAGTCATAGGACCGCATGCAGCTAGAAGCAAGATTTTCCATCACACTGTAATTTTAGATGGCTTTTCTGTTCTACCTAGTGCTACAGTGAAAGACCTCGGTGTGAGCTCATGTAGATAATATCACCATAGCATTCTTTCGGCTCATAAATATTGCCAAGATAAGAAACATATTGTCACTAAATGATGCAGAAAATCTAGTTCATGTCTTTATCACCTCTAGGTTGGACTATTGTAACGCCTTACTGTCTGGTTGTTCAACTAGGTGTATAAACAAGCTTCAGTTAGTACAGAATGCAGCAGCGAGAGTCCTCACTAAAACCAGAAGATACGAGCACATCACCCCTATCTTATCTACACTGCATTGGCTCCCTGTGAAATTTCGCATTACTTAAAAAAAAAATACAGGACGCAGGCTGCCTGTCAGTACCATTTATTATAAAAACTACAGCAGGGGGCGGAGCTTTTTCTTACAAAGCCCCAAAGTTATGGAATAGTCTTCCTATTAATGTTCGGGACTCAGACACAGTCTCAGTGTTTAAGTCTAGGCTAAAAACCTATTTTTTAGCGCAACATGTTTGTAAATAGATTAACCTTAGGTAAAGGAGCAGATCTGGGGGACTCATGGACGTAGAGTATTCTGGTGAACTGGTATGTTTAGATGCTGTCCTCCCCACTCTCATTGTTCACTCAGGTTTGTTGACGGTGAGGTGATTGGTTGCTTTACATCTCAGTTCCCCCTCATGTCTGTGTTTCCTTCTGGCTCCTCCCTTTTAGTTATGATGTCATAGTTAGTCCTGCCGGAGTCCCTGCTTGCACTCGGCAGTAAATATACATTCATCTTATACATTATGTGACTGTGACCAGACCTAACTGTTATCTCTCCTGTTCTGCCCCCCTCTCTCTCACTACACATGTCGTTCCTGAGCTGCCAGTGATCCAGACTCCCTCTGCCCTCTGGACCTGCCTGACTCATCCTGGTGTCCCGCTTCTGGTTGGAGATCTCATCACATGGATGTCCCGTGTGTCTCTTTGGGATGCGTCCGGTGTCTGGGGACGATTTCACTCTACTATGAAGACGGTTCTGGCCTCGGCTGATGTTGACAGCTGTTTCTCTGAGGACTTGGCTACAGTCGCTCGATAGTTCAGGACTGGAATTTCCTACACGTCTACCTGAGCCTCCAATAACCACCTGGACTCCATATTAACATCAATTAACAACTATTATACTCTACCGTCTGCAACCCAACACACAGTATGAATGCAGATCAATTCCTGCTATCTGTTATCACCCAGATGAGGATGGGTTCCCTGTTGAGTCTGGTTCCTCTCAAGGTTTCTTCCTACTGCCATCTCAGGGAGTTTCTCCTTGCCACCGTCGCCCTCGGCTCGCTCATCAGGGACAATCTGACCATTTCGATTCATACACATTCACATTCCATACAAACGTAAATAATTCTTTTGATTGTGTAAAGCTGCTTTGCGACGATGACAATTGTTAAAAGCGCTATACAAATACAATTGAATTGAATTAAAAACTGAGCTCTGGGGCCTCCGAGTGGCGCAGTGGTTAAAGCGCTCGCCCTATCATCCGGAGATCGCTAGTTCGAATCCCGGGTGGTGCTGTAACCTCTCGCAGCCGGAGGTCTAGAGAGCTGATTGGCCGAGCTCTCTCAGAGGGGAGGGATGAGAGGTACTTAGTGCTCCTACATTAATCACGGCTCTACAGCCAGTCAGGGGCGTCTGTGAGCTCGCGCAACGGAGGGAGCAGATAGCGCTGTCCTCCGAGTGTGTTACGCCGCCCCCAACGGTGCGCGAGCGAGCAGTTCGAAAAGATGCGGTCGGCTGGCGTCACGTGGTTCGGAGGAAACACGTGATAGTCTTCGGCCCTCCCGGCTGAGTGGTAGTAGTAGCCTTAATGTGGGAGCCCCCTAGTGACGGGGAGGAATTGGACACGACTAAATTAGGGAGAAAATCGGGGAAAAATCAATAAAAAAATAAAAACTGAGCTCTGCTGCAGAGGAGAAGTTCATTTAGAGTCACCAGCCTCAGAAATCACCAATTAACCACCAGCACCTCAGATTAGAGCCGTTATGAAGCTTTACAGAGCAGATGTAGCAGATATACATCTCAATATCAACTGTTCAGAGGAGATTATTGTGTATTTAGGATAAACACCTTCAGTATTGTTCTACAGAGTAGAGAGAAATAAACATCAGGAACGACCATGACGTTAGAAGGGGTGTACAAACTTTTGACTGGCGGTGGTCGAGTCTTTATTCCAGCTTTATTCCAAACAGTGTTGTATTTTAATGATTACTTTTTTACTCTTTGTGACTTTTCCTGTAGTCTGTAATTTAACGATCTTCTTCTCATCTTCTTTGACTCTCCTCATCTCAGACTCTCAGCGCACTAAAAGGAAGCGTGTGCACAGGACGGTGAAGCTGAATTTTATTAGACGCACTGCGTTCACTAATGAACGTGAGCGGAAGCTCAGTGACTTTTCTGAGCTCTGACCTCAGCTGCGTGTGTAACTCTGTAATCAGCTCTAAGTGCTGCTATTGTGGAGAGAAAATGTCTGGGAGCAGAAAAAGCTCCAAATGGTCTCTCCTACATGCTCACGTATACACATCATCATCATCGTCGTCATCATCGTCGTCATCATCGTCATCAGCGTTAATGTGCCTATGGCTGGGGAACGTGATGCTCACATGCCGGACCGTGCCGAGATGATGTTCAGGGGTTTTATCTCTCACATGGCGCTTTTATCTGAAGCGCTCTAATTAGTGTGAATTTGCGTTTAAAGTGTAAGATAAAGTTTAAAGCTGTGATCAGGTTGGGTACTAAAGAAGGGGTGTGAGAAAATACCTTTTTGAAAGTATTTATTGGTCCAAATAGGAGAATGTGCTTTCATGATTTAACCAAATTAATTAAACGTTAAAATAGATGGTGCGGTGTGAATAAGAATGTGACGCTTTTTAAATGAGTTATTATTTAACTTTTCAGGAATTGGAGTTTCAGGAATCATTCCAAATAGATCAGCGTTTGACAAATTGGCCCCTTTAAAAAAGCAAGTAGATAAATCAATAAAGACGTAGATATATATTAATAAAATAACCGGTAATGAAAATGATTTTATTAAATGAGTTTACCTGGAAACAACGAGGGGCAGAATCAGCATCTTCAGCATCCTCATGAGGAGCTCTCCTGGAAACTGGAAATACTTCACTTCCTAAAAAATGAAAAGTAATAACACACATGGAGCAAAGCCTTGAAATTATAAATCCTCCTCGCATGCGGAGCGGTGTGTGTGTGTGTGTGTGTGTGTGTGTGTGTGTGTGTGTGATACACAGCTCTGTGGAGAATAAAACACAGCAGGAAACATTGAGACTTGCTATCGAGAAATTGATGTGTGTGTGTGTGTGTGTGTGTGTTCAATATTTTTTACATATATTTTTCTGTTTATTAATTCATTCATTCATTCTTTTATATTTCTTATTTTAATAGTATTTGTTCATTCCTATTGTTTCCCCTTTTATTCTGTTTATTTTTTAGTGTTTCTTCTTTTTCTTTTTCTTTGTGTATTATTATTTTTTTGTGTATCGTTCCAACATGACTGCGCACCAGTGCACAAAGCACAAACGTCCATAAAGACATGGATGAGCGAGTTTGTTGTGGAAGAACTTGACCTCAACCCAATAGAACACTTTTGGGATGAATTAGAGTGGAGATATATATATAAGGTAAAAAAAAAAAAAAAAATTAATTGCAGTGTTGTAGTGTTGTGAGGAAACAGTGGTAGTTCAGTTCAATTGTTAATGCATTGTACCACGGATTAGGGGGTCCTGGGTTTAAACCCTTGGCCCAGGTACTTGCTCCAATAACTAATGACATAAGCATGTAAGTCACTCTGGATAAGGGTGTCTATATGTAAGTGTAATGTAAATGCTCACTCTCTAAAGTAGATTGTTGTGCTTTTTATGCATTTCATTTTATAATCAAAACAAATTTGCCAACAATAACAAAATTCCTTATTGATTAAAGAACAAAACATGAAACTTTTATCCATTTATTGTTACATGACTAACATTGTCAACCTCATTAAAAATGCTTTTTTCTTTTTTTTTAATTAGTAAGACAAGAAAAAGTATTTTTTGTTAAATTAGTTCACTGAAGAGAAGGTTAATTACTTGATAAATGCAGCACAAAGCAATAATAATAATAATAATAATAATAATAATAATAATAATAATATAAAAGTGTTCAACATAAAAGCGCAAAAACAAAACAAAGTATAAAAAAAAACTATACATTTAAGAATAAACTAAATTAAGAATAAACAATTTTAAGGTAACAAATTCATTTTAAGGAAAAACATTTCAAAGTGTTTATTTTTTTTAGATCCATTTTTTTTCAGGATTTTTTTTTCTTCTGCATTTTATTTTCTGTACTTCCTGTATAATGTGAGCAGACCTTTAACGAGGTGCTTTAAAATGCGATTTTAATCGATCAGCAATATTGTGAGCTGAATTGTAACCCTTATCTTTTAGCACAAATTGTCTAAAATCATGTGAAGCGCTGCTCAGGTACATTAAGTGTGCGGGGGCATTTTATTTTTTTTTAGGTGTTATGTTCACACCGAACCTGATGCTATTAAAGTTTATAAAAGGATGAGACGTTTCTGGCACATTGATGCTAATTATAACCGTCTGGTGAAAAACAATCAGCGGGAGAGGTGACGAGAGAGTCGTCTTTTCATCGGAGGTTCGTAGGTTTTCAAAGATGTCGGTGTGCTTGAATTGTCGAAAGAGAACGATTGAGCAGCTGTGCGTCTGCAATAACGTTTGACAAGAAGTCTCTCATGGGTCCATCAGCTAATTCCTTACCTCACTGACTGCGATCGCGGTGGAATGCTGTTAAAGGAAAATCATCGACATCGACAGCATGGCGGTGTGATGAACTGGAGTTATCGCTCTCACCACCCTGAGATTGATTATTTGCCTGAGCGTTTTACACCAACATAACCACCAACTATGTGCTTTATATCCACTCCAGCAAGCTTCCAAATCTCCATATATGGTCAGACTAAAACTTTTCTCGTATTTGTGCTCTGTGCAACAAACGGTCTAATTAAGTCCGCGCATTGTCTCGGCTGACGCGAGCTGCAGTCAATCAGAGATCATTGTTCTTATTTACACAGACGATATGATGATTTCACTGATTCAGGGATGAAAAAAGAGATCAAGTTGAAGTAATGTCAGACCGTTCTGGAGTTCTCCATCAACCCGCTCTGTTCCTGTCTGCCTTCCATCATCAACGTCCTTCGTCGTGCCGCCGCATTTATGACGGCCATCAGCAAGAGGAAAATGTGAAATGAGATAAAATGTCAGCACTTTGGGTAGACTGATTTCTCTGAAGTTTCCATCAAATTCCAAGATCTCCCATGGACGCAAATAAACATCTCGCTAAGGGTAAAGTGCCATTTGGATAATGGACTCCTCTAAAGCCCTGACGTCTACTTCCTGTGAGCGTGACGTGCTCTTCTCTCTCACGAATCTGTCTCTTTCTCTCTTTTACTTACACAACCTTCAATCCAATATCCACCTTACCTTACAAATCTTTTAGCACTGTTCTCTCTCTCTCTCTCTCTCTCTCTCTCACACACACACACACACACACAAACTTCAGAACTTGTACAAGAAAATTGTAGGTTATTTGCAGTCTAGCACAATCATACACACCGGGTACTTTGTTTCCAGATTCTAGATCACATTATAATTATGAAATGGCGAAAGAAAAGAAAAAAAAGTGTTGTTTTGTTCCCCCGCAGTTGCGACGGTGTTCGTGCTTGTTGAAGCGGATGGTGTTGGCCATAAAGGTTGTTCACCCTATAGGAGGCCAGTAATAAGGCTATGGATAAAGACCAATGTATAAAACTGAAAAAGTACAAATGTGTTGAAAGGACCTTCACTAATGAGGAGCCCAGGCGGATTATAATGAGCTTTTGGTTTCACTTGGTTTCATCTGAGTACGGAATATTAATATATATATATATATATATATATATGGAGCTCTGGGACAATGAAAGAGAAATTTTTTTCTTAAATTTCAAAGCATCTGTAACAAACATGCCAACCATTCCATTCCAGTTTCTGCTGAATTCCAACACCAGCGAACCTCGTTCCACTTTATGAGGTACGGATTGAGTGATTACCTAAATCAAATCTTATTAAATGAGGAAAAGTATGAAAACCACTGCTATGATGATCACAAACCTCTTCCAATGTGGCCAGCTGGATGGCAAGAACATTCGAATAATAATAATAATAATAATAATAATAATAATAATAATAATAATTTGCATAATAACCACTTAGTAGTAGACTCTGAAGACTAACACCAATCTATACTCACAGGGATGAATGCAAACCCATTCAAATGTCACTCACCAAGCATAGGATGACATCAAGTGACCCTCAAACACAGTGGAAGACTGAAGCTGAGGTGAATTGCATGGTGAAGACATGCATAACCAGGGGGAAACAACACATGAATGTTACCACAGAGAACTGGAATAAAATCATCTTTTCTGATAAGTCCATACGTATTTCATCGTTATCCAACACCATGGCGTCTTATGATTGGACAGAGTCCTGGAGAGGTCTATAAGCCACCAGAGTGTCGTGCTCCTATCTAAATGTAGAGGGGGGGTCATGATGATCTGGAGGTGCTCTGGCAAGGCTGGAAGGTTTTTGTTGAAGGATGCATGAATCAATTCTGACTGTTTTTTTTTTTTTTTTTTAAACAACAGGACAATGCACCATGCAACACAGTCAGGTCAATCAAGGTGTAGAGGGAGGAACACAAGATCAAGAACCTGTCGCAACCACCCACCCAGATGTCCAGATCTAAACCCCATTTAAAACCTGTGGAATGGAAACACTGCATGTACTCTGATCAGCCATGACATTAAATCGTTAACATTAAAACCACCCAAGTTTGGGCGCTGGCCCTTCAGGGTGTGGCTGCGCAGGGCCTCTGGTGGTGTGCCCATGGAGCTTGATGAGATGGGGATCTGGGGAATTTGGAGGCTGCATCAGGGGCTTTGCATGGTGGGACTTTGGTGCCCTGGGTGTTTCTATCGTAGCCATCATTGGCTTTTTTTTGTGGGACCGGACCTCAGGCTGACCTTGGATCCCTGCAGGCATGGGTGGGCCTTGGGTGGCCCCATGATCCAGCCAATGTTAAAGCTGATCAGTGTATGAAAACACTCATAGTCATTTCTATCTCTCTCTCTCTCTCTCAAGGTGAAACACTTTTTCCCAAAGTGCTGTTTTCAGAGTTAACATTGTGGCCTTGACGATGAAAAGGAAAACTTGTCCTTGTAAAGGCTATTTCATTTCCTAATAATGGTGTTTAAATTACACCCAGGAGAACCAGATCAGGCTTGTGAAGAATGTTGTAAATGGGATACGATGTACGGTAGACCCACACACTCTCAGATTATCCTACAGTACACACTGTTTGCATTCTCCACTGATTAAATAAACTGCTTCAGGCAGATATCGAGATACGTCCAGCCTGGTGCCTGGTTCCCTTGTGATATACTAGTCTGTGTTTAATAATCAGCAAATAAAAATTCAACACCACCCCCGTATTCTTCGTGTACTACATGCATTAGTATTCCTAACAATCGACTACGTCTATGCCTAGTGTACGCTGACTGGAGGGGGGAGCAATTTCCAATTACACACCAAAAAACTTCTCTTTCTTCTCATCTGGATTCACTCAGAAATTGAATTGCAACCTCAAACATATCTTTCACAAAATAGATTCCAAATTTAACAGCTTCAGTCTCACTGAAATGTCACACGGCCGCTCTTGTGGGCTTTAGCGCGCCTGAAGCTAAGCAGCTCTCTTGCTTAATGCATAATTACTAAGAGCATTTTGTATGATTGGACTGTAATCCCTGAGTCCCAGCACGGAAAAAGGAATTTTATTTTCAGACAAATGTTGGAAGTATAGAGTCAAATAAAGGTAGTTTAACGGGTCATATCTGACAAGAGAAACGCCATGCTTTAGTTTTGAGTCTGACAGCTGGTCTGGAGTGTTAGCTCTTCTTATGTTTAATGGCTCTAAATCAAACACAATGTCACACAAAGACAGCCATTTACAAATGACCAAAATGACTACACGTGAATAAACAAGTAGCACCGTGACCAAATTCCACTGTGAGCCACGCTGCAGAAACGTGACACACTTATATACCAGATAGCACAATGCTCAATATGTACGCTATTTATTCATTGTTATACACTTTTATGTTATGATTCCAGCACTCCAAAAAGCACTTGGAATAGCAGAACAGTTAAAATGAAATAAAATAAGACTGCATTAAAACTGCAGGCCTTCGGACTGTGGGAGGAAACCAGAGTACTCGGAGGAAACCCATCAAGAACATGGGAGAACATGCAAACACCATGCACACAGACACAGGAATCGAAGCTGGCCGGGAATCGAACCTGGACCCTGGAGTGTGAGGGTTCACCACTAGATGGCACTGTTTTTGAGTTGGTTTGTTTTGTAGTTTTTGTTTATAGACTCAGTTTCCCAGGAGGCTCCTCGGTCAGGTGATGAGAGTGCTCACCTGAACCGAGGTAGCTCGTTAGACATTCTATAAATAGCTGTTTGTTCTGGGAAACTGGTTCTGTTTTAGTTTGTTTGTTTTAAGTTGGCATATGTTTTATGGAGCTGTCTTTGTTAAATGTATTAGTTTGTATCTTAGTCTGTTTGGTTTTCCCTCGTATAAGTGCCACTTTAGAATGTTTAGTTCTTAGTCTGTCTTGCTACTAACATGATACTAACCTGACTAGCTCTTAGTCTGTTTAGTCTCCTAGTTTGTCTAGTCTCCACGTCTGCTTAGATCTTAGTCTGTTTAGTTACTAACCTGCTAGTTCTTAGTCTGTCCCCTACCTAGTCTGCTGTGTACCCAGTCTGTTCATCCCTTAGACCTCTGGCTACTAGTCTGTTAGCAACTAGTCTGATTAGCTATCATCTAGCTTAGCAGCTAGTGTGCGTAACAGCTAGTAGGCTAGGTCTCTTAGGTTTAGTTATTCCTCTTGTATGTCCTGTATATTAGTCTGTCCAAGTTATTTGGTTAATGTTGTCGTGTTTGTCATGCTCCAATTAGTTAGCCAACACCCTTTGGTTAAAGTTCATGTTCTGTTCTGTTTTGTTTAAATAAAATGGACACTTTGTTTCACTCCACCCTCTGTGTTTATGCCCGCCCCTTCTTCAGCCCACGGATATCACCATGAGCCATCACCAGCAGTACGTGACATGGAGGTGCAAGTTCTAATCACTAAGCCACCATGCTGCGATAGAAACAAAACTGTGTCGGTTAAAGCGAAATTGTGTTGGATTAAATAGGACAGTGCTGGGTTTAGTAAGGACGCGTTGGGTAAAATAAGTCTGTAATGGGTAAGGTAATACTGTGTTGGATTAGGGAAGACTCTTTTGGATAAAGTAAGTTTACGCTGGGTAAAATAGGACTGTATCGGAGGAGTAAAGGTTGTGTTGGGGACAGAGTGACAGTGGTAGGATGCATAAAACTGTGTTGGGTAAGACAGGACAGTGGTGGGGTAGCCAAGGCTGTGTTGGACTAATAAGAATGTGTTGGGGTACATTAAAGTGTCCTGGGTAAAGTAAAGACTGTTTAAAAAAAAAAAATTGACTAAGCTGACATAGGTAAGCATGTGCTTGGAATAATATGACCGTAAGACTGTGCTGGAATAGGTAGGACTATGCTGCATAAAATACTGTGTTGAGGTCAAATAAGACCCATAAAATAATACAGTTGGGACTCATGATAAGTCTGCGATGCGTAAGATAAGACTGCGTTCGGGTAGATAAAAACAGACCGAGTAGGTAAGACTAGGTCGGATAAAGTAAGGTTACGTTGGGTCAAATAGGGCTGTGAATAGAACATTGGGATATTTCATTCGATTGGGAAAGTTAATAAACTCCCTGGATAAACAGGTTTTCTAAGCAAGTAGACTTCACAGATTTGATGGGGTCGGTATGACTGAGCTGGGGTTGCGTTCAGGAACAGTAGATTAACACTAACCTGCTCAGAAAGCTGCTTGGTGCGCAGGAAGAACCCCAGCAAGCAGCCGACGACGACGGCCAGCACGGAGAGGATGAGCAGCCCGTTCTGCTTGCAGACGCCCTTCACCCGCACCCACACCGCGTCCAACGCCACCGCCATCACCGCACCTCTGACTTAACACACCAACTACAACCCCATCTCGGAGTGGCAAGCAGTCGTCCACACAGCACACACACATACACACAAACTGCTCGCGCTCTTTAAAAACACAGACTCCGGGACCAGTCTTTCAGAGAGCTTTCTCCAACGTACAGCGCTCCAATGTACGTCTGATGTCAGGCGATCTCTCCTTGTTGTTTTTCTCTCTCTCGCTATTCTGTCCTTTTTCATTCCTCGACGGTAAACTAAAGGGCTCCTCCCTCTCTTCAACTGCCCACTTCATACCACCCTCATAGACGCCCCGCCACCTGTGTGCTCCGTCCAATGGGAGCGCAGGAAGAAGCGCTGGATTAATCCTATTATAGATGCACTGTTGTAGATTGTTGCCTGCATTATTCATAAATGCTCCTTGTGGGCAACATATAAAGTCCAAATGTTGGAACCAACCCGCTACACTCACATTGAAATGGCAACGTACATTATGGCACTTTTAAGTTCCGGTACGTGGAGATTTGTTGCACAGAGAATTCCAAAGATTGACTGAAAATCTTCTTTTAATATACAAACCGCCCTCTACCTCTCTGTATTTAGGCCATGTGCTTTAGGACTAATGTGCAGTCCAATCATCTCGAACATGAATAATGTTAATGAATGAACCGTGCGCATGCAGGCCCTGAGCAGCTCGTCTAATCTCTGCTAATCTGGGACTGCTGGGGCCAGATTGAAAAGAAACACTGACAAAATGAAAAAAAAAAAAAAAAAAAAATCAGGATTAGGACGAGCAGAAGCCGCCGGGGGGGTGGGGGTAGAACATGACCTCAGTGATGACACCAAAGAGCCGGGGTGATCTTCTAGGTCAGGGTTTATAAGCGCTGGATCTGGTTTCTGCACTACTTTCATGGAATTTACATCGTTTCTAAAACATTAGAAATGTTTTTCTTATCTTTTTGAAGAGCACAACGTTGAGGCGTCAAATTATCCAGAACAATGAAGACAAACACTCCGTCCCCGCTGAGCAGTTTGTTGTTGCACAGAAACGCACGATTCTAAGCTGCAGAATATTAAAGATGCTGCCGATAATGGACAAAGCACTCGGGTGGGAGTCTGTATGTTTTTGGGTCAGGAGCAGATTACTGTGCGTTTCTCTGCGTGTTTTTATAGAATAAACGAGGCAGACTGTACAGCTGAGCCAAGAGGCTTAACCCTGATCATAATGCGTTATAAGTGCTGCCAGTGAAACTGCTGATGCCACTCTTCCTACTTGCATGTCTGTCATAACTAATGCCATTATTCTGATTACTACATTTAAAAATACTACCTTTACTGCTCACTAATTCTTTACTCTTACTGTGATTGCTAATACTGCTGCTGCTACTAGCATTATTTAGTTTCATTACTCCTTCTGTTACTATGGACAACATTGGTCTTTATGCCGGCTGTCGTCGTTAACATTATCACTGACATTACTGCCACAGCACCTGCCTCTAGCTGACATTACAGTTGCCACTACATTATTTATTACCGCTATACTGTAATTACCAAAAATGCAGCATCAGCTGCCACTCCTGATTTCCAGTAATATTGTCATTATTACTACCATTCCTATCACTATTGCAATCTGTAATGTTATTATCACTGCCTATATTACCATTTTTATTGCGATTGTTGCCATTATTACCCATTTTATTACTGATATTCCTGCCATTATTGTCACTATTATTGTTATCATTGCTGCCATTATTCTGATGATAACTGCCATCATTACAGTCCTTAATCCTGCCAGGTTTCTCATTATTGCTGCCAATATTGTTGCCATTAATACTGCCTTCACTACTTCCACTTTTATTGCTATAATTTGCATCATTACTGATATTGATACTAACATCATTGCTGCCACTGTTACTGCCATTATGGTCACTAAGACTGGCAATATTTCTTCTGATTTCCGGAAAGATTCTCAGTCATCCTGATCACGGTTATCCTGAAGCTTTCAACTCTTGTGCAAAATGTTTCGTCAGTTTTAAGTAACAGACTTCAGCATGCAAATTAAGTTGGTGGAAAAAGGTTTTTTAATTACAAGTGCACAAATAGAACAGGGTGATACAACATTTATGCAATGGAAATGAACTATGAATGACCTACTGTACATGAAAAAAACTACCTGTTTGAAAAAATGTAAACAATATCTCAATAAAAAGAGGAGCGAGGAGAGAGAAAAAATATTAAACAATTGCATACTCTTAACTTGTGTATATATATATATATATAATTGCATACTCTTAACTTAGCACTATGTGCATCATATATATATATTTGATGCACATAGTGCTTTAAGTTAAAGGTTTATGATGATAGTAAAAGTGTGTGTGTGTGTGTGTGTGTGTGTGTGTGTGTGTGTGTGTGTGTGTGTGTGTGTGTGTGTGTGTGTGTGTGTGTGTGTGTGTGTGTGTCGTTAAGGTCCCACGAATAAAGGTATGAATAACTGTGAAATCGTCTTGGGAGTGATGAAAGACTTGCATTCAGAGTATCTTTCCCTTTACATGCTTTCTTTGGGCAACAAAATCCGTAAGCATGGTATTAGTTTTCATTGTTATGCTGATGACACACAGTTATACGTCTCAGCAAAACCAGATGAGAAAAACCAGCTTGCTAAAGCTGAGCAATGCATAAAGGATATAAGAGACTGGATGCTAATTAACTTCCTTCTACTTAATCCTGATAAGACAGAAGTTCTCGTCATAGGACCGCGTGCAGCTAGAAGTAAGCTTTCTGATCACACTGTAACTTTAGATGGCCTTTCTGTTCCATCAAGTGCAACAGTAAAAGACCTCGGTGTGATTATAGATTCCAGCCTTTCGTTTGAAGCTCATGTAGATAATATCACCAGGATAGCTTTCTTTCACCTTAGAAATATTGCCAAGATAAGAAACATATTGTCACTAAATGATGCAGAAAAACTAGTTCATGCCTTTATCACCTCTAGGTTGGACTATTGTAACGCCTTACTGTCTGGTTGTTCAACTAGGTGTATAAACAAGCTTCAGTTAGTACAGAATGCAGCAGCGAGAGTCCTCACTAAAACCAGAAGATACGAGCACATCACCCCTATCTTATCTACACTGCATTGGCTCCCTGTGAAATTTCACATCCATTTTAAGATACTACTTTTGACGTATAAAGTATTAAGTGTGTCTCTTTGGGATGCGTCCGGTGTCTGGGGACGGTTTCACTCTACTATGAAGACGGTTCTGACCTCGGCTGATGTTGACAGCTGTTTCTCCGAGGACTTGGCTGCAGTCGCTCGATAGTTCAGGACTGGAATTTCCTACACGTCTACCTGAGCCTCCAATAACCACCTGGACTCCATATTAACATCAATTAACATCTGTTAGCAACTGTTATACTGAACTACCTGCCTCCTAACACACAGTATGAGTGCAGATCAGTTCCTGCTCTCCGTTACCCAAAGTTCCCCCTCCCCATGCTCTTATAGGAAAAAACACACCCCAGGAACTGGAAACACAAATATAATATAATATAAGAAAACTTTTTTCTGACCATCCCCTCAGTCCTATTTTTAGCTCGGATTATCATCAGGTCAGCGTGCTCGCTCTCCGCTGCATACCAAAATGCAAAAACATCTCCACACCACCATCAGGCTCTGATGCTTTTTAGATTCATCTGTTTGTGATCATTACTTTTTCAGGTTTTCTGTTTTGCATCACTGTATGTTGCTTCTGCTCTGTTTATGCTTGACCTGCTGTATTAGAAGAAGAAAAAAGCAGAAAAAACAATGAAATGAAGTTGTTCTCTTGGGAACTCACAAAGGTTTCATGCTTTTCCACCTAAATGTCGAACACTCTTAGTCTAACCATTATTATAAAGTGAACATGCAGAGTAAAGAAAGCTTGTTAGACATGTGAGTCAGTCGTATTTTCCCAGGATTCCGGTCTATTTCTCAGATTCTTGGTATTCTATAGAATTGCTGCTGATACGAGCGCGACCTCTGGAACGCGGTACAACCCACATGCTACTGTACTTTTGCGTCTTAATTGTTCGGTTCCTCGTTGTTCTCTTTCAGTACGGCAAAATCAGCTTCTTTTCACTGATGAAACAAAACATAAACACAATAAACAGCTAATCGTTCTGGACAAAGCCGATTGAACGCACAGCAAAGCGGCTCTTTCTTTCTCCTGTTCTGATATGCGAGTAAAAACTTGGCTGCATTAAAAGCACTGGAATTCAGGTTTTAGGTCGAGTTAACTCAGTGATGTATGTGTACCTGAGTCAGTGAGGCAGATCAGTGGTTCAGCCTGTGAGTTACGGAGCAGAAGGGGTGTCCGCCACAGCCACACCCACTGCCACACCCGCAGCCACACCCACAGGGTCCTAAAACCTGCCCTTTAACATTTAGTTGAGTCGCACTGCCCACTCGATCACCCTCCTGCCATCTGGAGAAGGTACACAGGCATTCAGGCCCCCGAAGTCAGACTGTGTCCGGGACTTTTGGCCCAAACCACCGGATTCCTAAATATCCAAAGACAGAGACGCAAACATCAACGCAGCTAAATCATTCAAAACACCAATAATCAAAATAAGAAGTAGTAAGTATAAAATCTAAGCATTTTTTAAAACAGAAAACTGAGTTTGACACCCTCTTGTGTTTCTGCTAGTTATTGTGCTTTTGCTTGCATTAGATGATGCTATGCAGTGTCTACTGATGAGGACAAGCGGTCCAAGTTAGACAGAATGAAGTCTAAGGTGCAGCGAACCCAAAAATGTCTCCATGAGGACGCAGAGTCCCAGGAGGATATCACGAGCTTTAAAAAAAAGAAAGAATATGCTCGCCATTATACCTATAATTATCGTCTTCTCAGTCTCTCTCTCTCTCTCCATGCTGTGAACCAATTAGAGATTTTTTCATTAATTAAAAGTATCCTTGCAATTCGTCCGTCTTTGTATTCTACCTGGACAAAACTCCCTCAGATGGCAGTAGGAAGAAACCTTGAGAGGAACCAGACTCAACAGGGAACCCATCCTCATCTGGGTGATAACGGAGAGCAGAGATTATCCAGAGCGACTTGCTTTTTATTTTATTTTATCTCATTACATCTGAGCAATTGAGGGTTAAGGGCCTTGCTCAAGGGCCCAACAGTGGTTGTGAGGTTTGAACCTGGGATCTTCTGAACCATAATCCAATGCCTTAACCACTGAGCTACCCCTGCCCAGATTGATCTGCACTCATACTGTGTGTTAGGAGGCTGGAAGTTCAGTGTAACAGGAGACGTGTTTAAGTTCATATGGAGTCCAGTTGGTTATTGAAAGCTGTAGGAAAGTTCAGTCCTGAACTATCGAGCGACTGAAGTCACGAGTCCTCAGAGGACAGCTGTCTGCATCAGCCGAGGACAGGAGCGTCTTCATGGTAAACTGGAATTGTCTCCGGTCGCCACCGAGCGAAAACATCAATTTGGGTTTAGTTCTCTCACTTGACCCGATCCCGGTTCTCTGTCAAATAACGTTCGTAGCCATTCAATAATGACTTCTTCTTCTTCTTCTTCTTCTTCTTCTCCACTTCTCCAGCGCCCAAAGGAGCTACTGTAATATAGCGGAGTGTGTTGTCTTTTATACTATAGCTACTACGAAAGGCCGACCCTTTAGAGCGTACTTCATGTATGTCTGTAGTTTATCTATTCAGGGTCTGTGCCATGAAGGTGTAATAATTCTTTCATGTCTAACCTTCTAAGTCCTTTCTGAGCAAATCGTTCACGCACCAGTCACTCTGCCCTCTTCACACTTCACCGCAGTAAAGTAAAGATAATTATTGTTTATTTATTTTTATTTTTTTTAAATCTCCAAAATGACTCCAATCAGAGCTGCAGGAAACCATTTTCTCTGACCTGGAGGCCAGTCGTGCTGTTTTTCATGTGATTCATGGAATATTTTTGTCATACACTTTCACTCAAATGAAGTTATTTCTCTTCATGGACGTGAAGGTCGGCTCGACCTCTAATGCGGATGTTTTTCTGTAACTTTCCCGAGTGCTCCGTTCTGCTCAGGCTGCACTCTGAACTCGCACAAATCGATTAAAAGTGCACTGAGTCACCGCTCTGGATAAATTATCTCAGGCTCTCGGACGGAGCAGTGACGGACGCTGAGGGCCGTTGCTGAGAAACAGTGATGACAAAAACAGGCAAACGAATTTTCTGGAACCCGTTCATGTTACACACGAGCACTGAAAGACATGCAGTCTTGTTTGGGAAAGTTTGGGATATTAGACCCACAGGGACAAGAGAAGGAAATTAATTTGTGAACTGGGTTAATCTGTACAGAAAGCCTTTCTCATGTGTACGGAGCTCGTCTCACTTCCATTTTAACCAGCGTTTAAATCCACACCAGCATTTTAAACAGTTTTATCATCACAAGATGCCGTGGATGTGATGTACCATGCTGTGCTACTCAACAACTGGGCAATGTATGCTAACTATATGCTAACTATATGCTAACTACTAACACACCTCTGCTTTACTGTACATCAAGTCACTGCAATGAATTAATAACTTATTTTTCATTCAGTCATTTGTGTATGAATGAGTCATTTGTGTAAGGGTATTGATTGTGTGCATTTTATACTTTCATTTGTGTATAAGTGAGTTACGAGGGACACAAGCAAAAAGGATGACTACGGCCTGCAGAAGATTAGTCAAAAAGATCTTAGGAGAGCTTCTCAAGCTGAGGGTGAGGCTGGAGTCGGTTCATCAAGAGCCACCATGTAGCCACAATACAGACGTCATCAGTAAATGGGCTACAACTGTTGTATTCCCAGTATCAAGCCACTCCTGGACTAGAGACAACGCCAGCAGTGTCTCACCTGGACTAAGGACAGAAAGAACTGGACTATTGCGCAGTGGTCCTCTTTTCAGAAAGTAAATTTTGCATTTCATTTGGAAATTAAGCTCCCAGAGTCTGGAGAAAAAGAAGGGAGGCACAGAATGCACGTTGCTTGAAGTCCAGTGTGACGTTTCCACAGTCGGTGATGATTTGCAGTGCTATGTCATCTACTGGTGTCGGTCCACTGTGCTTTTATCAAATCTAAAGTCAACGCAGCCTCTATCGGGAGGTTTTAGAGCACTTCATGCTTCCATCTACTGACAAGCATTCTGGAGATGCTGATGTCATTTTCCAGCAGGACTCATCTGGCACAAGATGTGCCAAGCCCCCCCCCCCATAGATATGTGGACCAGTTAGGCCCCTCTCCTGAGTGTGTGCCAGATGTTTATGCTTTCCCTATGCAGTTGGACCTACTTTCGTTAAAGCAGATATCCGGGAAAGAGTTGGTGGAAGCACAAAGAAGGGATAACACCCTAAAGAAGGCGACTGAGGCCGTGCTAACAGGAAAATGGGCCAGAGATAAAGATTTAGATGCCCAGTCGACACTGATGATGAGAGAGAAAGGCCGTTTGGTAATGAAAGAGGGGCTACTCCATCGGATGAGCACAAAGCCTTCTGGTGAACAGGTAACACAGCTCGTGCTACCAGCTGAAGTCAAAGAGCGTATTCTCCATTCTTTACATGATGATATGGGTCATCTAGGAGTAGAGCGAACCCTAGATCTATTACAAAGTAGATTTTATTGGGCAAGAATGGGAGTAGAGGCAGAGCAGTATATCACAGACTGTGGGGGTTGTGCTACACGTAAGACTCCTTGCCAGAAAGCAACTCCTTTGCACCAGATTGTAAGCAATGGTCCAATGGACCTGGTTTGCATAGATTTTCTTTCACTTGAGCCTGATTCCAACGTCCTAGTAGTGACTGATCATTTTACGAGGTATGCACAGACATTCCCTACTAGAAATCAGAAAGCTCGGACAGTAGCTAAAACTTTGGTGGAGAAGTTCTTTGTGCATTACGGATTACCTGCCCGAATTCATTCCGATCAGGGTAGAGATTTTAAGAGTCGGTTAATTCGAGAGCTCTAGACGATGCTGGGGATTCATAAATCCCGAACTACACCTTACCATCCTCAAGGAGACCCTCAACCAGAAAGGTTTAACCATACTTTGCTTTTTCCGCTTGCTACATTAGGGTTTGAGAAGAAGCGCTCTTGGAGTGAGCATGTCCCTTACTTAGTTCATGCTTATAACAGCAATAAGCGTGATGTTACAGGATCCTCACCTCACCTCACCGATGTTTGGCAGAGAGGCTAGGTTGCTGGTTGATGTCTGTTTTGGAACTTCTCCCAATGGTCTTGAAGAGAAACACTATTCTGAGTATGTAGGTTTGCAAAGATCCTCCAGCATGGCCAGAGAACAGGCTGATAAGAGACACCAGCGAAATAAGAAATCGTATGACCGGCAGGTGCGATTTCAAGTGATTGCTCCTGGTGTTTGGGTGCTTTTGAGAAATTTGGGGCTTAAAGGTCGACGGAATTCTACACCATATATGGTTGTGGGAAAGCTTTCCAACCTACCTGCGTACAGATGGAAACCTGAGAATGGTAGAGGGAGAATGAAAACACTACATAGAGATCAACTTCTGCTCATTAGTCAATCCATGAGAATGCCTTTTGATGAAGGTCAGGGACATACACCTCAAAAAGGGAAGGTACGTGCTCAGACTGACGGCAAACACAAGAGAGGAAGGGAAACGTTACTGGTAGTGAAAGCATCCGATAGTGAGGGGGATAGTGTTGTGATGTGTAAACCTTCTAGAGAGTGTCTAGTAACGAAGATCAGGAATCCTTTGTGCGTGATTTAAGTCAAAATGAACGAGAATTCTTTGTTCTCAAGAAAGGTCACCGTAGTGTTCAAGATGAAGTTCCAGAGAAAGAATGCCAGGGGGACAGTGATGGTCATGAGAGCCTACTGTACCTGACCAGTGGTAGCCGGTCAATACCCTGCGCCCCGGGCGCCGCCCTCCTTAAAGTTCGGCAGAGAAGAATGCTACTTTAACATGTAACTATTGAACATAATAATTATTTATTTTAATAATGAAACAAAGTCATTTAGTCACAATATTTCTTGATATAATATATTTACAATAAAAAAAAAATCTAAACTGTATTACGTTCATTTGTGTTGGTGTACGTGGGACAAACGAGTGTCTGTGTAGGCACTGTACCCACACTGTAAAACCTACTGTACCACTAACCGGTTTGGTTACTGACCCTGGTGTTACTGCGCTTGATCTGACCTGAACCACCTGGAGATTCTCTGGGATATTGATAAGAGGAAGATGAACGACATCTGATGCGACACTATAGATGAGCAGAAGGCCGCTATCAGAGCACCCTGGTCTTCAGTAACGCCTCAGCAGCGCCACAGTCTGAGCGCCGCCATGCCCCGCCGCACGGCTGCAGTAATTCATCCTAAAAAGAGACACGACGAGTGTTGAGTTGGACATTTCTGTATTTGATATACTTGTTTGTATATTTGTTTGTATTTCTTATTTTCCATCATGTAAATTTTTTTTGAGATGCACCGTGCTGTTGTTACCTACACAAATGTACCTGCATTCATATTTATTGAAGTAATGGAAACACACCATGATAAGTGATCTGTATTTTTGTCCCTCTGAAGAGTCTTTTTGTCTCTCACGCTCTCGTTCCTGCATGTCCTCTCTGAACCCTGTTGTTCTCATCTCTTTCTTGCTCTTGCTCGCAATCCTTCCATTAGCGCTCATCGAAACAGGGCTGATCAGACCTGCTTTCCATCTCTGTTCTTTCTCCTTTTTTTTTTTTTTAAATGAAATACATAAACAAGTAAGCGCACAAAACCAAGAACCACTGAACCCTCTCGACAAGTCCAACTGTGAGTTCAGGTCTGTAAAGTAATACTAAAATAAATCAGTGCAGTAATATTGATACGTTGATGTGTGTCGTGATCTCTGACAGGTTCGGCTCAGGTGCTGTACGTGAGTATTTCTGGTGGTGATGAGTAACTGATAACAACCTCGGACAGTCGTACTTCATAAAACGCAACACAATGTGAAGTAGAATTGAAAATCTTGAGTCTCATTCGAGCAGAATGAAGAACTCAATAGACCTGCGTTTCTTTTGATGTCTCCTTGTTCACACCAAGAGGGGAAGGTCAGTGCTAATCGGACCAATCGTCACTCCAACTTGGATTTCATGAGCCCTTGGCGCAAAGAAATATTCGAGCTTTTTCACAGAGCTCATATCCTGGTTTCTCGCCTCTGTAGAACTAGGACAGGTTTCTGTAAAAAAAAAAGTAAGAATTATGGAACGAAGGCTCCAGAAGGACGCAGCAAAAAAACAGCTGACCCAAATATCTCAATGATATCACGTCTGTCCATGTCCTGGAGTCCTAGAGAGTAAAAACTGGTCCTACTTGTTCGCCCACATCAATCAGAGCAACACTGTCCAATCGGGGGCGTCGGTGCGCTCATGCATGCGGAAGTGGGCGGATAGCGTAGCGCTTTCTAACCAGTCTGTTTAGCTTCAGCTGCCTCAGAGGAAGCATGTGATTAGTTTTTCATTATAGAAACTAAAATAAAAAAAAGAGAAAACTGCTTGTTTTTTTTTTGTGCGTTTTTACAGCTACTGAATTTGAATTGTGTACTCAAATCAGAAAAATATAAATAATAAGTAACACTTTCCATTATTTATTCATTTTCTCTGACATAAGGTGGCATGAACCATTTTTATTTGTTTTTTTTTTCATGTCATGTTCTAGATTACTTTTTTTTACAGACAAGAATCTGGCAAAGGGTATCAAAAAAAAATACAAATGACAAATTACAAAGAAAAATTATGCAGTGGCTGACAAATTGTATGTTGATTTTTTTTCTTGTGCTTTTTCTATCTGGGTTACTAAAGATAAAGAACATGAAAATACAGAAATGGATTTATATATATATATATAAATCGCTTGTTGTATATATATATATATATATATATATATATATATATATATAAATAAATAATAAATAAATAAATAATAAATAAATATAAATATAAATATAAATTAATAAATAATAAATAAATAAATAAATAAATATATATAATATATATATATATATATATATATATATATATATATATATATATATATATATATAATTTATTTATTTATTTGCTTTCGATTTCAGCAGACAATTGGAAAATTTGTCTGGAAAATGAGACCTTACCATTTTTTTCACTTAATAATTACTAAAAAGAAAAGAATTTTGTCTTTTTTTTTTTTTGTTCCCTTTGTTTTTATAAACAAAAATAAATTATTTAACAAATTGCACATGGACCTATAGTGAACAACATGAGGTTACTGTAAAGTCGGTGGATTTCAGACGAACAGCTGTTCTGTAACATATAAAATCACCCCCCGGACTTGGACATAAATAAAAAATAAAAAATAAAAACCTCTGACTCACT
This sequence comes from Clarias fuscus, assembly GCA_030347435.1. Taxonomy (NCBI): domain Eukaryota; kingdom Metazoa; phylum Chordata; class Actinopteri; order Siluriformes; family Clariidae; genus Clarias; species Clarias fuscus. The sequence continues at coordinate 1,639,646 of CM059221.1, forward strand.
CAAACCCTCTGCTCGTTTTCACACACACAACTCGTACTTTTCCCTCACTTTAAACGCTCTCTTTTGCTTCGGCTCAGTACATTCTATAGTGTAAACCATGCATTTCACCTCATGACGATGAAAATAAAATAATCACACTGTAAGCTAACAATCGTGATGATGAAGGGCAGAAGTAACAAACTAGCACATTGTTTTCAACTGTGTCTTGATAATTTTTAGTTTTGTAGCACTAAAACTAAAATGCCACAATTATTGGCACCCCCTGTAAAGTTTAGTAACAACGCTGAGTGCGCAATCCGCGTTTGGTGAAATAGATTCATATCACACCAAAAAGAAGAAATAAGACAAATCTGACAATTGTATTCACAGAAAAACTAAAATATTTCTTTTCACCATAAACATCCATGCCACAGTTACACAGGTAGTCATTTTTATCCTGTGGTGACCCGTGAGACATTTCTGTAGTCACTCCTGAGGTTGATGGCGGTGACCTCTAATGTGACGTACAGTAACTTGGCAACCTGTTGAAGCTATTAGTCCTAAAGCTAGCACACACCATTTTCTCTGTCCTTTTTTTTTTTTTTTGCCAGGTTGCTCAGTGTGAGTAATCTGCCCGAGAATGTCGGCCGAGTCCCTTCTTCATCTGGGACTGATGAGCAGATAATGAAGAGAGAGAGAGAGAGAGTTATTTCTGAATATGAAACAGAACTGAATATATATAATACGGGAAAATATGAACTGAAAAGGGAAATAAATGAGAAAAGTTTCTGAAATAGAAGTGAATAACTTCTTCTTTTTTTTAATCCTCATCATTTGCTCCATTTCCAAGATAATCACACATTTAATTCCTTTTCCATTTGTTTGAGGTGAGGCCACTCGCTCAGTCTAATGTGTGTAATTATCTCATTAGATCAGACTCGATTATGGAAAAGCCAGACTTAATGCTGACTTGTTTGGGAGTCGTTCATACGAACAAATCCTTTTGAGTCGACTCATCAGCACCGAAACTGAGTCAGCGGGACAGAGTTCGAGTAAGTTGAGAAAGATGAGGGAAAAGAGGAAGGTTCAATGAGAACATACAGGATAGAAAGAGAGAGAGGAAGACATAGAAAGGAAGGAGAGAAACCATAAGGGGGAAAGGAAAGAGGAGACTTTGTGCTAACGAGACGACACAGAAAGGAAGAAATGAAAGAAAGATACAGACAGAAAAAAGGGAGAGAAGAAAAAGATGCGCAGAGATGGAGAAAGATCCAGAGGAAGAATTATATAGAGAGAAATAAATAAAGAAAAGAGTGAGAGTGGGGGGGAGGGGAGGGGGAGTGGGGGGGGCGGGGGGAGAGTGAGTGAGAGAGAGAGAGAGAGAGAGAGAGAGAGAGAGAGAGCGCTACAGGTGTGCACACTGCTTCCTTCCTTCTTTTCCTCTCTCTCCTCCTCATGCTGCATCTCTCTCTCTCTCTCTCTCTCTCTCTCTCTCTCTCTGTGTTGAACACACACTCTGCAGAACGATGCACGCTGCTGCTCTGAGACTCTGATCTCATTTGCAGCACTGTAGTTGTCTTGCGATTATTTTCTCTCTCTTCTTCTCCTTCGCTGCGTGTGCCGGTCAGCAGCATGAGCGCGGAATGTTCGAGCTACTACAGCGCAGAGCGCGACTTTGTGAGCGGCTTCACCTGCCCGAGACCGGGAGGAGGCGCGCACGCCGTGTACTGCTGCGGCTTCAACGACGTCAAGTACTGCTGCGACGATCCCAACAGCTTCTTCCCCTACGAGTACGGGTACATGTGGTGGCTCAGGTACAACACACACACACACACACACACACACACACACACACACACACACACACACACGTATTCACACACACTTATTCACACACTGTACAGAACAGGAGAAAAACTTTTTTTTTTTTACATAAATTTGTGTTAAGTGTACAGAATATTACACTTATTACACTCATACTGTATATACTTATACACCTGTTATTACTCACTGTTACTTATTGAATGCACTATTATGTCTCATAATACACACTTATTATGTGCACCTTTACAACTTATTACACACTCTCACCTGTTATTACACTCGCTATCACCTGTCAATATACTTAATATCACCTGTTATTACATTCACTTTTGTCTGTTATTATACTCACTGTCGCCTGTTAATACTCTTAATATCACCTGCTATTACACACACTCTCACCTGTTATTACACTCACTATCTGCTTTGAGACAATGAACATTGTTAAAAGTGCTATATAAATTAAATTTTATTGAATTGACTATCACCTGTCAATATAATTAATATCACCTGTTATTACACTCACTATCACTTCTTAATACACTTAATATCACCTGCTATCACCTGGTATTACATTCACTATCACTTCTTAATATCACCTGTTATTACCTGTTATTACACTTACCCTGTCAATATACTTAATAGATCCTGTTATTACATTCACTATTGTCTGTTATTACACTCGCTATCACCTGTTATTACACTTAATATCACCTATTATTACACTTAATTTCATCGGTTATTACACTCACTATCACTTCTTAATACACTTAATATCACCTGTTATTACCTATTATTACACTCACTATCACCTGTCAATATACTTAATAGATCCTGTTATTACATTCACTATTGTCTGTTATTACACTCACTATCGCCTGTTATTACACTTAATGTCACCTGCTATTACACTTAGTCACCTGTTATTACACTTAATATCACCTGTTAATTACACTTAATTTCATCTGTTATTACACTAACTATCACTTCTTAATACACTTTATATCACCTGTTATTACCTGTTATTACACTCACTATCACCTGTCAATATACTTAATAGATCCTGTTATTACATTCAGTATTGTCTGTTATTACACTCACTATCGCCTGTTATTACACTTAATGTCACCTGCTATTACACTTAATGTCACCTGTTATTACACTTAATATCACCTATTAATTACACTTAATTTCATCTGTTATTACACTAACTATCACTTATTAATACACTTAATATCACCTGTTATTACCTATTATTATACTCACTATCACCTGTCAATATACTTAATAGATCCTGTTATTACATTCACTATCACTTCTTAATATCACCTGTTATTACCTGTTATTACACTTACCCTGTCAATATACTTAATAGATCCTGTTATTACATTCACTATTGTCTGTTATTACACTCACTATCGCCTGTTATTACACTTAATGTCACCTGCTATTACACTTAGTCACCTGTTATTACACTTAATATCACCTGTTAATTACACTTAATTTCATCTGTTATTACACTAACTATCACTTCTTAATACACTTAATATCACCTGTTATTACCTGTTATTACACTCACTATCACCTGTCAATATACTTAATAGATCCTGTTATTACATTCACTATTGTCTGTTATTACACTCACTATCGCCTGTTATTACACTTAATGTCACCTGCTATTACACTTAGTCACCTGTTATTACACTTAATATCACCTGTTAATTACACTTAATTTAATCTGTTATTACACTAACTATCACTTCTTAATACACTTAATATCACCTGTTATTACCTGTTATTACACTCACTATCACCTGTCAATATACTTAATAGATCCTGTTATTACATTCACTATTGTCTGTTATTACACTCACTATCGCCTGTTATTACACTTAATGTCACCTGCTATTACACTTAATGTCACCTGTTATTACACTTAATATCACCTATTAATTACACTTAATTTCATCTGTTATTACACTAACTATCACTTATTAATACACTTAATATCACCTGTTATTACCTATTATTATACTCACTATCACCTGTCAATATACTTAATAGATCCTGTTATTACATTCACTATTGTCTGTTATTACACTCACTATCACCTGTTATTACACTTAATAGCACCTGTAATCACACTTAATATCACCTGTTATTACACTCACTATCGCCTGTTATTATACTCACTATTGCCTGTTAATACACTTAATATCACATGTTATTACCTCTTATTATACTCACTATCAGCTGTTATTACACTAATTATTACACTCAATATCGCCTGTTATCACACTCAGTATCTTGTCTTATCACACTCACTATCACTTGTCACTACATTCACTATCACTTGTTATTACACATGTCATTACCCGTTGTTCTCTTTCTATGTAGCACTAGCTCTACTTTTCAAATTCACTATCCTTGGATGAAACATTAGGCAGCAGCATCATGTTTTTGTCTGCAATGTATCGAAGGCTTTGATTAATTCTTTGACTGGTTTATTTGGATCTTGCGCGAGCCACAAATGACTACAGACTATATTTGCACATGTTGAAGTTAATTTGATTTGCTGTTACCGAAATTAATCAACACTTCCTGACCAATCAGAATCAAGAACTCTGTAGTGTTGTGATGTAAATGGAGTCACTGAAAAAAAAAAAAGAATAAAGTGTATCTTATGGCTGAAGGCTAGTTATTATACAATTGTTATTACAATTATTATTATTATTATTATTATTATTATTCATAATAATAATAATGCTTTGTAACCTTTTGTCTAATCTGTCACACACTCACCGCAGTTGACTTTGTGGAGCTTCTGATCCAGATAGACATTTGCAGTCAGAAGTTTAACACACACTCATTGCAAACTCGAATAAGACATAGGCACAGGCTTGCTATGAACTGTTAATTCATTCAGCACGTGGACGATGAAAAAGCCTTCTAGAGGAAAGTTTTGAGCAGTTAGCAGCCATTAAGCATGGTGGTGGTAGGATCACACTCTGGCGCTGTTCTGCTCCCTGTGAAACCCTGAAGGTTCTCCCCGAGAGAACCTTCAGCAAAACCTGAAATCTTCATCTAGGCGAGCGGACAAAATCTAGCTTTGCAAACATGTATGTTGTACAAACATTCTGTCCTGGAAAAAGACCAGATCAAAGAAAGATGTTTATCACAAGTGTGTGTAAGCTGTGTGTATCAATAAAGGACTACAGAATTAGATTTTTTTTTCTTTCCTTTTTTATTACTTTAGCCTTGTAGCTTAAGTGTAAAAACAAATATATTTCAAATATGCCTTGGTTGATCAACTTTTCTTCAAAAAAGGAATGAATTTAATTTTTAGATGGACAGTATGATGCATGTTGTCACTAATTGAGTGTTCATGTAACCGGCAAAGCTGCTGCTAATTACACTAGCGCACAACAGCTCTTAATAGATCCAGATGTGATTATTTGTGTGATTTTATCACTTGTCTGAGGGATTACCCAGCTGTTTGCCCTCCCTGCGCCTAATTTCACTCATAAACCTTTCTGAGAGCCGATAATGAGCGGGGTAATTGTTCGACTTGTTGCCCTCTGGGGCTTTATTGAGTGCATTTATCTTTAATATCATCTTCACACAGCGTGTTTCAGTGCCAGGAACTGTTCATTTCTGGACGTTTATAATAAAAGGAAAAAAAGGAAAAGAAAAATGAAAGCAACAATGTCAGGTCCAATGCAATTTTTAAAAAAAATTTACTTTCAGTGACATAACTGACGAGCTAGCTACAGTACATGTCCACTGTGCTAATCGGATGGCATGCAAATGAGGTCATTTATTGTTAAATCCAGTAATAAATTACCATTTATCATTGAACAATTATGTGGATCTTATGGCACGAATAAAGAATCTCTGCTCTGATGTTTCCTCTGGGCTTCTTAGACACCGTCTTCTTACATGCTATTTAAAGCTGCAGTACCACTAATAATCATCCAACTGTAAACAGGTCATGGCCGCAAAAGACAACATTCAAGGTTACTAAAAACTACAATAAGAAAATGACGTATAAATCAGGGCTGTAGTGGAGGCTAAAAATACACAAACCGTTTGACTCTGACTAGTGTTTAGCATTCACTCACAGCTAACTGGGGTTTATTTACTTTTGACTAGTGTTTATTCATCTATGACTAGTCTTCATTCAACTCTGGCGTGTTTACTTAGAGGGACTAGTGTTTATTCACAACTGATTAGCATTTATTTACCTTTGACTAGGGTTTATTCACCCGTGATTAGCATTCACTCACAGCTGACTGGTGTTTGTTCACCTCTGGCTAGAGTTTATTTACTTCTGACTAGTGTTTATTCATCTATGACTAGTCTTCATTCAACTCTGACGTGTTTACTTAGAGGGACTAGTGTTTATTCACAACTGATTAGCATTTATTTACCTTTGACTAGGGTTTATTCACCCGTGATTAGCATTCACTCACAGCTGACTGGTGTTTGTTCACCTCTGGCTAGAGTTTATTTACTTCTGACTAGTGTTTATTCATCTATGACTAGTGTTTATTCACTACTGATTAGCATTTATTCACCCCTGACTAGTGTTTATTCACCGCTCATTAGCATTTATTTACATCTTCCTAGTGTTCATTCACCTCTGACTAGTGTTCATTCACCTCTGACTAGTGTTTATTTACCTCTGACTAGTGTTTATTTACCTCTGACTAGTGTTTCTTTACATCTTATTAGTGCTCAATCATCTCTGATTAGCTCAGGTTATTTATGTCGGTTTCCAGATCAAATCGTAGTGTATTGAATGCTGCGCTGCTTAATCAGTTTCTACTGAACTTCGACTGGCTACTGTGATCAATCACATCATCTCCAGTATCATCCAGCTGTTTGTCAGTTAAAACCTTCTTGAGCTTGAACATAAAGTGAGAATAAAAATAACAAAAGCTTAAAACTGCGGTGTGAATATATCATACATGATTAGCCGGGTAGTGATGTGATTTATAGTCTTTATAATGGTCCACATTATTCACGCTGAAATGATGGACTGTTGAAATGTTGAAATGTTGAAACTCTTCCATGCTGTCTGTTGTTGTTAGGAACCTCCACTAGAGGTCACTGTTTCTGTCTGTCTGTAGTTTTTGTTGGTCGACTCAGTTTCCCAGAAGGCGCCTCAGTCAGGTGATGAGAGTGCTCACCTGAACTGAGGTGGCTCATTAAAGTTTCTATAAATAGCAGTTTGTTCTGGGAAACTGGGTCGAGCATGGTTTGATAGTGTTTGTTGGTTGGTGTGTTTGTAGCACCGTCATGTGGGCGGTCCTTTTTGTTTGGTTTTTGTTTCCTTGAGTTTATATTTTAGTAATATTTACTAAAACACACACACACACAGCCCCCAGTAGGGTTAGCCCCCAGTAGGGTTAGCCTCTAGTGGGATTGACTGCTAGTGGTTCTCGTCGCTAGTAGGTTAGCTGCTAGTTTGGAATAGCCTCATGTGTGCTTTGCTTCTTGTGTTCTGTTTCCCTATTAGGTCAGTACTAACCCGGTTAGCCACTAACTCATCCGGTCTCTAGTCTCTGTTGCCCCTGGTCCTGTCTCTCCGGTCTCTAGTCTCTGTTGCCCCTGGTCCTGTCTCTCCGGTCTCTAGTCTCTGTTGCCCCTGGTCCTGTCTCTCCGGTCCTGTCTCTCCGGTCCTGTCTCTCCGGTCCTGTCTCTCCGGTCCTGTCTCTCCGGTCCTGTCCCCATCTCTAGTTCCCACCACGTCCTGTCCAGTCTTGTCTCTAGTTCCCCTATGTGTCTTTCGCTAGCTCCAGCTCCATGTTTCCCTGTGTCAGCTCCTAGCCCCTGTGTCAGCGCTCAGTTCCCTGTGTTCAGTTCTTGTTCCTGTGTTTTTCCTGAGCCCTAGTTTTAGTTTGAGTTTGTTTCCTTGTTTCCTTGTTCGTTTGTCTGTTTTTTGAGTTTGTGTAAATAAAGACTCTTTCTGTTTAACAACCCCTCTGCCTTCATGACTACCCTATATGCCCACGGCTACAACATCAGCCGGTCTAGCCAGCCAGTACCACCAGCTAGACCCATGACAGTTGTATTGTTCTATACTCTTAATGGTGATTAATAAACTCCAAGGTCTTCACTTGTGTTTATTCTTTTAATGCTATTTAGCAATGGATTTCAGCTTCTATTCAGTTTAATTTAATGTTTTCTTTCAAGAAATAGTCCTTTTTTTTTCTTTTTCTTCTTTTTTTTTTTTTTACCAGTATGTCATGGTCTGCCTTACCTTGATCACATAATTCATACTTTACTCACCACTTTTTTTTTCTCTTTTTTTTTTTTTTACTACCACAGCTCTTGTTTGAATGCAGTGAGATGAGCAGCTTTCATTAAATACACGACTCCTAGAATTTTAAAAGTTTTTTGAGAAAAAAATTTAACATCCAGATAGTTTGGTTTTGCAGTCTTTTTTTTCAAGTTCACGGTTCAGAAACAGAGAAGCACTTCATTAAATGTGACAGGTTATTTATTTATTAAATGAAACCTATTATAATTTATAATCTGTTCAAATAAATAGAAGGCATATAGTGTATCCACGATTTAAGATACAGAATTTTACGAAGGAGGGCCATTACTTCTGATCTGCTTGGATTACATTTGCAATTGTTTTGTAATTATTGTTGTTTTCTATTAAATGATGGCATTATAAAGAAAATGTATTATTAATAATAAACTGCCTTGGCACATGCTGGGTCTTATTTCACATCACATTAATTTCCACTAAAGAAGAAAATAAATAAATATCGATTTAACTATTTATTTATTTATTTAATCTTGTGCTTTTTATTTTACCATTTATCACACGTTTATAATCTGGTAGCATTAAATCTGTCCATAACAAATTATTGCCTTTTTCTTTGTAGATTATTGAACAACAATGGACTAAAATCACGTTTTCCATCTTCCTGTCAGATTCGTGTCTCACTAGCGGGCTACATTAGCCATTATTAGCAATGCTACCTGGCTGCTGCGGTTATCTAGCTTGTAAAGCAACCACAACTGCGAACTAATTAGCAGCCCAATTGTTACTGTTGCGTGGTGCGGTATGGAGAGCCGCACCACGAAATGTTATAATACGCAGGGCTTCAGAGGGGGTGAATGAAACAGGAGTTTGTGAGAGTGCTATGATACACACAGGAAGACCTTTCCATTTGGAGATAGCGTGGAATTATTCATTGTGAGAGAACAGAAAAAAAAAAGAAAATCGGAGACACAAAAACAGAGCTCCGCCGTCTACACGAGACCAGACAGGGCCTGGTAACTAAAAACAAAAAACTTATCTCTCAATTTTCTGCTCGTCTTGAAAGAAAGAAAGAAAGGTTCAAGACATGAAAAGACTTTATGTTCAAGTTCAAGAAGACAAGCAGAAAATTGAGGCACAGAGGTAAAGACCCAGCCTTTGCCTCCCTAAAACGCCGGCGCAAGAGAGAGAGAGAGAGAGAGCGGCACCTTATCCTCAGGCAAGGGATGAAAGTGTACATATAAAAACACAAACTCTCTCTCACTCCTATAAATCATAAGGACATAGGCTCCAAGAGGATATAAGTTTAGTCTGGAGGTATCAGGACGCTTAAGTAAACATGCCGCCAGGTGTGGCGTGTCCAGGCTAATTGCCTTACGGCGGGGTTGCCTGGCAACCGCGTGTCTATGTGGCCGCGCCATCCCCTGTACCTCAGCATACGAATTTAATTTGTTCCAGAGGCGAGTTCTTAAGGTGAAATGTCGTGTTGTGAAACACATTGTGCCATAGGAAATAATGTAAATGCACATAATCTGTTCCAGCCACCCAAAAATATTACCAATATTGCCAATTTCCAGGACTATAATCATATTTCTGCATATAAAAAACAATCAAAACATTTATAAAAAGACGTGTAAATGAAGTAAAATATGAAATAAATAGACATTAAACCTCACTTAACTTTAATTCATGATTCCTCTCGGCACCAAACTGAAAGCCGCTCCCTTTTCTTCTTGCTACTGTCCTTGATAACATTCTTGGGACCCATGGTGCTACGTCTTCACTAAATCTTGCAACAAAAAAAAAAACACAAAAAATATATAAACTCGCATCATTTGGCTTTCTACTAACCTGCATCCGGTTCAGTCACTCATATGCTGAAAATGCTTCATATGCCGAGGCAAATTTTCAGTTCTTAAGGTGCGCGGCAGGGCGTTTTTATGCCGCGGCAGCACTGTATGTATCTTTGTTACGAAACTTTTTTATAGTGAGAATTTAAAGCAGAGGGATCTCAGTCTACATCAGCTAAACAGCAAAGACAAACCTTCAGTGGTTTGTTATCCAAATGAAGGCTAATTAGCTTAGCTTATCCTCCACTAATGAACTATCATCATGTGTCATGTTACGCTTGTACAGAAGTCATTTTTACCTTGAGTAATACGATCACGAAATCCAGCTCTTTCCAGTGCAAAATGCGGGGAATGATGATGAGTTTGAATAGAGTGAAGGCACACACACACACACACACACACACACACATATCCGTCTTTCACCACAGAAGCGATGCTAAGCGTTACCTCGTTCACACGCAGCGGAGGCGTCGGACAAACTCATCTTTATTCATGCACGGTGTGTGTTAATCGTTTTCTAGCCTTCATCAGGGTCAGGTTCTGAGCTCGGCTGTGCTTTCAGCTGGAGAAATTTTTGTTTTGTTTTAATTTGGTGAATTTTACGACATGTCAGGGTCAGCGCTAAAACTAAATCATCAGGGAAGATCTGCTCGGTAAATCTGACTTTATACCAACGGGATAGATAGATGGATTGATAGAAGGATGGATGGATGGATGGATAGATAGATGGACAGATAGATAGATAGATAGATAGATAGATAGATAGATAGATAGATAGATGGACAGATGGACAGATGGACAGATGGATGGATAGATAGATATGCATGCAACCCACACAAAAGGAACCAAAGAAATAACAAAGAAAAATGAAGGGTGCCAATAATTTTGTAGAGCGATTTTCCAATTTTTCATTTCTAAAGTCTTTCTTTGTCTCTATCATTTCTCCTTCTCTCTGTTTTTTTACCTTTTCTGTCTTTCTCATTCTCTGTTTAAATTGATATGTTTCTGTCCTTCTCTCTCTCTCAGTGTTGGTGCCCTGGTGGGTTTGTCCATAGCTGCTGTGGTGCTTTTGGCCTTCATCATCACCTTGTGTGTGCTCTGTTACCTGTTTATTGCCACCAAACCCAGAGGACTCGATAATGGCCTCACGCTGCAGGTGCCGGGTAAGGACTCGCGCACACACACACACACACACACACTTTGTAGCTGGGTCTCATTTGAACGATAACAGTTCTCTTTATTGTAGCACAGCAGTCCAGAACGGTCTGTACCTACATATCATTTGTCTTGGGTAAGAACGACATTACAGCAGACCGCTACAGCAGAAGTTATACTGTATATTCAATTAAATTTGATTTGTATAACACGGTTAACAATGGTCATTGTCTCAAAACTATTTCATAGAATCAAAAGAAAATTCTGGAAATGTGTATAAAATGTGAGAAAATGTGTACGGATCAGAATAATCAGATCGTCCGTGATGAACGAGCCGAGGGCGACGGTACAGAGGGAAAAACTCACTTTGATGGTAATGGGAAGAAACCTTGAGAGGGACCAGACTCAACAGGGAACCCATCCTCATCTGGGCGATAACGGAGAGCAGGTTCACTGAACTATCGAGCGACTGCTGTCACAAATCCGCAGAGACACAACCGTCTGCATCAGCCGAGGTCAGGACATGGTAAAGTGGAACCGTCCCCAATCACCACACCCATCCCGAACAGACAACACGGGGCATCCATGTGACGAGATCTCCAACCAGAAGTGGGGCACCAAACGAGTCAGACAGGTCGAGAGGCCAGAGGGGGTCTGGATCACTGGCAGCTCATTAGCGACATCTGTAGCTCGGCAGAGAGAGAAAAATGTTGTGATGAACAACGTGCTGATAGTTTTGTGAATGAAAGGAGGCGTGGCGCGAGCCTTGAGCGAGTGCGGGAGTGAAGAGACGGCGTGCGCTGAATGCAAGTTTGGACAGTGGGGAATAATCGTGAGCGTGAGTGGTTCAAAGTCGAGAATTCAATTACAGTCCGTGATCCTGAATCATGGTCATGAAAAATGATGATATCTTGAAATCCGAAGAAGCTGTAATCCAAAACGTGAAACGTGAGCAAGGTCCGTGAAGCAGACATGGGTCGAGATCCAAAAGTCAAGGCAGGGAGGAATGCTGGAAAATTGGGCATGAGGGCACACAATAATCTGGGAATCACCCATATAATAATCACCCACGCCTGCGGGGACCAGAGGCCAGCCATTCCGGGCCGATCCAATGGAAAAGCAAACGCAACATAATGACAAACAAGTCTGATTGCTGACCTCACAACCCACAGCACCCAAAGGTTTCCCTGGTGCCAGACACCACTTCCCCCCCCCAGAGGCCCTGCGCAGCCACACCCTGAGTGGCACAAAGGGAACCCAAACCCTAGGTGGCTTTATGACTGATCAATGTATGTTCTAAAGATAAGAGTAACAAATCATTTATATGATATACATTTATTACATGTGTGTAGCTTTAGTCCCACTGTGTAGATTAGCAAAGTGAGCTAGCTGTAATAGCTAGAGGCATGAATCATCTCTTCTACTTCCTTTTTCTTTCTAATAATTTTTTTCTGTACAGATTTGCTAAGAGATTTTATACAACATAGTAAAGTAAATGCTTGCTTATAAGGTTTTGTTCTTCATGTTCTTTTTGGAATAACGCGTTATGGCTAAGCATTTTAAATGCAGTCGTTTGCTATGCAGGGTCTGAGGGCGGTCCTCAGGAGGAGTCGAGTCAGCGCAGCGCTCCGTCTGGACCCCAAGGCTTCCGCAAGCATTTTCTGAGAGGCAAACTGCACTGTGACAACCAGCCGCCCGACCCCGAGCGGCTGTTCCAACGCTGCTACATGGCCACTGTCACCACCATTAACGTCGAGGGGCCTTCGTAAAGTGCATAAGCATCAGCAGCTCAGTTTTTGGAAACTTTGCTAGCTCCAAAGTCCATCCTGCTTCGTCCTGCGCGCTGTCACTGTGTAAAAATGGCAGACTACAAGGGGGCGCCCGGCAAAAGGCTGAACTTAACTGTGACTCACTGTGAACAAACGGACAAGAAAAGTTGCATCATTTACCAAACATACCACAGTCGTACAGTGCCCCCTGGCAACCGATGACTGCCTGTTCATGCACGTCTCCAAGCTTTTTTTTTTTTTTACATTGCCACTTTTTCCAGCAGATATCTTTCTGTAACCCAAAGAAAAGGTTTCGGTGACGCATCAGTGTTTTGCTACGTTTATTATTTGCTGTTAATTTGTGATCCTGATTTTGAATATGCACATAACCTGCCGTGCTGTTTCTGATGAATAAGTACATCCGATTTACCTGGAGGCCATGTCGGGAACGGCGAGTGGGTTTTATTAATGGCGCTGTTCCACTCCCTAAACCCGAGCTAAACTGATGCAACAGAGCAGAAAACACTCAACTAATTCTGTTTGATTCATATTTGGTGGAATAAAGGTTCTTCTGAAGGACGTGCAGCATTCTCGATCTGTTCTTTCTATTTAATAAAATCCTTCATCAGCTGTTTTATTACAATCATTAAAATCACGTCTGGAACATCTGCAGAAAATTAATCTTTGTAACAAATATGTGGTCTCTCTCTCTCTCTCTCTCTGTTTTAGTTGAAGCGACTCTAATCAACATGCTGATGAAACTGTTCGTCAGCAGAGCTTTAGTTTTTTATCTGGTTCAGCTCACTCACCTCCTCCTTCACGCTAACACCACCGTCAACACCGTCGCGCTCGGCATCTCATACAACGTGACTAGCCGAGGCGACAGTCGTTTTGCTTTATGTAGCTGGGTCTCGTTCATTTCAATTGTGATTTTACGAGTGTCAAAATTTTCTCCTGTCTGACACACAAACTGCAGAAAGAGACCGGGACAAACCGTCCAGAGGTTTTCTGAAGAGCGGGTTTGAAGCTGTTGGAGCGCTGGTCATCACTGACTCCACCTAATGGACACCATGAAAGGGCAAACGGGCGGAACAAACAAAGCCAGACTGTTGGTCAGAATACATGTACTTACCTCAGTTACCACTATCTAGCTAGCTTAGCTTTAACTTAGCTAAAATGCTAAGGTGGCTAACGTTATTTTATATTTTTTGATTGAACGCCGTTATCAATACTGTACACATCATCTCGTGTCAACTCCGAAGTTTCTTGTGGTAAGGTAAACTACAACAGTTCTAGCTAGCTGGTTAGCTGAAGTGATGCATAGCAGACAGCTAGCTTCTGAGTTTGAAACTCGTAATTTAGTTGTCACTCAAAATGTCCCTAATTATGCATAGACCAAAAATATATATATATATATATATATATATATATTTTTGTTAACCAGGCTGCAAACATGTTAATTTCAATTGTAAAGTCAGACATCATAACACGAGGGAATTCTCTATGGGAGTTGACTCACTTTTGAAGCCTAGTGGTCATTTGGGGGAACTGCATGTATTTTACTATGTATTAGTATTTTAATGTCATCATACTTTACAGGTGGGTGCTAGTTATAATACTACTGAGAATACGTTTAATCTAAAATCAATTTTATAAACATATGCATGAATTAATGTTAGCAAACATATGCTAACTCTGTGTGTTATTTAGCATTTTACAGGCTGAAACACCTAATCAACTCTACTCAACATGCTGATGAAACTGTTCATCAGCAGTGCCTTAGTTTTTTATCTTGTCCGTGACTAACAGCATCGGCTAACATTGTCTTTTATTTATTTGCTGTTCCTTTTGAGAAACCTGTTTTTGTTGTTGTTGTTGTTGTTGTTGTTTGTGAAGCACTTCACGTAGCCCTAAGGCATTTCTGCTTCCTTGTGATCATAAATCCTGAGTCATGTCATATCAAGGAGTTCATTTCTCAAATAATAAATAACACCACATTCCAAAGACTGTCAGGTTTGACTGTGTCTCGCAATCTGATCCTTTTAACTCACGCGGACAGACTCGTGGGAAATCTGGCCAAATTTCAGCATTTTCTTCATTCAGATTTTTTTTTTTTTCAATCTCATTTGTGTGTGTGTGTGTGTTTTTTCTCTCACCGTAGTCCTTCTGTGTCGTGTCTCCAGAGCTGCATGAAGTATGTGGAGCTGTAATTAAATGTGCCGTGAATGAATGAAAGAAAGAAAGAAAGAAAGAGAGAGAGAGAGAGAGAGAAAACCTACACAGTGAATGAAAAGATGATTAAAGTTATTTTTGACCTGATCTCAGTGTGTGTGAAATAAATGAAGGTTTCATAAATGAAAAGTCAAGTTGGATTAGCGCATGTTTTTCTTTCTTTTTCTTTTTTCTTTTTTGCCATTTTGTGTTCCACCTCAGCTATAACAAGCAGCTAATTACCTCCTAAAGCACGCAGGAATAGAAAAGAGATCACAGTGCGCTGAACATTTTAACCCCATACACTCTCGCTTCTAACCACGCACGGCTCCTGTACTGTACCTGCAGCATTACTCTCTATGTACTCTCTCTCATTACGAACATTACTCTCTATGTTTGTGTATCTATAAAATAGAGTTTATACACTCTCTCACAGATTCACCGTCACTCACTCACACCTGGATATCAACGGAACAGATAGGACTTTAGTCGTCGCTTGAAGATTGTCAGTGACTCAGCTGTACAGACGCCTAGATGAAGTTCATCCCACCACCTACTGTAGGTGCTCGAAAAGAAAACTCTCTGGATGCATGTCTTCCACGATCTCTGAGAGAGATGGTGGGACCAGCCGAGCGGTGCTGAGGATGGCGCATGGTGCAGCGCGTGGTGTGATTAGAGCTAAGAGGTAAATGGATGCAGAGAAGTGGGGTGGTGTGGGAGAACTGTGGGGAAGGTTGAAGATGATGCGTGCACCAGGCATTGAACAGGGGGATGGATCACCAGGGATGAACGGCACTTCAGTTTACTGACATTGAGTTTTAGCTGATGAGCTGCCAGAAATGCTGAGATTAGGATGGAAACCTGAGAGTTTGAGTAAGAAAAAGGGAGAACAAGTTGCTGCATAACAATGGTATGAAAAGCTGTGTGAGGATATGACCTTACCAATAGACTGGGTATAGAGGGAGAACAGATGAGGGCCAAGTACTGAGACTTGTGGGACGCCAATGGAGAGTCGGCGTGGAGCAGATGTGGATCCCCTCTATGTTACCTCATATGACTGACCTTCTAGGTAGGAAGCAAACCATTGGCATGCCGTGCCACAGAATCCAAGGCTTATAAGAATAGATAAGATAATCCTTTGTGCAGATCTTTGTAAGATACTTTGTGAATGTCACACGCAGCCGAGAGGTCCGGGAGGAGAGGTCCGGACAGTTTAGCTGATCTAGTAGTATGGAGCTTCTCATTGACAAACAGAAAGGGAAGTCTCTGTGGAACGTGTCGCTTTCAGTCAGGATTTGTTTTTGGATTATTGAGGCTGTTTTGCGAGAGTTAAAAAGGCATTTGATTGTACAGCAACAGACATAAATATGATTAACAGTATAGAATAGCAACCCTGTGTGACAATATAGAACCAACTGGGTTCAAAAAAGAGGAAACAATGAGTCATAAATTACCTTACCAGTGGAGAAAAATCCAACACAGAAGAAGTCTTAAGCACACAATCCAAAATGCCTTCAAATCAGTAGTTATTAACTGTTATTAACATTTTGCCCCGCCCAGTTTTTTTTTTGTTTTTTGATTGGATGGAAAGTGGATGAAAGGAGTTTTAATCATTGCAGGCTTGTCTCCATCATCATGAAAACGGTTTAATCACAAATCCTTTACAAAACATTGAAATGACTCGAGAGATGAAGCACTTCCTTTGGACAATCTTCCAAAATGGTCAGATGGTCCCTGATGAACGAGCCGAGGGCGACGGCGGCAAGGAAAAACTCCCTGAGATGGTAATAGGAAGAAACCTTGAGAGGAACCAGACTCAACAGGGAACCCATCCTCATCTGGGTGATAACAGAGAGCAGGGATTGATCAGCACTCATACTGTGTGTTAGGAGGCTGGAAGTCCAGTATAACAGTTATATACAGTATACTGTATAAATACGGCTTAGCATTGTACAGTACAGAGTGATGTGTCTGTCAGGGATAACCCCTAGAGGGCGCCTGGCGCCCAGAGACTCATTTGTGTTTCTTTTCTAGTTTTCCCAAGTTTAACTTTATTTCCCAGGATGCACCTCGGTCACGTGAAGGGAGCGCTCACCTGAACCGAGTTGGTTTCTTTATAAATAGCTTGTATGAGTTCTATTATTTGTCTTGCATCTGTTGAAGTAAACTTGTTAAGTGTTGGGTAGATTATTTAGTTTGATGCTAGTTTAGTTGAGCTCATTGCTCTGGTCAGTTTGTAGTGACTTATGTTTGTTTTGTTCTTAAGTTAAGTGTGTTTGTTTGTTTCTTTATTATTAATAAAAACCGTCTTCACCATCTTAACCTCTGCATTTATGCCTCGCCTACACCACCTTAAGAATCCTGACAGTGTCCTTTATTTCAGCACAAAATAGGCAATATGATGAACTGAATTTTATTACATTTTAACCAACTATACAAACATAACTGAGCAAAAAATGTAAAAAATTGTCCACATAAGTAAAGAAATAGCACAGATACCCATGTTTTTCTGGATGTTTTTGGTTGTTTCTGTGACCACAATAATAATAATAATAATAATAATAATAATAATAATAATAATATGCTCATTTTTAGAGGTCTAATATTAATAAATAGACATTATACCTCACTTATCCTTCTCCTGACTTTCCACTGATGGCAACAAATTATAAACGGTGACGAGCGTACGCGCAACGTAGCTGTCGTTCAGTTTCGGCTCGGTTCATTCGTCTGACAAAAGTGCTTCGTATGCCGAGACAAATTTCTTGAAAATTTTCAGTTCTTGAATCAAAAGTTGATAAGGGAGGACGTCCGTATGCTGAGGTTCTCCTGTACAGTATGTGTGATGGCTCATCACCTTTATTCTTTCTGTTCTTTAATTAATGTCTTTCTTTATATATCTTATTTTAATTATTTTTAGCACCTGTCTGCTAAAGAGGTGTTTCACAAACTTTGATTATTTTTCTGTCTATAGACCCATTCGAAAAATGACCCAGTTCACAAAGAGACATTATGCATGTATTAATAACTAATTTAATATTTCTTAATCATTTTTACTGTCATTTACACAACGCTTTATTAGCTTGCATGGTAAACCTGTGATTTCTGAGATCATCTGAACAATACATGCGATAAATCCCAACTTTGTCTGCATGTGTTCATTTTAAACGTCAACATGAAAAGTAAAATTTATTTTGTTTGTAAATCAAACAAATGCATTTAAGGGAAACTAACTAGCTCCCCCGTGTGACTGAAAGGTGTACTGCAGACAGTACTGAGTCCCTCCTGCTGAACGCTGAACGCTCTAAACATCACCAACATCAACATTCGAACTTTACAGAATGTTCCAGAATGGGATTCGTGAAGACTAGAGAACCCAAAGTCCATCAAGTCTTCACATATGCACGTTTAAATTGTGTGTATGTGTGTAATGTGCAGGACTCGTCTGAACTTGTGGGGGTTTTTTTAAATAAAGAATGTTTGATATAGTTTGATGTTATTTGTGATTGCTGTGCTAGCTTTGGATCTCAAAAGAATAAAAAAATGTAATACCCGAAATAATAATAACAACAACAACAACAACAACAACAATAATAATTTATAATAACAATTATTTATAATAATAATAATAATTATTATTATTATTATCATTATTATTATTATTGTTATTATTATTATTATTTATTTGTTTTTTTATTATTATTATTATTTTTTATTATAAATAATTGTCGGGAAACTCACAGGTGTACCTAACAGGACAGAGTTTAAATTTTAATCATTTTTTTTTATATATACAAGCCTCAGTAAACAGGATGTTATGTCTGATGCATCTATCTGTGCGACTAGATGTTTCAGAGCCACAACAGACACAGCGACCTTGAAGAAAAGTGGATTTTTATGAAGATGAATATAAATATGTCATGAGCTCCTTATTCCTTATAATAAGCTTTCTTATTCCTCTTCATCTAAAATCTAATATATAACAATACTTTCCATTTTCTCCGTCTCTTTTGTACTCATGTCTCTTGTTCGCAAAGTGCTCGCACTCCTCTTGAGTGTTGTAGCGTTAAATAGTATTATTTAATAAATGCTCAAGTGCATCGTGGCTCCCAAACGCAGCAAAACCGGAGCTAGTGAGAGTTCAAAGCTTTTAAAAGAAGAATACGTAGGAATTCGCGAGACAAAAAAATCATTTGTTATAGACGACCTTGTGTGTTTGAGTAATTGCAAAAGAAAAAAAAGGCTTTTATCTTGTTTTGCTGTCAAATTGTTCACATGTAGGCTACATCTATGTTGCACTTACAAAGTTTATTTTTCATCAAAATGTTTACAGCTATATATGAATAAGAAATGTTTTCAGACTAGACCATTACAGAGTGTACACTTCTGCAATACACGTTATAGTATATACAGTATCTAACAAATTCTCAGCTAAACAGGGCTTCTGCATAAACTGATAGAATTGCGCAATTTCAATCTGACACCGATGATCAGTCTATTTAATTTTACCAAAATCTAAATTATAATACGGAAACAGAAAAAAAATATTTAAGTAAACTATATACAAACAGTATTTCACAAAAGTGAGTACACCCCTCACATCTCTGCAAATATTTACTTATATCTTTTCATAGGACAACACTGCATAAATAGCTGAACCCCTGGCAACAAAAGTGAGTACACCCCGAAGTGAAAATGTACAAATTGCCATGTTGAACTTTCAGTGGCCAGGTTGAGAGAGTGGAAGAGCTTTTATACCAAATTCAACTCACCTGCTATCTGGTGACACCTGAGACAGTCTAACACTAATGAGTCACATGACAAAGGGGAAGGAAAATGACTAATTGTGCTCAATTTGTACATTTTCACATAGGGGTTGTACTCACTTTTGTTGCCAGAGGTTCAGCTATTATTGGCTGTATTTTTCGTTATTTTGAGGGGCAATAAATATACACTGCTATACAAACTTTACGCTGATGACTTTTCATTGTGTCAAAGAGTCATTTATGCAGTGTTGTCCTATGAAAAGGATATAACTAAATATTTGCAGAGATGTGGGGGGTGTACTTACTTTTGTGACATACTGTACATTTTATCAATTAAAGATAAACTCTTCTGCTTCCATTCAGCTTCGTTTTATTTGTAGTAATTAAAAACATAAAAAGCTATAATATCTCATTGTAAAAGTCTATCACAACATCATCTATCATTACATTAACATTGTACGGCCGAGTGCTGTGTACACACGTGGACAAAATTGTTGGTACCCTTCGGTCAATGAAAGAAAAACCTCACAATGATCACAGAAATAACTTTAATCTGACAAAAGTAATAATAAATAAGAATTCTATGAATGTTAACCAATGAAAGTCAGACATTGCTTTTCAACCATGCTTCAACAGAATTATAAAAAAAAATAAACTCAAAATGATGGTACCCCTAACTTAATAGTTTGTTGCACAACCTTTTGAGGCAATCACTGCAATCAAACGATTCCTGTAACTGTCAATGAGACTTCTGCACCTCTCTGCAGGTATTTTGGCCCACTCCTCATGAGCAAGCTGCTCCAGTTGTTTCCGGTTTGTAGGATGCCTTTTCCAGACAGCATGTTTCAGCTCCTTCCAAAGATGCTCAATAGGATTGAGGTCAGGGCTCATAGAAGGCCACTTTAGAATAGTCCAATGTTTTCCTCTTAGCCATTCTTGGGTGTTTTTAGCTGTGTGTTTTGGGTCATTGTCCTGTTGCAAGACCCATGACCTGCGACTGAGACCCAGCTTTCTGACACTGGCCAGCACATTTCTCTCTAGAATCCCTTGATAGTCTTGAGATTTCATTGTACCCTGCACAGATTCAAGACACCCTGTGCCAGATGCAGCAAAGCAGCCCCAGAACATAACAGAGCCTCCTCCATGTTTCACAGTAGGGACAGTGTTCTTTTCTTCATATGCTTCATTTTTCCGTCTGTGAACATAGAGCTGATGTGCCTTGGCAAAAAGTTCCATTTTTGTCTCATCTGTCCATAGGACATTCTCCCAGAAGCTTTGTGGCTTGTCAACATGTAGTTTGGCATATTCCAGTCTGGCTTTTTTATGATTTGTTTTCAACAATGGTGTCCTCCTTGGTCGTCTCCCATGTAGTCCACTTTGGCTCAAACAACGACGGATGGTGCGATCCGACACTGATGTTCCTTGAGCATGAAGTTCACCTTGGATCTCTTTAGAAGTCTTTCTGGGCTCTTTTGTTACCATTCGGATTATCCGCCTCTTTGATTTGTCATCAATTTTCCTCCTGCGGCCACGTCCAGGGAGGTTGGCTACAGTCCCATGGATCTTAAATTTCTGAATAATATGTGCAACTGTAGTCACAGGAACATCTAGCTGCTTGGAAATGGTCTTATAGCCTTTACCTTTAACATGCTTGTCTATAATTTTCTTTCGAATCTCCTGAGACAACTCTTTCCTTCGCTTCCTCTGGTCCATGTTGAGTGTGGTACATACCATGTCACCAAACAACACAGTGACTACCTGGAGCCCTATATATAGGCCCACTGACTGATTACAAGATTGTAGACACCTGTGATGCTAATTAGTGGACACACCTTGAATTAACATGTCCCTTTGGTCACATTATTTTCAGTATTTTCTAGGGGTACCATCATTTTTGTCCAGGCCTGTTCCATGAGTTTATTTTTTTTAATAATTCTGTTGAAGCATGGTTGAAAAGCAATGTCTGACTTTCATTGGTTAACATTCATAGAATTTTTTTAAATTATTACTTTTGTCAGATTAAAGTTATTTATGTGACCATTGTGAGTTTTTCTTTCATTGACCGAAGGGTACCAACAATTTTGTCCACGTGTGTATATGTTACTGGGTGTCTTTTTTGGGGAAAAAAATCAAATTCAAAGTAAAAATGTAATATTTACACTGAATTAAAGCATAAAACAAACTTTTACAATATATATTTTTAACACACACAGGCACAGAATTATTTATTTATGTATTTTATTTATTCATTTGTCTCAGAAACAAATTTCTACCATTTTATTTTCAGCACAATTTCTCTAAAAAAATTACAATTATTTGTTTAAACTGATGTGTGCAAACATTTGACAATTGTAATAGATAAAAGAAAAAGGTCTTGAAAACTAAAAATCGACCCAAATGTAATTAATCAGCCAAGACAAGTTAATTATCTGACATTTGCACTTTTAAAAATTTTATTTAATTAATTTCATCCGTACTTTAATGATCTTTAGCCTGAATGGCCTAACGTTGAAAGTTGAACTGCACCATGGAAAAAGTGCTCTTGATTGTCCAAGATGGCATCACATGACTCAAGTGTTTGTTTGTTTGCTTATTCGTTTTTTTATCGTTATACTTTAGCAGGTCTAGCAACATTAGCATAATAGCTTCACTGCTAAACAAAATTAAACGTGTCTTGGCTAATTGGCCAAACTGAACTGTACTTTAACAACTGACCCCTCCCCCTAACTCTCACCCATATTTCCTGTTTCAAATTGACTCAAACACCCAGAGATTTGCATAATGAGCTCCTCCTACTTCCTGAAAAATGATTGCTGCGGCCAGGAAGTGCTAGCGTAGCAACAATGTTACAAAAACTCTTTGTGTCGTGTCGTATCCACAGTCCACCCCATGGACGCTTGATGTTCTTCTGTGTGACAGCGGCTTGTGTGTGTGTGTATGTGTGTGTGTGTGTCAAGTGAGTGGTTTTCATAGTAGTGCTGATGAAGTATCACATTTTACATTCCAATGAAGAAACTAATGGGTTTGTGTGTGTGTGAGTGGGGGGGGGGGGGGCTGGTCTCTATAGCTCCTCCTTGCGTTTGATGATGAGTTTGCGAACCATCTCTGAGATCTTTGGCCGGATTTCCTTCACCGAGACTTTAGGACCCCACCCCCCAACGACTTTACCATCAACATCAACCAGATACTTCCAGAAATTCCAGTCAGGCTCCTTCCTAGTCACCTCTGAGAGAGAGAGAGAGAGAGAGAGAGAGAGAGTGAGCGTTCAATCATCAGTTTAAATCTCCACCTATAATTTAGCCTTAACTCACTGAATTATTGTTCATGTGTGTGTGTATTTGCGTGTGTGTGTGTTACCTGCAAGGTATTTGAAGGCGTTGTTAGCGCCGGTCCCCACCACAGCGATTTTACTGAAGAGTGGGAACGAGACTCCGTAAGTGCGCCTCACGAAGCTGTCGATCTCTTTATCGCTGCCGGGTTCCTGCTGGCCGAACTGGTTACACGGGAATGCCAGCACGTTGAAGTGGTACGGTCCAAAATCCCGCTGCAGCTGCTGCAGGTCCTTGTAGTGCTCCTCAGTGAAGCCACACTCACTCGCTACATTCACCACCAAGGAGACCTGAAACACACACACACAGAGTTGTAGATGAATAAAAAAAAACAAATAAAGCAATACGGCATGAGAGAGAAAGAGAGAGAGAGAAGAATACGGGAAGACAGACAGGAAGTTAGAGGTTTGTGCTGACATTTTTTTTGCACACAGACTGGGACAGAGAAGATTTTTTGATTGATCTTCTCTAGTAACAGTTTGTCATATAGGCAGACAGTGTGTGTGCGTGTGTGTGTGTGTGATTAATTAACTGAGTAAATGATTAAAGAGCTAATTAAACACCACTGTGCTGGCTATGATAAATGTTTTGCATTTACATTAAACAGCATTTACAGTCTACTGCTGCAGGAATAACACATCCCAGACATGTCCCAAGCACATCTCAGAGACATCCCAGACATGTCCCTAATACATCTCACAGACATCCCAGACATATCCCAAACACATCTCAGAGACATCCCTGACATGTCCCTAACACATCTCAGAGACACCCCAGACATGTCCCAAACACATCTCAGAGACATCCCCGACATGTCCCTAACACATCTCAGAGACACCCCAGACATGTCCCAAACACATCTCAGAGACATCCCCGACATGTCCCTAACACATCTCAGAGACATCCCAGACATGTCCCAAACACATCTCAGAGACATCCCCGACATGTCCCTAACACATCTCAGAGACACCCCAGACATGTCCCAAACACATCTCAGAGACATCCCAGACATGTCCCAAACACATCTCAGAGACATCCCAGACATGTCCCTAACACATCTCAGAGACATCCCCGACATGTCCCTAACACATCTCAGAGACATCCCAGACATGTCCCAAACACATCTCAGAGACATCCCAGACATGTCCCAAACACATCTCAGAGACATCCCAGACATGTCCCTAACACATCTCAGAGAAATCCCAGACATGTCCCTAACACATCTCAGAGACATCCCAGACATGTCCCAAGCACATCTCAGAGACATCCCAGACATGTCCCTAATACATCTTAGAGACATCCCAGACATATCCCAAACACATCTCAGAGACATCCCCAACATGTCCCTAACACATCTCAGAGACACCCCAGACATGTCCCAAACACATCTCAGAGACATCCCAGACATGTCCCAAACACATCTCAGAGACATCCCAGACATATCCCAAACACATCTCAGAGACATCCCCGACATGTCCCTAACACATCTCAGAGACACCCCAGACATGTCCCAAACACATCTCAGAGACATCCCAGACATGTCCCAAACACATCTCAGAGACATCCCAGACATGTCCCAAACACATCTCAGAGACATCCCCGACATGTCCCTAACACATCTCAGAGACACCCCAGACATGTCCCAAACACATCTCAGAGACATCCCAGACATGTCCCAAACACATCTCAGAGACATCCCAGACATGTCCCTAACACATCTCAGAGACATCCTAGACACATCTCACAGACATCCCAGACATGTCCCAAACACATCTCAGAGACATCCCTGACATGTTCCAGACATATCCCAGACATTTCCCGAACATATCCCACACACAACTCCCATCGAGGGGTTGCCACAGTAGACCATCCGCTCCGTACACAACTTAGCGCAGGTGTTACTCTGGAAGCTCTTCCTGCTGCAACCATCACTTTTTATTCAGGCTTGGTACCAGCACTGCATCTAGTGTCTGGGGTTTGGGCATTGGGTAGGAATTTAATCTGGGCCTTGTTCATCTGTCCTTGGGTTCAGTTCCCACTCAATGCACAACACTAAATATCTAAAAAAATCAATATCTGACAAATGTGGTGTGCATACAGTATGTATTCAGAGTCAATACTTTGTAGAACCACATTTCACTGCAACTACAGCGGTATTTTGAGGTGTGTCTCTACCAGATTTGCACATCTAGGGAGTTAAAGGTTCAGTCAGCTTGGATGGAGAGCGTCCGTGAATGGTAATTTTCCAGTCTTGCCACAGATTTCCAGTTGGATTTAGGTCTGGACTTTGACTGGGCCGTTCTAACTCATGAATATACTTTGATCTAAACCATTCCGTTGTAGCTCTGGCTGTATGTTTAGGGTCATTTATCATTGGTTGTTACCATGGCAACAGATCCATCCAGCTCTAGTTTCTGTGGGAGTTTATACTGATGGAGCAGGTACCTGTGATTACCAGATCATCATAGATTAACCTTTTTTTGCCTGTAATTACGTTAGATTACTTGTTGTAACTGTGATTATTTGTTCTTGATTGTCATTATCTCAGATTACTTCTGAGTACTTGTGCTTACCGAGTAAATCCTAAATTTGCTCAAGGATGCCAGTGATGACCTGAGAGTACATGTTATTATATGAGATAGAAACTATATGACATAACCTGTTTTTGCCTGAATTACCTGAGGATTACCAGAGATTTGTTAATTACCTTAGAGTATCTTTTTTTTTCCACTTGTTTTGGCCTGATTGCATTTGATTATTAGAGATTACATGAAAATACCTCAGATTACCTGTTTTTTGTTTTGTTTTTGTCTGTGAGATTACCCCTGATTACAGGATATTCGCTTAAATTATCCTACAATCCCTAGTTAACCTAGTTTACTGTGATATTATCTAAGAAAACAAGATTCCCTGCCTGATGACTAGATGTTGTCGTTGTTGGACTTTCGGCTGGTCCCTCATCGAGGGGGAACCTCAACGGATCATCCGGTCTTGGCACAGGTTTTACGCCATATGGCCTTCCTGACGCAACCCTCCCATTTTATCTGGGCTTGGGCATCTACTGGCTGGGTTTGGGGCATTGGGTGGGAATTGAACCCGGGGCCTTCCGCATGGCAGGGGCGAGATCTACCACTGAGCCACCAATGTCCTCCTGATGACTAGATACTACCTGAAATTACCTGGGAATACCTGTGATTACTTGTTTTTGCCTGTGATTATCTGATCATACCCATGATTACCAGATTATCCCTGGAATCCGTGATCCCAGAGATTATGTATGATTAACTGTGATTACCTGTGAATATCTTTGATCACCTGTAGTTACCTCTAATCACATGTGGTTAATTGTTTTTGCCCATGATTATCTCAGATTACCCCTGATTATCAGATGTTACCTGAAATGATCTGAGAACACCTGGCACCTGAGATTACATTAGATCATCTGTAGCCTCATGCTGCTGATTAGTACAACAACATTTCTATTCAGGTAACATTGTATATTTATGCTGGTACTAAAGTAGGTGAACATCACTGAGGTTTATTTTTTAAATGTAATTAATGATGTATTTTAACAATTGGGATTGCAAAGGGGAACAAGGCAACATGGTGGTGTAGTGGTTAGCACTGTCGCCTTTCCTCCGGGTACTTCTGTTTCCCGGCTACGTGTGGACATGGCCTTAGGCTAATTTGCGTTTCCAAATTGCCCGTAGTGTGTGTGTGTGTGTGTGTGTGTGTGTCTGTGTGTGTGCCCTGCGATGGATTGCCACCCTCTGAGTGTACCCTGCCTCGTGCCCTAAGTCTCCTGGGATAGGCTCCGCCCCCTGTGACCCTGTAGACAGGATAAAGCGGTATAGATGATGAGTGAGCGATTGTGGAATACAAATTTTAG
The DNA here is from genome assembly GCA_030347435.1 of Clarias fuscus. Lineage (NCBI taxonomy): Eukaryota > Metazoa > Chordata > Actinopteri > Siluriformes > Clariidae > Clarias > Clarias fuscus. The sequence continues at coordinate 1,666,695 of CM059221.1, forward strand.
TTTTAGTTGGACCTTTTTCTGAGTGTGTTTTATGTGTCTGAATTTTGAAGACGGTGCAGGTGTGGGATTCATCCATGAAAAGGAGAGAAAGGGATGCTGAGAGAGAGAGAGAGAGAGAGAGAGAGAGAGAGAGAGAGAGAGAGCTTTGAGTGTAAACTGTGGAGCGTTTTTATTTTAGAGGCTTTAGAAGGATGTGGAAAGGTGTAAAGTGCACATGTGGTGTGAATAAACAAACAGTCATGCTGGTTAAACTCTTCACCTCTGAACTCCGAGCTGTGTGAGTTATTCAGACTTCAGGTCGAGGCTTCAGAACCTGAACACTGCAGCAGGTAAAGACATGCAAAGAAAGAAAGAAAGAAAGAATGAAACAAACTGAATTTTAGTAAGTAATTCAGTTTTAATACAGAGATACTGTAGGTTGCTTAAGAGCGCCACCTGGTGTTTCATCTGATTCCTAGTTTCGACTTTTAAACATTCTTGTACAATGCAGTCGTAGCTACTGCAATTTACATCAGTTTTTACATTTACATTTAAATCAATATAATTCTAACTGTATTAATTTTTTTTACGCAATTAATGAATGTACAATTTATTTAACAACATATCCAAAGTATTTATTAAAATGAATGTTTCTTAAATTTTACTTCTGTTTAAAATATCTGAAATATTTAACTTTAAGCAAAAAGTACAGAAAATATTTTTTATATTTTAAATATTATTGTAAAAAAATAATCTTAATATATAATTAAAATAATAAAACAATATTTTTTTTAAATATTTATTATATAATATATTATACACTACCATTTCAAGTTTTATTGTCATGTGCACAGTAAAGAGACACCATTCCCTCACCCCCATACAGTGAATATCACAAAAAATGAAATAAATATTGGTATAGAAAATAATAGATTTTTTAAGAAGATATATTAAACACAGTTTTAAAAGCAGTATATGAAAATATATTTGTATGTCATTTGTATTATTTATCTGTATTATTAATTTAAAAGTTATCAGAATTATTGCATGATAAAATCTTCAACTAAAAAATGTCCTTTAAAAAGCTAATAAAAAAATATGACATTAATACACAATGTATAATACAATTTTATCAAAACAAAAAATGATTGCATTTGTGTGCTGATGTACATTTAGCATTCTCCTTAAAAATAAAATAATACAAAATGACAATGTCCAATAAACATCTGAAAGTGTTCAGGAAGAGCTCCAGTGGGGTTAAAGTACATGAGAGTGTTTCTTTTGGACAAATTAAATGCTGAATTAAATAATGAGGAAGTGATTTTTTATTATTTAATTATCATTCAATGTTGTTTTAATCAAAGGACAAAGAAACTCAATTAAAACGTAATTAAAGGTGCAAAATAAAACTCCAAACTAGTATTCAGTGTAATAAACCTTTAATAAGGCAGCACTGTACTGATGGTGCAGAGTGATTAGAGCACTTACACATGGTTCATTCATTCATTCATTCATTCATTACGTACAGTCAGTATACGTGTGCGTTGTGCGCGTGCAGCTCGTAAGAAGGCGTTTGCCACGTAGGCACGCGCGCGCGCGCGTCCGACCAGAGTACCGCACCAGGAGACAAGCGTGAATGTCCATGTTAGTTATTTTATTAATAGACAGGAAAGGGTGAGGAGAAAAAGAAAGTGATGTTAAGTGAAGTAAATGAACAGAATATGATATAAGCTTGAAGTTTTTATATATATATATATATATATATATATATATATATATAATTATTATTCACGTTAGTGAGTCCCGGTTCTTGCAGAGCGCGAGACTCACCGAGCCGCGGTACTTATCCAGAGAAACTAATCTCCCCCTGCTGTTGACCACCTTAAACGTATAAAAGTCTTTCTGCTTCGCCTCCATCGCACAGGAAAGCAGGAGGAAAGCCAGCGCTCGGAGGATCAGCTTCATCTTCAGCGTTAAACTTCCCCAGCTCCTTCTCACTAACTGCAGCACTGCCGGTGTGTCGCTACGCAACCGCGCTCGGTCTTACTGCGAATCAGCACTGCGCACTACTTACGCAGAGAGCAAAACGTCCTCCTGCTCAGCTCTCCTGGGTATGCGCACATATTACGCAGTATTGATTAGAATGAGTACAAGAAGAGGTATCGGCCCAGAATGAGATAGATAGATAGATAGATAGATAGATAGATAGATAGATAGATAGATAAAACAAAATAAGCAGAAAGATATATAGATAGATCAGTCCTGTGTCATGCATATATACAGTAAAGCATCCTGAGACCATTCATGTGTGTTGTTGTTCCCCGATAAACAACAATGTAGATAGATAGATAGATAGATAGATAGATAGATCAGTCCTGTGTCATGCATATGTACAGGAAAGCATCATTTAACCATCCTGAGACCATTCATGGTTAACTGATGCTTTACTGCTTTACATTCATGGTTAACTGATGCTATACAGCCAAGGGACTGGGCTCACTCACACTTTTGCCTAAGAACACAGCCATGGATAAAGAACAATGCCTCCTAGAGGAACTGCTCCCCACCATCCAAGAACAGTTTGATGATGGACGATGCCTTTTCCAGCATGATGAAGCTCCTCACCATAAGACAAAGGTCATAACTAAGTGTCTTGAGGAACAAAATTTGGAAATTTTGGGTCTATGACCAGGAAACTCCCCAGACCTAAATTCCATTGAGAACTTGAGGTCAATCCTCAAGAGGTGGGTGGACAAACACTCACAAAAACTCCAAGCATCGATTATGTAAGAATGTACTGCGCCATCAGTCAGGGTGTGGCCCAGACGTTTTTGACAGCATGCCAGGGGGAACTGCAGAGGTCTTGATAAAGAAGGATCAACACTGCAAATACTGACTCTTTAAACTTAATACACTGAATGTAATTGTCAATAAAAGCCGTTGACACTCACGGCATGTTTGTAATTACACTTCAGTACACCAGAGTAACATCTGATCTAAGACAAGATCTAACAACACTGAGATCTGAAGCAGCAGACTTTTGAAAATGTAACACATGAGTTTAAAATGATATTTGTATAAACTCGCATTAGATTTGGGACTCGGCTTCAAACCGAAATATTTCACTTCCCAGTGCGCGGGACGTGTGTGATTTGGGACACGACCGGCTCGCTCGCGCATCAGCCTTGACAGCGTTACCCACAATGCACCTCGGGGAGGAGTTAATATGGCGTCCTGGGCCTTGAATGAGCAAAACAAAAACACAAGCGGAGAAATGGGTCGCGTTTAAACAGCGCGAAAAGGGACGTTTTTACTAAAAAAAAAAAAAAAGAAAAGAAAAAAAGCGTAAAATAACCTCATCATGTTTGCATGGAGTGTGTGCTGCTAATTTATTTCGGATTGCTGAATTTGGGTGAGTGTGAAAGTTTAAAGGAAGCGTACAGTAGTCATGAGCTAGCAGGTTAGCTAGCAGAGAGGCGATTAGCTCCGGGTTTGTGTTACAGAAATAAACACACCGAGGTCAGGCCTTGGAGTGTGTACTGATTAATGTTCGGGTTTCGATCAGGTTTCAGAGTCACACTGTTTGTGTGTGTGTGTGTTTGACAGAGAGAGAGAGAGAGATAAATGTGTAATATCTCTAAACCGCAGCGGTCTTAAACTTCACCTTGTGCTTTTAACTAGCGAGCTTAGCGTTTCGCATTGACGTGATCAATTAATTAATGATTTTTTATTATAAACACGAGTGTGTGTGTGTGTGTGTGAGAGATATTAGGTGTTAATCACGTGACACGTATTAAGCAGCTCGGGTGTATTTAGTGTGTGGGTTGTTTTGATGTGGTTGTTGTGATTCAGGCCTGGGTGAAATGACCTTTTTATGTAATATATAATCATGACAAACTCATTAATAATCGTATCTCTATTGTTATATTACACTCTTATGCATTTTCAGTACATGTTTAAAGGAACTGTTTGGTGAAGAAAGCGAGTGTGTGTGTGTATGTTTGCATGCATGCTGCCAGTATTTCCGTATGTAAATGAGACGCAAACGAGCGCCGTGTTCTTATTGGCTGACCACGGTGACGTATGCACGTGTCATGCCTATTACTTCCGCGTTAACGCGTAACCTTAAATGACGACGGGCACGCGCTCGACTGGAGCCGTTCATTACCGTATATTACTGTGTATAATACTGGTAATATTATATTTTTATTACCTCACGATTCCTTATAATTGCGATACCTCGGTGCCGGTTTGATTAAACCTGCGATTGAAATAAAAAAAAAAAATAAAAATCCCAACTCGATATTACCTCGCCCCACTGGATTTTGTTGTCATTTTAATCATTTACAAAAAAAAGTTTTTTAATGAGTAATTAATTGTTGCCCGTACTTTATAACTTTCATTTTCTCACTTAAAATCCGAGCGGAGCATTTAAACAATAACTTCATGTATTCACTAATTGCCAAAATTCAGTTCTTCAGGCGAAAGATTTGTGAGGCGAAGCGTTCCGTATGCTGAGGTAACGCTGGACAAGAGTTTAACACTTAACTTCAAATAAAATTGAACACAAAAGATACAATGTTGCTGAGCAGCTCGTATCTCTGCTAGGTTATCCACCATGAGTATTGTTTATAAACTTCAAAGCAAATAATTCACTCCTTCCACATGGGATGAAAATGTGTAAAAAGTTAAGAGAGCGCCACCTGTAGGATGATTATTATTATTATTAAAGAAATGTGACGTTTTACCGCCTCAGACTCCGATTTTGATGGTGAGCGCACGGGTTGTGTTGGCTACGGCTCAGTCTAATTAGCGGCGGCGGTGTTTTGAGTCCGGCGTAAGTGTGTGTGTGCGCGACTAATTTGATCAGAGTTTGGAGAAAAAGTGGCAGATCTGAGGCTTTTAACGTGCACAGTTTTTGATAACGTAGCGCCATAAATACACTTCTGTGTAAAACTAGTTGTTTATTGTTTTTGGCGTCAGTTTGGTGATGTGTGAATCAGCACACAAAAGAGTTCACTACACACACAGCACCAACAGAACAGTTTGAAAGTGCATTCTGTAGTGTGCTGAGTGACGTATTGTCCATGTCTAGATCATGTGACTTGCTTTTCAGTTCTGAGTAGCTGACCTGATTGACAGCAGCACAATATATTTATGTAAAGTCAGTAAATACGTATGATTTTATAAAATAAAGTTCTGCTTTCTTAATCCTGAAGGAAATTAAACACAAATAAAATCTCCCTCTCACTGTCTCTCTCTCTCTCTCTCTCTCTCCAGGTTTGGACTCTGCAGAGCCTCCAGGCTTTTTTTTTTAATTTTTCTTGACTTTTTAATTTTTTTTAGTTTCACACACGCATATAGACACACACACACAGCTTGAGCACTATGGATGAAACAAGAAGCCCACTGAAATCAGGCAAGCCGTCTCGCTCGGGCGGGTCCAAGTCCTCGTCCAGATCACAGAAAGAACGCGAGAACGGCAAGACGCCGAATCGCAGCAAGAACACCGCAGCGTCCAGGGCGAAGGAGGAGGGCCAGGGTGGGCACGTGGGGGGCAAAGGGCCAGCGGGAAGCCCTCTGGAGGCGGGGAGAGGCAAAGCGCGCAGGCTGACGGGGAGAACGGGCTCAGGGGACAGGGGCAAGACGAGGGCCCAGACCCAGCAGGGGGGCAGGAGCGGAAACCTCGCCCCACTCGGCACCAGGGAGGACAACGCCGCGCCGAGTAACAAAACCCAGAGACCTGCACTCAAGGACAAACACGCAGGTGAGAGAGACGGAGAGCGCGGATACCTTATTCAAAGCTACGTACGTCTAATGTCGCCGTGAATAGAAGTGTACACTCACTCGTGACGAGCAAAGGGATCTCTCGTGACTTAATTATGAGTTGTGACCGATGGTAATGAATCTGTTGGTCGATTCGATTCACTGATTCGACAAGTCGGTTTTTGATTCAGACTTTTTAAATTATTTAGCTAAACCGTTAAATGCTGTAAATTGGCATATTTAAAAAAAAAAAAAAAGTCCCAGGATTTACACACCGCTTGTATCTAACACAAAGTGTTCGCAAAATACTCCCGTGATCACGACTTCTCCATGTGGGTTTATGGTCATTACCTGCACTACTGCCACCTACTGGACTGGAGTGTGGAGCAGACAAGACGGTTTAGCAGGAAATAAAGATTATAATTTTTCTTAGTTTAATAGTATTTATAACCTCGAAACCTGTAAGAGAAATAGCCGCTAGAGACACTGAACCTCAGGTTGAGAGTCAAATTGAATTGAAAAGGTAAAGATCGCTGTGTTTCTTCAAATCTCGGTACGTCCCAGAACCGCTGGCACTAGGGCGAACTCGTCACACTCGTAAGTGATCTTTTATTTCTCCTCGACGACGTGGTTACATCCGAAACGATCCGAACGTGTCTGTGTGTCAGGAGACGCGCCGGCGAGACGGCCAGCAGAGGGCGCTCCAGACATCGCAGACGAGACAAACCTGACCTCGGATCAGCAGCTGGGACTGAGACAGGCCGAGGAGCGACTGCAGAGAGACTACATCCACAGACTGACCAAGGTTTGAGCGCCACGCTCTTTTAGCGAACACACACACGGGGGGGGGGGGGGGGGGGGGGGTTCATCAGCAGTTTTAATCAAACACTGTGATTAGTCAGGCTCACGGGAACAGTAGATCTGCTCGACTACACGTGGGAGGAAAAACACTTTATACATTTATTATTTTTTTTATAGCATTAGTGCCCCTCATCTCACACACTGTTCACTATCTGAAGCTCTCACTGTTTCCAGGCAGTGCATTATGGGTATTCTGTGTGCAGACGAGACGAGGTAGTGCTGAGAGAGCTGGGAATTAATGAGCTGCTTAGCGATTAACGGCCTCACATTTGCATGTCTGGACTGTTTAAGTAAGAGTGCGTGTGTGTGTGTGTGTGTGTGTGTGTGTGTGTGTGTGTGATTTCTACAGCAGTCCCCAGATTACCCAAATTACCAGTATCTATGCAAACTCTGCTCAGTTCATGTGGACAACATCCAGGGTGCTCACAAACACATCAAAGAGAAACGGCACAAGAAGAACATCATGGTAAAAAACACACACACACACACACACACACGAGTTGTTTGTAAAAAAAAAAATTAAAAAAGAGCAAGAAAATTTTTGTGTAATTTTTCTTCATCAGTCAATGAATCCGAGTCCTCAGACGAATCTGAATCTTTTGTTGTTCAAATTAACTTTTTCCATCAAAGTATAATTTTTTTTTAAAACAAACAAATCTCATTTATTTTCATCATCTGTATCTGAACCTTACTTTCCGTCAAATGAATATTTTGTTTTTCAAATGAATCTGAATCTTTTGTGAGCTGACTGTAAATCAAATCTGAATGTTTATTTTCTAAATCAATAAATAAATAATCGCACAACCTTTTAAATATCTACATGTTTTCATGCTTTTTTTCCTGTTGAGCCTAATAGTTTGTAACCTGCCAATCAAAAAGGGGGCGGAGCTAGATAACAGGCATTGCTTGATTACACTATATTTAGCATTATACTAGAACTTAATGTTTAAAAAAAAAATGTATAAGTTAAGTCAGCCTTTATTGGTCACACATACATTACTGCACAGTGAAATTCTTTATTCTTCGCATATCCCAGCTTCTCGTTAGTAGGCCGGGGTCAGAGCGCAGGGTCAGCCATTTTTATGGCGCCCCTGGAGCAGGCCTTGCTCAAGGGCCCAACAGCAGCAACCTGGCGGAGCTGGGGCTCGAACCACCGATCTTCCGATTCGTAACTCGGAGCCTTAACACACTGAGCAACCACTGCCCCCATGTTAAATCTGATGTGTGTGTGTGTAGGAGAAGCAGGAGGAGAATGAGCTGCGTTCGTTACCCCCTCCGTCTCCGGCTCACCTGCGAGCCCTGAACACGGCCGTGATGGAGGCGGTGCAGGAGCACGGCATCTCGGAGGAGGAGTTCCAGCAGAGACACGCCGTGGTGCGGAGCATGGAGCTCATCATACAGAGACACCTACCAGGTGTGTATATACACACACACACACACGCGCACACAGACACACCTGGACTGTTGTTTAGTCATTGTGTTGTGTGTGTGTGTCTCAGCGTGTTCTCTGCGTCTCTACGGTTCCTGTCTCACGCGATTCGCCTTCAAGTCCAGTGACGTCAACATCGACGTGCTCTACCCCTCCGGCGTAAGTGCACACAGCGTCTCGTTTCCGCGTGCCTGGGGGTTTTGCGGCTGGTTTTTATTTCTGTTTACGCTTCCTGTGTTTCAGATGACGCAGCCTGATGTTCTCATCCAAGTGCTGGACATCCTGAAGAAGAGCGGTTAGCATCTCGCACACGCTGACTGCTAACAGCAGACTCCGGAACATTCTGAGCTAACGCAGCTTTACACACAGTTTAATTGTTAAGGAGCAGCTTTACACGCAGCTTTAGACCTCACCTACAACTTTACATGCAGCTTTAGACCTCACCTACAACTTTACACACACAGCTTTAGACCTCACCTACAACTTTACACGCAGCTTTAGACCTCACCTACAACTTTACACGCAGCTTTAGACCTCACCTACAACTTTACACGCAGCTTTAGACCTCACCTACAACTTTACATGCAGCTTTAGACCTCACCTACAACTTTACACACACAGCTTTAGACCTCACCTACGGCTTTACACGCAGCTTTAGACCTCACCTACAACTTTACACGCAGCTTTAGACCTCACCTACAACTTTACACGCAGCTTTAGACCTCACCTACAACTTTACACACAGCTTTAGACCTCACCTACAACTTTACACACAGCTTTAGACCTCACCTATGGCTTTACACACGGCTTTACACACAGCTTTAGACCTCGCCTACGGCTTTACACACAGCTTTAGACCTCGCCTACGGCTTTACACACAGCTTAAGACCTCACCTACGGTGTTACACACAGCTTTAGACCTCACCTACGGTGTTACACACAGCTTTAGACCTCACCTACAACTTTACACACAGCTTTAGACCTCGCCTACAACTTTACACGCAGCTTTAGACCTCGCCTACAACTTTACACGCAGCTTTAGACCTCGCCTACAACTTTACACGCAGCTTTAGACCTCACCTACGGCTTTACACACAGCTTTAGACCTCACCTATGGCTTTACACACGGCTTTACACACAGCTTTAGACCTCGCCTACGGCTTTACACACAGCTTTAGACCTCACCTACGGTGTTACACACAGCTTTAGACCTCACCTACGGTGTTACACACAGCTTTAGACCTCACCTACAACTTTACACACAGCTTTAGACCTCACCTACAACTTTACACACAGCTTTAGACCTCGCCTACAACTTTACACGCAGCTTTAGACCTCGCCTACAACTTTACACGCAGCTTTAGACCTCGCCTACAACTTTACACACAGCTTTAGACCTCACCTACGGCTTTACACACAGCTTTAGACCTCGCCTACAACTTTACACACAGCTTTAGACCTCATCTACGGTGTTACACACAGCTTTAGACCTCACCTACGGTGTTACACACAGCTTTAGACCTCACCTACAACTTTACACACAGCTTTAGACCTCGCCTACAACTTTACACACAGCTTTAGACCTCGCCTACAACTTTACACACAGCTTTAAACCTCGCCTACAACTTTACACACAGCTTTAGACCTCGCCTACAACTTTACACACAGCTTTAGACCTCGCCTACAACTTTACACACAGCTTTAGGCCTCGCCTACAACTTTACACACAGCTTTAGGCCTCGCCTACAACTTTACACACAGCTTTAGGCCTCGCCTACAACTTTACACACAGCTTTAGGCCTCGCCTACAACTTTACACACAGCTTTAGGCCTCGCCTACAACTTTACACACAGCTTTAGGCCTCGCCTACAACTTTACACACACGCAGCTTTATACTTAATCTAAGCTCTTTACACTTAACGTTTACGGCCATCGCACAAGTTTATACACGGCTGTACAGCTAACCTGTGTTTATACACAGTTGTAAGTCTAACACACAAAGGCTTTGCGTCTAGTCTACAACTTTACATCTGACACATGGCTTAGTGCATCTTGTTAAAATAAGTTTTTTTTATAAATTTTTTTTATTTTATTAATGAACTTTTTTGTTGTTTCAGATGAATTCTTGGATGTGGAGTCGGACTTCCACGCTAAAGTTCCCGTCATCTTCTGCCGTGATCTGTCCAGGTCAGTGCTCACTCGGAGCTCTTCACATATTAATTCCATTGAGCTCTATTGAGGAGGTTTGTGTTGTGCCTCTGTCTCTGCAGGGGTTTACTCTGTAAAGTGAGCGCAGGAAATGATGTCGCATGTCTCACCACCAATCACCTGGCGGCGTTGGCCAAGCAGGAGCCTCGTCTGGTTCCACTGGTGCTGGCGTTCCGCTACTGGGCCAAGGTTCACACACACACACACGCACACACACCAGTCACTCATGCTAGTATACCAATAAATGTCTATAAATATTAATGCCGCTCTGTGTGTATGCACGTGCAGCTGTGTCATGTGGACTGCCAGGCCGAGGGCGGGATTCCTTCCTACTCCTTCTCTCTGATGGTCATCTTTTTCCTGCAGCAGAGGAAGCCACCCATTTTACCTGTGTATCTCGGCTACTGGGTGTGTAACTCGCACATGTACTCGTTAATGTTAATTTACAGGTTTACATCCTGTTGTGCAGATTTACAGCTAATGTACAGGATTTAAATTAAGGTTTGCGGCTACCCTCAAGAGGTTTTGCGCGCGGCTTTGCGACTCCCCTCTAAAGGATTACGCTCTCGTGGATCAGCTGTAAATCTGCACATAAACCTTTTTAGGTCAGCTGTCAAGCAGTGTGTAATCCTTTTGTACAGCTTTAGCTAATCTAAAAGCTTTAAGCGGTTTTTATGAAGCTTTTATGAAGATCTGTTTTACAGTTAACTCACAGGTTTACAAACAGCTTCACTGATTTTACAGTTTTGTCAGTAGTAATGTTACCACATCTCTCTCTCTCTCTCTCTCTCTCGGCTGTGTACAGATCGAAGGGTTCGATGTGAAGCGAGTGGATGAGTATCACCTGACCGGCGTTCAGTCGGGTCACTTCGTGGGGTGGGAGCACAGACCGGGCAGCGCCAACGAGGGACGCGGAGACAACAAGAACAGAAACGAACCCCAAAAGTCGGCTGAGAAAAAACACGAGAACCAGAAGGGCAAGGTGAGAGAACCTGAAGCTGGGTTCTGTCTTCAGCTGCTAAAATTCAAAACCCGAGGATGGAGAGGCTGCTGCTGTGCGTGTTCTTGTATACAAAAGTGTGTGTATGTGTGTGTCTTGTCAATCACAGACTCGTCTGGTGCTGGAGAACACGGAGGACGTCTCTCTCGGCCAGTTGTGGTTGGAGCTGATGCGTTTCTACACGCTGGAGTTCGCTCTGGAGGATTACATCATCAGCATCCGGCTGAAGGAGCTGCTGCCCCGGGACGTGAAGAACTGGCCACGCCGCCGCCTCGCCATCGAGGGTGAGCTGTGCACACACGTTGCCTAGCAACAGGCTTGGGTCCCCAGGCAAGCAGGCAGGTGGAGCTGACACTGGTGATTATGGAAGGAGACACGATTTAAGTGATTAACGGCATCCATATGCAAATTTTAGTGAATTCTATTCAAATGAGCCCAAGTAATTGACTTAATTGATTAGCTCGTTTCACCTATTTCATGATGCGTGTTCCGACGTTAGTTTGATTGCCTGCTCGCAATTAATTTGGTCAATAAAAAGGAGAAAATAGCAGAGGGGCTAACTCGCTTTGCTAACCTGACAACGCAGCTACTACACAACTGCCCTTTTTAAAAAAAAATTTATTCACACAGATTAGCAGTGTATTTAGGTTGTTTATACATTACATTGTTGTCTCATCCCTCAGACCCGTTCGCCCTGAAGAGGAACGTCGCGCGGAGTCTGAACAGTCAGATGGTGTTCGAGTACATCCAGGAGCGCTTCCGCACCGCGTACCGATACTTCGCCTGTCCTCAGAGCCGGAACGGACACGCCCCCGAACGCGACGCGCCCCGGCCGGCTGGAACGCGCGGCACGGAAAGTAAAGGAGGCGATGACGACGATGGCGAGAACAGCACCGACGAGGACGAAGAAGAGGAGGACGACGATGAGGACGAGGCCGGAGACGAAGATCGGCGCGTGACCCGAGGTTTAGCCAGACTGCTCGTGGAGGTCGAAGACGAAGACGGGGCGCTTCAGTCCTCGTCCCCGACCCCGTCCCCTCACAACGGGCTGTTCCCCGACAGCGACGAAGAGGAGCGGGACGAAGGGCGGCGGAGAGGCGTGGAACAGCGCAACATCGCCCCGGAGGATCTGCACTACACCTTCGACAGGATGATCTTCACCGGAGGAAAGGTACCGCAGATACACATCCAGATCCACACTTATTACGTCATAGCCACGCCATATCTTAAAGAAATTATGGGATGTGGTAATCCCATAGCAACAGCCTAGCAACAGCAGACAGCTTTCTTTTTATGCGTTATTCCTGTGAATATGAAGTCTGGAGTTTAATAACATAGTAAAGAAAGAACAGAGTAAACTGTGTGTGTGTGTGTGTGTGTGTGTCCAGCCCCCGACGGTGGTGTGCAGTATCTGTAAGCGAGACGGCCACCTGAAAGACGACTGTCCTGAGGACTTTAAGAAGATGGAGCTGACGCCGCTGCCTCCCATGACGGAGCACTTCAGAGAGATCCTCGACAACCTGTGCAGGCGCTGCTACGGTGAGCGGCTAGGCGTCGCTACGTTAGCGCACGAACCAGCGCGCTAATCACGTTAGAGATCTGGAGCTGGACTTCACCCATAAACCCTACACCCTAAACCCTACACCCTAAATCTCTCTCTCTGTGTGTGCGTGTGCGTGCGTGTGCGTGCGCGTGTGCGTGTGTGTGTGTGTAGATGAACTGTCGCCATCTGTGGGAGAGCAGCAGAGGAGGGAACTTATTCTAGCCAGTCTGGAGCGCTTCATTAGGAAGGAGTATAACGGTATACACACACACACACACACACTCTTCCATTCTTCTCATTAATGTCTGATCAGTTTAATTTTGCATTATGGGGATGAATGAGGTGTGTTTACCGGCTTGAAGATGTAAACTGTGTGTGTGTCTGTGTGTCTGTGTGTGTGTGTGTGTGTGTGTGTGTGTGTTTACAGATAAAGCCCAGCTGTGTTTGTTTGGTTCCTCCAAGAATGGTTTCGGGTTCCGTGACAGTGACTTGGACATCTGTATGACACTGGAGGGGCACGACACAGCCGAGGTACAGAGTCACAGGCACGCCCCCTTACACGGGCACGCCCCCTTACACAGGCACGCCCCCTTACACAACGCTCCACACAGGCACGCCCCCTTAGATGAACTGTAATAATAAAATCTGTAATTCTAGTTTTACTTAAGCATGTGTTGTTTGAAGTTTTGTACTTCACTACATTTTAAATTATATTTGCTGATGTGTAAAACATCATAAATGAATGAAAATCCAAAATAATAAAAATCACATGCAACGGGGACGGAAAAAATTGCCACCGGAGCCGACTGCACTGATTGATTGATTTGTCTCTCCCTCTGTCTCTCTCTCTGTCTCTCTCTCTCTCTGTCTTTGTCTCTCTCTCTCTCTGTCTTTGTCTCTCTCTCTCTTTGTGTCTCTGTCTCTCTCTCTCTCTGTCTTTGTCTCTCTCTCTCTGTGTGTCTCTCTCTCTCTTTGTGTCTCTGTGTCTCTCTCTCTCTTTGTGTCTCTGTCTCTCGCTCTTTTTTCTGTCTCTCTCTTTCTGTCTCTTTCTCTGTGTCTCTTTGTCTCTCGCTCTTTGTCTCTCGCTCTTTGTCTCTGTCTCTCTCTTTTTGTCTCTCTTTCTGTCTCTCTCTTTTTGTGTCTCTCTTTGTCTTTCGCTCTTTGTCTCTGTCTCTCTCTCTTTTTGTCTCTCTCTGTCTCTCTGTCTCTCCTCAGAAACTGAACTGTAAGGAGATCATCGAGGGTTTGGCGAAGGTGCTGAAGAAACATACGGGTAAGAGAAGAACCTGGAGATGTTTTCACTCACAGGTTTCACACATCACATGACCTCACTATCACCAGGTTATGGCTTTTATACACTCTGACCTCTTCACCTTCACCTTCCAGGACTCAGAAATGAAAAAATGTATCAATGCTAAAAATCATTATTATTTATGCAATATTTTTGTAAAATTTTTGGTGTTTGTCATTTTTTAAAATCAAAACAGGGACGTTACTTATTCATTTTATTTTCACAATGTGTTTTTATAACCCATTTTATTCCTTAGTTTGTTTCATTTTGGAGTAATAAAATGCTTACGTACAGAAGTTGTCGAGTACAAATGCCCAGTGGTGTGTGTGTGTGTGTGTGTGTTAACTCAGGTCTGAGGAATATCCTGCCTATAACGACCGCCAAAGTGCCTATAGTCAAGTTTGAACACAAGCAGAGCAGCCTGGAGGGAGACATCAGTCTTTACAACACATTGGTGAGCTCACACACACACACACACACACACACACACACACTCTCTCTCTCATAGTCTTGGGCGCTGTGCCCGACCCTGTAATCCCTGGACTGTGAGGACAGAATCGTAGGGCGGAGCATTCGAGACAGTATAGTGTCAGAGCCGTGTCCATGATCAGTCCACAGTGGGCGTGTCCCAAACCACACACCCTGCTCAGTACACACACGTTTTAAACACTGTTTGGTGTGTGTGTGTGTGTGTGTGTGACTGTGTGATCATTTTTCCTCCCTCCTGTCCCCAGGCTCAGCACAACACGCGCATGCTGGCCACGTACGCAGCCCTCGACCCACGTGTGCAGTATTTGGGCTACACCATGAAAGTGTTTGCAAAGGTAACAGGACAAAACTGTGTATCTGTGTGTGTGTGTGTGTGGGGGGTGTTTATCAAAGTAAACATCTTTAATGTGTGTGTGGTGGTTATTATAGTGAATAGCTTTAATGTGTGTGTGTGTGTGTTTCAGAGGTGCGACATCGGGGACGCGTCAAGGGGAAGTCTCTCATCTTACGCCTACATCCTCATGGTGCTGTACTTCCTGCAGCAGAGACAGCCTCCCGTCATCCCCGTCCTGCAGGAGGTGCGCGCGCGCGCACACGCACACACACGCACACACACGTCACATTTACAACCTCTTTCACTCCCTTTAATGTGTGTGTGTGTGTTGCAGATCTACGACGGGAGCGCTGTTCCTCAGAGGATGGTGGACGGCTGGAACGCTTTCTTCTTCGACGATCTGGACGAGCTGGTGAGAGCGTGTGCTTAAAAACAAAAAAAAAAAAAAACTGCGTTTTGTGAAATATCTCCGTCTGTTTGTCAACAACAGTTCATGTCTTGTTCAAGTGAAAATAGGAACATTTGTTATTAGAAATGTTCAAGGGTGTAGTAAACACTGTATAGATAACATTGTGTGTGTGTGCTGCATAGCGGCGGCGCTGGCCCGAGTTCCAGCAGAACCGCGAGACGGTGGGAGAGCTGTGGCTCGGCCTGCTGCGCTTCTACACCGAGGAGTTCGACTTTAAGGAGCACGTGATCTCCATCCGGCAGCGTAAACGTCTCACCACCTTCGAGAAGCAGTGGACCTCCAAGTGCATCGCCATCGAAGGTACCGCCCCGTCCAGCGCGCACACACACACACACACACACACACACGGTGATACCAAGACACACCAACTCCAGAAGAGACGAGATGATGCCGAGACGTCACAGATCTTAATGACGGTGACGCAATCAGCATGCGATATTGTTGACGGAAGAAGACGAGACTAAAATGTGGTTTAAAATAAAAAAAAATAATAAAACGCCTGTCTTTATTTTTCATCAACATATAATTTGTGTCACAATCTGCTGCGATACAGCGTTCATTCATTCATTACGGCACGAGCGGCGGGAAAAATACCACAAACCTGAAGCAACGCATCAGGGCATCCCATAATAATCAGCCAGTTTTACAGCGTCTTTGTGGTGATTCTGTTACACGTGTTAATATAATTATTTTGTGATCTGTTTTATTTCATAGTTAAATTGTTGCCAAACACATTAAGCAACAGGATCACTACAACAGTCCCAAGTAAATTCATATTAAAAACGTAAAAAAAAACATTGTCTTTTTTCGTAGTAAAAAAAAAAAAAGGAGATGGAGCAATTATTATGTTAAAAATAAATAGCTGACTAAAACTAGACTAAAGCACCTAAAGGTTCCTCTGACTAAAACTAGACTAAACCACCTAAAGGTTCCTCTGACTAAAACTAGACTAAACCACCTAAAGATTCCTCTGACTAAAACTAGACTAAACCACCTAAAGGGGTTCCTCTGACTAAAACTAGACTAAAGCACCTAAAGGTTTCTCTGACTAAAACTAGACTAAAGCACCTAAGGGTTTCTCTGACTAAAACTAGACTAAAGCACCTAAAGGTTCCTCTGACTAAAACTAGACTAAAGCACCTAAAGGTTTCTCTGACTAAAACTAGACTAAACCACCTAAAGGTTCCTCTGACTAAAACTAGACTAAACCACCTAAAGGTTCCTCTGACTAAAACTAGACTAAAGCACCTAAAGGGGTTCCTCTGACTAAAACTAGACTAAAACACCTAAAGGGGTTCCTCTGACTAAAACTAGACTAAAACACCTAAAGGTTCCTCTGACTAAAACTAGACTAAAGCACCTAAAGGTTTCTCTGACTAAAACTAGACTAAAGCACCTAAAGGTTCCTCTGACTAAAACTAGACTAAACCACCTAAAGGTTCCTCTGACTAAAACTAGACTAAACCACCTAAAGGTTCCTCTGACTAAAACTAGACTAAAGCACCTAAAGGGGTTCCTCTGACTAAAACTAGACTAAAACACCTAAAGGGGTTCCTCTGACTAAAACTAGACTAAAACACCTAAAGGTTCCTCTGACTAAAACTAGACTAAAACACCTAAAGGTTCCTCTGACTAAAACTAGACTAAAACACCTAAAGGTTCCTCTGACTAAAACTAGACTAAACCACCTAAAGGTTCCTCTGACTAAAACTAGACTAAACCACCTAAAGATTCCTCTGACTAAAACTAGACTAAACCACCTAAAGGTTCCTCTGACTAAAACTAGACTAAAACACCTAAAGGTTCCTCTGACTAAAACTAGACTAAAGCACCTAAAGGTTTCTCTGACTAAAACTAGACTAAAACACCTAAAGGTTCCTCTGACTAAAACTAGACTAAACCACCTAAAGGTTCTACTGACTAAAACTAGACTAAACCACCTAAAGGGGTTCCTCTGACTAAAACTAGACTAAAACACCTAAAGGGGTTCCTCTGACTAAAACTAGACTAAAACACCTAAAGGTTTCTCTGACTAAAACTAGACTAAAACACCTAAAGGTTCCTCTGACTAAAACTAGACTAAAACACCTAAAGGTTTCTCTGACTAAAACTAGACTAAAACACCTAAAGGTTCCTCTGACTAAAACTAGACTAAAACACCTAAAGGTTCCTCTGACTAAAACTAGACTAAAACACCTAAAGGTTTCTCTGACTAAAACTAGACTAAACCACCTAAAGGTTCCTCTGACTAAAACTAGACTAAACCACCTAAAGGTTCCTCTGACTAAAACTAGACTAAAACACCTAAAGGGGTTCCTCTGACTAAAACTAGACTAAACCACCTAAAGGTTCCTCTGACTAAAACTAGACTAAAACACCTAAAGGTTCCTCTGACTAAAACTAGACTAAAACACCTAAAGGTTCCTCTGACTAAAACTAGACTAAAGCACCTAAGGGTTTCTCTGACTAAAACTAGACTAAAGCACCTAAAGGTTCCTCTGACTAAAACTAGACTAAAGCACCTAAAGGTTTCTCTGACTAAAACTAGACTAAAGCACCTAAAGGTTTCTCTGACTAAAACTAGACTAAAGCACCTAAAGGTTTCTCTGACTAAAACTAGACTAAAATATCCAGACTTTACCTCGAATAAAACTTGAGTAAACAGGAATCGGATAAGATTGCGTAAATGTGGAGTAGTGTCCCCGAGTACGGAGAACAGAAACACTGTGAACGCTGGCCAGCAGAGGGCGTGAGGAGGGCGAGCCGCCGCTCCTGAGATACGCTACGAGTCGATGGTGAAGAACGTGAAAACGTCTCCAGCCGGTCCCGCCGTCCTGCGCGTCGGACGTGACTGAGATATACAGTACCTCCCTAGTTTGGCCTGCAGGAGGCGTCATCAGCTGCGTGAACACGTTTTGACTTCCTTTGAAAAAATAGTACGCACCGCGGTGTAGAAAAGCGTTTTCTAGAACGTTCTCCAGGAACACTAGAGACGTTATGATCAGGATGAAGTCGTCTGATGGGGTGGAAGGTTCACGCTGTCGTCTTACTGATGTGTTTATTTTGTTTAAAACAGATCCCTTTGACTTGAATCACAATCTCGGGGCTGGAGTCTCACGGAAAAGTAAGAACACGCGCGCGCACACACACACACACACCGTGTTAGACGAGAGACTGTAAACTTGTCACTTTACAGAAAACCTTTCACATGATAATTTCCTTTTTCTCTCCATCAGTGACAAATTTCATCATGAAGGCGTTTATTAACGGCAGGAAGTTGTTCGGAACGCCGTTTTATCCAAAGCCGGGGATGGAAGCGGTAAGACACACACACATTTCTTTCTTTATTCTTTATTATCTGAGAAATATAAGGTCTGTGTGTGTCTGTGTGTGTGTATCAGGAGTACTTCTTCGACTCGAAGGTGCTGACGGACGGCGAGCTCGCACCGAACGACCGCTGCTGTCGGATCTGCGGCAAAATCGGACACTACATGAAGGACTGCCCGAAGAGACGCAGGTCAGACACTCACCGTCTGTCTTTCTGTCTGTCTCTCTGTCTGGGTATACATGCAGCTAAGTGTGTGTGTGTGTGTGTGTGTGTGTGTGTGTGTGTGTGTGTGTGTGTGTGTGTGTAGGATGAAGAAGAAGGAGAGCGACAAGGATGAGGATGTGCGTGAGGAGGACAGGGAGCCGAGAGAGAGACGCTGTTTCCAGTGCGGGTTCATAGGACACGTGCGGAGAGAATGTCCTGATTACAGACACCTCCGACAGAGAGGAGCTCCCACACAGGGTACACACACACACACACACACACACACACACACACACACACACACACACTCGCGTATCTCAGGAGTGTTTAGATGAGCTCATCGTCTCCTCCCCCGCTCCAGTCCCTCAGGTGGTCCGTGCCATGGTGAGCTCTCAGGCCATCCCCATTCCTCAGAGCGGGACGTCCCAGGATCGAGCCGGCCGGACCAGGCAGACGTCCGAATGTGTAAGAACCGATGACTCTGTCTGTCCGTCCTTCTGTCTCCTTTATTCCTCTCGCGGTGTGTGACGTCCGTGAACACGTTTATGTCTTTGTCTCCAGTCGGACACGCGCCAGACTCCTCCCTACTCGCCCCAGCCGTCTACGTTCGTCCAGCCCTCCGTCTCGCCCCAGTCGTCTCAGAGCGGCAAGCCGTCGCCGGGCTCCTCGTCCTCCTCGGCTCCGTCCAAATCCCCCCATCATCCCTCCCTCCCTCCCCCCGCCACGCCTCCTCAGCAGCAGCAGGTTCATCTGTCTCTCTTTGGTTTTAACCCGTCTCAGTACATGGGCATGCTCACGCCGGGCACCTGGCCCTCCCATCCGCCCTCCCCGGGGGTAAAGTACCCTATAAGGAAGGGGCAGGGCAACGGGCCGGCGGGGGACTCGCCTTACCCCGCCCCTGTTAACCTTAATGACCCCAGCATCATCTTCGCCCAGCCGGCGGGGCGGGACGGAGGGCCACACTGGCACAATCACCGTCTGAACAACCCCGGGGCAATGGTGGCCAACGGCACGGTGGGGAAGTCAGGTACACTCTCACACACACCGGGGGGGTGAGCACTGAGTGCGCGAGTGAGTGCGTGCGCGAGTGAGTGCGTGCGCGAGTGAGTGCGTGCGCGAGTGCGTGTTGAGCTCAGGTAAGTCTCACAGATATGATGTGTTTAATCGGGCGAGCGCACCTCCTCACCATCACACTCGGGGTTTGTGTCGTGCTGTTAGAGGAAAGTTATCACCGATGTCATGGTGTGAGGGGGCGGAGTTACTGTTAGCACCCTGAGGATGATGATCTTCTCATAACAGCACGTCACAGGGTGTTTTATTCCTTTAACACCACAGCTGTCGTTTTGTCCATTTGTAGTTTTGTTTACAGTTTGAGATTTATGCAAACCGTCATGTGCTTTTTCAATTCAGCTGTCTCTCTCTCTCTGTGTCTCTCTGTGTCTCTCTCGCTGTCTCTCGCTGTCTCCCTCTCTGTGTGTCTCTCGCTGTCTCCCTCTCTGTGTCTTTCTCTCCCTGTCTTTATCTTTCTCACTCTGTCTTTCTCCCTCTCTCTCTCACTCTTTCTCACTCTGTCTTTCTCCCTCTCTCTCTCACTCTTTCTCACTCTGTCTTTCTCTCTCTCTCTCTCACTCTTTCTCACTCTGTCTTTCTCCCTCTCTGTCTCTCACTCTTTCTCACGCTCTCTCTCCCTCACTCACTCACTCAGTTCAGTTTAGATGAGATTTATTGACATGAATGTTAACAAAAATATGAACCTATATAAACATTATAAACATTAGATATGAAAGAATATCATTACGTAGACACAAACAAAACAACACCCCCCCCCCCAATAAATAAATAAATAAATAAATAAACAAAATAATCACTCTCCCTTTCTGTCTCTATCCGTCTCTGTTCCTCTCTCTCTCTCTTGTCTGTCTCTGTGTCTCTATTTGTCTGTGTTTCTCTGTCTGCCTCTGTGTCTGTCTCTCTCTATCTCTGTCTCTCAGTTCAGTTCAGAAGAGCTTTGACATGAATGTTAACAAAAATATTACATTGTTGCCAAAGCAATTATAAAACATTAATTACATTATAAATAACATCAATTTATAAACATTATAAAACATATTAGATATGAAAGAATATCATATTATGTAGACACAAACAACCCCCTCCCCCCCCAAATAAATAAATAAAATAATCACTCTCTCTCTCTGTCTCTCTCTCATATTTCCAGCGGTACGCTGTTGCTCAGCAGTCTTCCCCTCCTACACTGATGAGATCGACAGATCGGATGCTTTTATTTAACACATGCGTTCTGTCCTCCTCTCGTTCTGTGTCTCAGAAGCAGGTTTCCAGGCTCCGTTTGGTTCTGTAGGTCAGGTCTCTCGCCCGCTGGCCCACGGCGGCGCAGGTTCCATATCCGTCTCGTCCTCCTGGGGTTTCCGCATGCCGCAGACGTTTGTGCAGACGACCAACAAACCTTTCATCTCCCAGGGTACGCGAGCAACGCTCACACTGTCACACCTGCTCAACAAATACGGCAGGAGAAAAGAGGGTGTGTGTGTGTATGGGGGGGGGATGACTGGTCAAAAACAACAACAACAACCCTGTGCTGTGGGAGACGTGTGTCTAAAACCTGATGATGATGAGAACTCGCAGAATTGGAACTAAACTGCTGTGTGTCCTTTAGAAAATCACTTGTTAGTGAGACAAGTCAGGAAAAGGCTTCAGTTTCTTAGGGATCATAAAGACTGGACTTTGGAGCGAAAAAGGTCATGTGACCTGATGAGTCCAGATTAAGCCTATTCCAGAGTGATGGGCGTGGTCAGGGTAAGAAGGGAAGAGCAAAATATTTTTCCAGTAAGATATTGTTTGTGTGTTTGTGTGTGTGTGTGTATAAAAACATAGACACAACACAGTAAATGTGTGTGAAACGCGTTTATTCTGCAGTATTTTAGTTTTCTATCTGTCTGTAGTAAACTCTCTATAACTGAGGGATGTTCTGACGATGTTCTCAGGTGCGGTGGTGAATCAGCACTTCCCCCTGCTGCAGTCCGGCCGTCCCGTCAACCTCCAGCAGAAGAAATAACGAACGAGCGCAGAATCTCTTCGTTTCAAACCAACGCCCGAGGTCCTTATCCAACAACAATGAAGAGGAAAAACAATCAATTAAGAAAGTCTAACTTGGCATTTGGTCACTTTTGGACTTTTTAAAATGTATTTTATCATTTTTTTGTACAGTTTTTACATTTTTTTTTTCTTTTTTTTGTCTCATCACATTTATTTGTGATAAGAAATGTCAAATATTTTAATACCCCTATTTTTAAAGGGGTCCCAAAAAAGAAGAAGAAGAAGAAGAAGAAGCGTTTTTATTTGTTGTGTAAAGTATGGATTTAAAGTTAATCCTGTTTATTTTTATTGGTGTAATTCATATTTTTTGCTTGCGTAAGGACTAAGGCTTTGGATAGGAATTTGTTTTATGAAGAAAAAAAAAAAAAAAAAAGTCAGCGTACCGCTCCATACGATAACGATGTAGTGCCAAAAACAAACAAAAAAAAAGGATCTCTTTCCTCAGTCTCCATTTCAGTAAGTGAAGAAAATACAGAAAAGGGAAAAAAAGAGAAAAAAAAAACAAGAAAAAGAACAAGGATAAAAAAAAAATTTAAGAAAAAAATAAATAAAGAAAAAGCAAACCAAAATTCTGCTGTTGTGGTTCTTTTATTATGTTTTTTTTTTTATGGATTTAAAATTAAATGCAGCTTTCTGAGAAAGTGAAAAGTCTATAAGTTGTGTTCAGTTGCACAGGCTTCAAGTTTGAAAGTTTAAATGAACAAGAATCTGCGCTCAGTTTTATTGATCCACACAGACGGTTTAGTCTTTAATGTGCATGGTTTTTTTTTTTTTTTTTCCCACATGACCTCCGTAAACGTGAAATAATGCAGAAAAATCTGTGTGTTTCAAAAGTTGTAGCTGCATCAGACAGACACAAACAAATGCAATTGATTTGTTTTGTTTTTTGTTTTGTTTTTTTATCAAGAAAAAAAAAAGTTTGGTAATTTCAGTGTCAGTTTTCAACACTGTCGGGATCAGAGTCAACAAATAATAAAGAATGTGTTTAAAACTGAAATACAAAAGGTTTTCCACAAGTGGCTCATGATAATATTTGAGATTGTGTAAAATTTTATGCACATCTTCATTCACACCTGCGCACACATCGCCCCCTCGCGCTCAGATCACCCAGACCACATGTGAGCACCAGGCACAAACCGCTGTAACCCCCCTCCCCCCCCCCCCCCTCGTTTCTCTCTAACACACAGAGGAATGTAGGCAGAGTACAGAGGTTGAGTGTGAAACGGGAGAGCGTGAGGGCGTGTTGTTAAATACTCCCTGTGCTGCATTATCTCTCTCGCTCTCTCTGTCCCTCCCTTTCCTGTTTTTCCTGTATGAACAGACGTCTGTGTGGTCGCTCCACTCTCTCTCAGCATGCAGTCTGTACTGAGGTGTTTGGACCTGGGTTCTGCAGGCCTGGCCCTGTTGCTCGGCCTCGTCTCTCTGGTTCTGCTCGAGATCTTCAGGTTGAGGTTGTCCAGGAGCCGCAGTCCCCCTGGTCCCTCTCCACTGCCCTTCATCGGGAACCTGCTCCAGTTCATCAAGGACCCGCTGAACACTGTTCGATCGGTTAGTTTGCATTTGCATTCTTTTGAAAGAACACAGTGAGTGTGTGTGTGTGTGTGTGTGTGTGTGTGCATTTGATATCCATTTCATTGCAAGATTTCAGTAACTCAAATAAAATAAATCTGTACATGCATGTCTCTGCAACATGCATTAACACAGTGTAGCACAGGAACAAACTGTAGTGCTGAGTTTATCTCGCAGTGTGTGTGCTAGTGTGCACTACGGACCTAAAACATTTACACACTAAACATTAGACTCTACCGCCCCCGGTGGACACTCTCGGAAATAAAACAACCTAAACAAGAAGTGTTTATTTTGAAAAGTTCACTTTTGAAATATTACAAGATTTATGTCTCAAAGTGAGCGCTAAAGATTAATATCATCTCTATGCTCATGTGAAGTGTGTGTGAAACAGAGGACAGTAGTTTACTTCTGGAATTCTTTATGTACTCATGTTTGCATCTGTATGTACAGTGTGTTCCATACGTGGCTCTCTTTAACTTTTTCATATTGTGTAGTGGGACTGAAATGTATAGGATGTTGTTTTTTATGAACTAATACAAACTAACCCAAAGTTAATCTTTCTATAAAGATCGGAAAATTATCTGATCTAATCCATGTACGAAATCAGGGGGTCTGATCTACTCTATACAAGAAATCAGTGAGTCTGATCTACACTATGTAAAAAAACAGTGAGTCTGATCTACACTATGTAAAAAACAGTGAGTCTGATCTACTCTATGTAAAAAACAGTGAGTCTGATCTACGCTATACAAGAAATCAGTGTGTCTTATCTACTCTATGTAAGAAATCAGTGAGTCTGATCTACTCTATGTAAGAAATCATTGGGTCTGATCTACTCTATGTAAGAAATCAGTGAGTCTGATCTACTCTATGCAAGAAATCAGCAGGTCTGATCTACTCTATACAAGAAATCAGTGAGTCTGATCTACTCTATGCAACAAATCAGTGGGTCTGATCTCTATACAAGAAATAAGTGAGTCTGATCTACTCTATGTAAGAAATCAGCAGGTCGGATCTACTCTATGTAAGAAATCGGGGGGTCTGATCTACTCTATGTAAGAAATCGGGGGTCTGATCTACTCTATACAAGAAATCAGTGAGTCTGATCTACTCTATGCAACAAATCAGTGGGTCTGATCTACTCTATGTAAGAAATCAGGGGGTCTGATCTACTCTATACAAGAAATCAGTGAGTCTGATCTACTCTATGCAACAAATCAGTGGGTCTGATCTCTATACAAGAAATAAGTGAGTCTGATCTACCCTATGTAAGAAATCAGCAGGTCGGATCTACTCTATGTAAGAAATCAGGGGGTCTGATCTCTATACAAGAAATAAGTGGGTCTGATCTACTCTGTGTAAGAAATCAGCAGGTTTGATCTAATCTATACAAGAAATCAGTGAGTCTGATCTACTCTATACAAGAAATCAGTGTGTTGGATCTAATCTACATAGGAGATCTGGGGTCTTCTGTAAGATATCAGTGTGATAGTGGCTATCAGTTTGCCATTGTTTAAACCTCCAGATGGCATGTCGTACACACCGCACGTCTCAAAACGTCAGACCCACGCTCAGTGATGGAATGCCCTTTCATACAGATCCAACAGAACAACATTCACTCTGACGCGAGATTGTCTTTACAGTTAAGTCGATGTGCTTGTTTGCCCACTCAGATGGTGCAGTACGGGGACGTGTGCTCTGTGTACATGGGCAGGAAGCTAATGGTCGTGTTAAACAGCTACGAGCTGGTGAAGGAGGCGCTGGTTCAGAACGGTACCGTGTTCTCCGGGAGGCCATACATGCCTTTAATAGAATGGGTGACTAACGGCTACGGTCAGTTGAATTTATTTGTTTATTTCAAGTTCTTAATCAATTTCATGTGTGATTATAAAGTTATGACGTGATAGCAGTGCAAGAATTGTATTTGGTAACAAGGTTTATCTCAAGTTTCCAAAATTCCAATAAAGTAATATAAGTACTGTATATTCATGTGACTCAAAAGCACATAGAATACATACCCGTGTAGTAATAATGGATCCAATAATCTCCCCTGCCTGTCTGTCTCAGGTATCACATTTGTGTCGTACAACCATATGTGGAAGCAGCAGCGGCGGTTTGCCCTCCACACGCTACGCAACTTCGGTCTGGGGAAGAAAACGGTGGAGGAGCGAGTGGTGGAGGAGGCACACTGTCTGATATCAGAGATGCTCAAACATGAAGGTCAGCCATGTAGACAAAGGCTATTAAAATCTAATCAGCTATAATCCTAATTGATAGTAAACATTGTACGGAAACATAAGGACTGTATACTTGACAGTTAACTTGACACTTTTTTACTCTAAGGGAATTTATTAAACCCCACACACCTGATAATGAACGCCGTCTCCAACATCATCTGCTCTATTGTCTTCGGAGATCGCTTCGACTACGACGACAAGCGTTTCACTCGGCTCCTGGAAATCCTGAATGAAAACATTCGACTGTTCGGGTCGGCTGAAGGCTTGGTAATGATCATCAGCATGAATGAGTTCTATATGATATTACAGACTACACACCACTGGTACTGGATTCTGGAGTCTGATTGGTCAGAAGGCGTTGATAAATTCTCTATCAAAGGTTTATATTAACCATGCACTTGTTCTTAATGACATTTTTAGATTTATATAAGGAATTTCACTGCTTTATGGAATGCGTCTCCGATTTCAGAATTCAGTTACACGTCGTCTTGTAAAAGTGTTCACACTACACCAGACAGATCAGGGATAAAGTTGTGGAGAAGTTTAAAGCAGGATTAGGTTATAAATAAATACCCCAAGCTTTGAACATCTCACGGAGCGATGCTCAATCCATCAGAGTACGGCACAACTGCAAACCTACCAAGACATGGACGTCCACCTAAAGTGACAGGCCAGGCAAGGGGAGCATTAATCAGAGAAGCAGCCAAGAGGCCCAGGGTAACTCTGGAGTAGCTGCTGAGATCCACAGCTCAGGTGGGAGAATCTGTCCTCAGGACAACGATTAGTCGTGACCACCACAAATCTGGCCTTTATGGAAGAGTGGCAAGAAGAAAGTCATTGTTGCAGTTTGCGACAAGCCATATGGGCAACCCGGCAAACAGTTGGAAGAAGGTGATCTGGTCAGATGAGACCAAAATTGAGATTTCTGGCCTAAATGCAAAACACTATGTGTAGCGGAAAACTAACACTGTGCATGGTGGTGGCAGCATCATGTTGTTGGGGGAAGATGGATGGAGCCAAATACAGACCAAAGAAGAAAACTTGTTAGTCTGCAAAAGACGTGAGACATTTATTATGCACCACTTTGTCATTTTGTCTCCGTCACACACAATCCCCCCCAAAATACATTTGTGTTTGTAATTGTAATGTGACAAATTGTGGAAAAGTTCAAGGGGTATGAATACTTTTGCTTGTGTACTGTGGAATTGATTACAGTCAGTTAGATTTTTTTTTTCCTGCAGACTGTCAACTTGCTACCTTTTATAAAGCACCTCCCTGGTCCACAACAGAAGATCCATCAGAACGCCAGCGCTTTAATAGGGTTTATCCGTGACATGGTGGAGGAGCACAGGACGACACTGGACACGGAGAACCTACGTGACTTCATCGACGCGTACCTAGCGGAGATGAGCAAGGTAAGACTTCAAGCACTGACGACCAGCCGATCAGGGAGGGTTTATTACTGAAGAGGTTTTTCAGTCTTCAGACATCAGGTGTGACTACAGGGTGAAGAGCTAGTCAGAAATCACATACCGCTGGTCAGCATTCTCTCTCTCTCTCAAAACAACAGAAACTGGCAACGAGAGGAACCTGGGAGGAACGTGTCAGAAAATGGTCAGCGTACAATGAACAGCTTAGACAGTTCTCCAAAACTAAGGACGTACGGTAGAATTCCTAAATGAATAATAAATTCTTTAGATCAGGGCACGATGTGTGGCTTTTTGAGATCTTTTACTCAGGTCTTTGTCAGACAGGCTCTGTTTAAGTGATTTCATCAGGTCTGGGTGTTGCAAGTGGAAGCTTTTGTTCCCTTTAAAAAAAGGAAAACTTCGTTTAAAAACTGCATTTTGTATTTACTCGGTTATCTTTGTGTCATATTTACATTTGTTTGATGTTCTCAATCATGTTCCTCAAGTAAGTGCCACAGAAATGCCAGATGTATCTCTGAATGTATCCCTCGACCGATGGCACACGGATGGACCAACGTGAAAAAATAGATCAGTGATGGATGAGGTTATCCTTCAGACCATTACAGTACCATGTTCTCTTTACAGCAGAGAAATTAAAGCGACGATTAATTCAAACAAGTCAGCGTCTGGAACTTCCAGTCTGATTTACAGTCATGTACCTCATGCACTCCCATTACCAGCCCATGACCTCCGTTCATTGAGGTGCACGCATTATATACTGCATGTGGAAGCTTACGTTTTAACATCGCGTCCTGTTCCGAGCAGCATGAGTCACATGAAGATTCGACGTTTCATGATGAGAACCTGCTGATGTGCACCGCTGATCTTTTCCTCGCGGGAACTTTGACCACAGCTACCACGCTCAGATGGGGTCTGATCTTCATGATGAACCATCCAGAAACACAAGGTAGTGTAAAGACCTCACAATCCTGTAGCACCATGCTGCCACTGCGATCCAAAACAAGCCGAATGTTGTGGTTGACTTTTTTGCATTCTGTGTGAGATTTAGTGAAGACATGGCACCATGCGTCCCGAGACGTTTTTGGTTTTTAAAGCAGCCATTGCCCGAGAGGAATCATGAATCAAGGTTACGCTAGAGGCAGCCCAGTGGTTAAGGCACTGCGCTATGGACCTGAAGGTCGCAGGTTTAAACCCCACTGCGTTGCTCATTTTGGACCCTTGAGCAAAGGTTCTTAAACGCTCGGATGTATAATGAGATAGAAATGTTAGTCTCTCTGGATACGGGTGTCGGCCAAATGCTGAAATGTAAATATTACCCGAGGTTTAATGTCTATTTATGTCTATAAATGTAATATCTACTTCCTTTACATGTCTTTCCTAAATGTGTTTATATGCAAAAAATATGATCATAGTGTTTAGTGTAGAAATTAATAATATTTTTGGAGCAGATTATCTGCATTTACATTATTTCCTATGGGACAATGCGTTTCGCAATACGAAATTCCACCTTAAGATCTCGCTTGGATTAGACTCGTATGCCGAGGTATCGCTGTACAGAGAGAATTTTGTGAACAAAATGTAAAAGTGTCGTTTTTTTTTTGCTCGTGTACGGTGTATTCAGATCGCTGTCATGAGGAGATCGTTGGCGTACTGGGTTACGATCGCGCTCCGAGCATGGACGACCGCGCGAGCCTGCCGTACACACACGCCATGGTGCATGAGATCCTGCGCTTTGGGAACATCGCTCCGCTCGGCGTTGTTCATGAAGCTACGGAGACGACTCGGTTACGGGGATACACCATCCCCAAGGTCTGAGCTGCACACGATTGTCCTCCTAGTGTTTTGAGCTTGAGCTGCACTTCTGTCAAAGCTGCTGTCTGGTCTGTTTCTGTTGCAGGGGACGCAGATTTCACCCAACTTAATGGCCATCATGCAGGATAAGGAGCACTGGAAATACCCGGACACGTTTAACCCCCAGAACTTCCTCGACGAGAAGGGAGAGTTCTGCAAGAATGAGTCCTTTCTGCCTTTCTCTCTGGGTGAGACACGATCATCATTCTTTTATTTTAAAATGCTGACATTCGATGCGTGACGATGCACGGGTGTGCTTCTGTTCGTGCCGTAGGTCCGAGGGCGTGTCTCGGTGAATCCCTCGCCAGGACAGAGCTCTTCATCTTCTTCACGTCTCTCCTGCAGAGGCTGCGGTTCTCCTGGCCACGTGATGCCGTGCCTTTGGATATGGATGGCTTTTTGGGCGTGGTCAGGATGCCCCACCCCTTCCATATCACTTTTCATAGTAGGGAACACGATCGCCACTAGAACCCTTTTACTTGATCTGCCGTACCTCGGTGTCATCCACAGCATCAGCGCAAAATACAAGCCGAGGTCACCTCGTGGGCTGGGAACCTACACCATGGTGGACGTGTCCAGAAGATCGTCAGAAGATTTTTTTTTTTGGGGGGGGACGAGGCAGAGACATGGACGCAGCACGCTGCGCGAGATGAGAGGAAGAGAAGTGATCCGAGGTTCGCTCAGACTTTCTGCATTACAGCTCAATAAGACATGAAACACTACGACTACTACGATTCTGTATCCTCTCTCGTCTGTGATTTTTACAGACGTACATAATGGACAAAAGTGTAATAGGAAATATTTCCCCCGGACACTGTAGTTTTTTTTTTTTTTTTTGTCCCCGAGCTGCTGCTGCTTTGTCTTTGCACCGTCCACATTTCAAGGTTCTTCTCGAGGTTCTTCCTCGTGTCGTCTCAGGGACACATCATCTGTCGTCTCTGCATCGTTCAGTCTGGATTCAAATGATTCAAATCGTCTATGAATTTCTGCGATCATAATAAACAACACGTTTATTATGATCATTTGGTCACAAGCACACAGACTGTTTTTGGAGAAAAATGCATTTTCCGCCCCAAAGTGCATTTCAGTGCAACAGTTAACCCGAGAGGAAGTGGCGAAAGGAAAATCAGTTTCGGTATAAAATTGGCCAATTAAAAAAAATTAGCTATTTTTTTAAATGTAATAAATATACATTTCCAATACGACGTGGTTAATATCGATTGTGACGTGTGAGGGGCGAAATCTACACGACCGAAACATGGTATTGGTTCTAAAAAGTGTCGCCATTTTTCACACGTTTCTCCCGATTCATGCTTGTAAATGAACTGTACCTCTACATTTATATTTTTTTAATCAGATCAAAAGAAACACATTTGCTAAATATAATTTTATGCTCTTTTTAGTGTCTGTAGCTTTCGTGAATTCAAATATTTCAGACGAAACTTGGCCAGTTCAGATCTCACATTAAAGCCATAAGCCTGGAAAAGTGTCTTATTCTACAATACTAAATTGTTAATATATTGCAACGTTGAATTTGACATGGTTACAGACACTACAGATCTTTTACAGGCCATTTGCTTCTTGAAGCTTACATCAATAGTATCAGTACGCTTAAAGACATATGAATAATTAGCATTTTTAATGATTATTGTTTGAAGTCAGACAGTAGAACGATGTAATTGGCCATTTTTGGTGCTCAAATAAAAGGACCTAAAGGTTTTTTAGGGAAGCAGGATCGCTCACTTCCATCAGAAAAAGGGTGGGGGTGGGGTGTTTAGGCAGATTGGAGGGATTTTCCACTTATACGGTTTAAAATGTACTGTGCTGACTCGTCTCTCCTGGACTCCGTCCCCGTACCCGAGACGTTCCAGAGGAATGCGGTGTGCCTGTTGAGCCACACAGTGACCTGCGGATCATTTCAAGCATAAACACATCTACGTGACGGGTGCAGATGATGATGATGACGACGACGACGGATGATCAGGAGGTGATTAGTTCACTGCTGATGCTGAACGCTGAGGGGTTGGAACAGACGAGAGGAGAAACGAGGTCGCTGCTGCTCGGGCTGGTACAGAAACAACCAGTTTTACATGGCATCTTTAGGCACCTTGCAGCCTGTCGCAGTAAAACATTTGTTTGTAAATTTCACATGAAGAAATGGGGGGGGGGGGGGGGGCAAGACTGTTGCACAGTACTGTATCTCCAGAATGTTTATTTCAGTAAAGCTGCTTTTAAACAGGAATAAAGTTGAATTTCTCCACATTGATTTACTGTACATCAAAAAGATCAGAAGCAGCAGGTGTTACATTTTCGAAAGTTCACTATGAAAACTCTAAAATATCTAAAATATGAAATCATTTTTTAAAAGTACGAACATCACACTTATTCCCAGTCCGTCCTGAAACTGTAAATGGGTTAAAAAATGACATGTTGCTTAATAAATTAATAAATAAATTGTAGGTTTTTGGTCCTTAGCTTCAATTTCTATAATAAAAGGAATAGAATATTTAACATTCTAACCACACTTCATCATCACGTCACCGCAGCCTGTGGCTGATTATCTCCCTGCGACCGCACGCCCGGGAGGGGTTTCGTTCCTCACACGGTAGTACGAGTTCTCGAAGACGTCCTGGTGAAGCTCATCGTGAGGATTTGACTTTTAGACATCAAAGGAGTTCAAGTTTCCCTCAGCAGTGTGTTGAGCCGGAAAGAGGCGCGTTTGAACACCGAACCCTTCCAGGCGCACGACCGCGGGCACGGACAGGAGCAGGTGGCGCACGGACGGGTGATCCTGCAGCAGGGTGACGTCGAGGAGGTGAGGACACGACCTGCGGGCTTCGCTCAAACTGATACCGTCCGGCCGGCGCGCCAAGAGCTCCGTCAGGCACGCGGTTAGACTCTGCAGTGCTGGATTCGGAGGCGGGGCTGTGGGGTTAAAGGTCAGAGAAGTCAGGTGTGGGTTCATTAGGAGTGATTCCTTCATTTGATTGAAGTCAGCCAAATATACTGATATATATATATATATATATATGATGATATTATTCTAATGATAGTTTTATTGATACTATATTGTACTGCACCATCCTGAGCCCGTTATACTGCATGTTTATTGAAAAGAGAGTTTTAAGAGCTACACACTAGTCGAAGACTCTAAACTCAAATGTAAAACTGAAACCTTAACACTAGACAAAAAAGGTCAACATTAGACTAAGAGCTAAGGTTTAACCTAAAACACTCATTTAAGAGTTAACGCTAGAGTCAAAATTAAATACCAAGCTGAAAGCGAAACAATAAACTAAGATTTTAAAACTAAAGATAATGTTAAGAGCTCAACTTTAGATAAAAATTCCAACCAGAGAGTTGAAACTCTAAACTCAACTAGAATGAAAACATTGTGATGAGGGATGGAAACTAAACTCTGCCCATGGACTAAAGTTTAAACCCGAAAGTAAACAAAGATCTGTTATTTCTAATGAAAGCTTTTTAATGAGAGATCGTGACTCACTCTTATGAAAGTCTTTGGGTAAATTAGTGACAGCAGCATCTTTATAAGTCTTCCCCTGAAGACGCTTTCCCGTTTTCCTCTTTTCCCCAGTCATTACTGCGCACACACACACACACACACACACACACACACACACACACACACACACACACAAATGAACAACAGGGAAGATATCAGATTGTTTTGGTGATCTAAAAGTCTGTCCCGGATCTCTGAGACACTCACGTCCTCACCTGAAGGCGATGAATCGATGTCCTCTGCTTAAACCCCTCGGACTTCACTTTCACTTGCGTTTCAGAGGAAAGCCTTCTGTTTGTGTTGTCCAGGCTCCGCCCCCAGGCCTCAGCAGACGTGTGTCAACGGGAAACGTCAGCTGAGATCACGCGCTCGCGGGTCAACGTGGCCCAGTTCGAAAACAACACCCCTACAGGTACATGCTGCTTATACAGCACATGGGCTTATGCTGTTCTGAGCGTAGCTACGACCTTCAGGATTCGCGGAGCCGAAGAGCTTCACATTGCGTCACCAGTTTCAGGGTGATGAAGCTGAATCGGAGTATAAAACAAACGCAAGGCTACCGTATGAACAGAAAAGTTCTCAATCATAAAGTGTGATAACATGGGAGCATGCATGTGAACTCGGCGCACATAGGGAGGGAGTCTCTCCCGGGCAACATTCGGTCCTGATCTTAACATTAATAAGGAGAAGAGAGAGAGCGTTTTAGCTGAAGTCTTTCCTCCCTGCAGGTGTCGTGCTGTAATCCCTCATCACCACAATCACTCAAACAGTGTTAGGGCTGAAATCGCTTTGTATCCACTAGATGGCGAAGTGACCTTATATGACCAGGACGGACTCGTGTCGGATCTTTTATGAAACGGTTATTCAAACTACTCACATAGAGCAGCAAGTTAAACTATTAGCATCTCATTGAGACGAGTGACTTGGCCAAGACCGCAGCATCAACGACATAACTGAAAAAAATAAATAATAATAATAAATAAATAAATAAATAAATAATAATAATAATAAATAAATAATAATAATAATAACACAACCGCACACTTACCTTATTAAACATCAACGACATTTAGAAAAAGACTAAAATCAAAATAAGAAGCACTAACAGTATAAATAAAAGCATAACACGCTTCAGTTGATCGAGTTCTCTAGAAAACAGGATACAGGTACGGTCGACCTTTGACCTCAGATCATATCACTGAACTCAAACACAGGATCCATTAAAAAAAAAAAGGAAAAAAAAAAGTTAAAAATAGCCTTAAAAGCAAAAATCAGCCAATGATTTGTAATAAACTGGATCACTGAACTGTATCACTCACACACTCAGCTATTTATTTGAAACGAACAGTTGTATCCACATGAGATATAAAACAAAAAAGACACTGTACATAAAAGAGGTAGACTCTTTAACAGAGTCACATTTGTACGTTAAAAGCGGATGATTTGTAACTTTAGTCTTCATGAGGATTTGATGCCCGTGTTCACATTACAATCCACATCCACATTGAATTAGGATTTTTTTTTTGGTCAGATCAGATGCTGCATACTGAGTCGGTTCACATTCATAATAGACCTGGGTCACATTAGGCTACAAAAAAATCTGGATTGAGGACTTCAGGCTGGTCATGTGGGCGGAGCCAGCGTTATCCTACACTCCCTGAATGACTAAACACTCCTGGTCTGTTTTTGTCCAGCTCTTTTCCCAGTATAGAATGAGCGACTGTCTCAAACGCATTCTAAGATCAATAAACAGAGCAGCACAACATGGTTTATTATCAAGTGATGCAACGAAATCATCTGTGTGAGTCAGACCTTTTTCTGTTTTCATAATCAACAGTTTATAATCAACTTTCTCATGACACTGAGAGGTGAGGATTAGAGCTCTGTTTCTGACCGTGTCCATCCCTTTATGACCACCATGTCCCCATCCTCTGATGGCTACTTCCAGCAGGATAATGCACCATGTCACAAAGCTCGAATCATTTCAAATTGGTTTCTTGAACATGACAATGAGTTCACTCTACTGAAACGGTCCCCACAGTCACCAGATCTCAACCCAAAAAAGCTCAAAGCTAATGTACTATTGTTATGTAACCCTGACTTCATGTAGCACAAAGTTCAGATAAGCATAAACTCACACACACACACAGGGGACCACCGATGCATACTAAGTGTTGAGCTTATGTCCAGTGGTGAGCAGTTAAGGAAACAGCTGTGGGGAAAAGCTATTCCTGAACCAGCTTGTTTTTTTTGTCCGGAGGCTCCTGCAGCACCTCCCAGAAGGCAAGAGGGCAAAGATTGTTTTTACTTCCATTCAAAAATTCCTTTACTGTGTGCTCTGCTGAGGCGTCGTTTCCTGAAAATGTCCTCAATCTTTGGTAGTGAAGCTCCTACAGCGCGTCGGGCAGTTTTCACCACCTGTGCTTTCTGGTCCGACACAGTGCAGTTTCCATTCCAGCTGGTTAGGATGCTCTCGATGGTGCAACGCGAGAAGTTCACCGCTCTTCCGGGTCCTCGGGAAGAAGAGGCGCTCGTGAGCTTCCCTGACCAGACTGGAGCTGCTGGTGGTCCAGGAGAGATCCTCAGAGATGGGAAGCTGGTAACACGGCCCACCACCACTCCATTGATGTAAATGGGTGTGTGTTTCACTTTTTTCCTTCATGAATGAGCTCCTTGGTCTTCTTGGTGTTGAGCAGCAGGTTGTCGGTCCACCTCCTCCCGATAAGCTGTTCGGTTTTACCGCGCGTGCTGGAGAATATGAGTTCTTTCGGTAACTCCGTCACACTCGCTCCTTTCTATTTTCATGCAAAAACCCTGGAGCCCGCCGTAGGGAGGAGACCATAATGTGCTTTACCGTCGCATTAACCGCTGCAGCAGCACCACAGTGGGAGATTTAAATCGGTTGCCTTTTAAAGTCATGCCTGAAATGACCACCAGGTGGCGCAAAGGGACAATGATTATCAATTATCCAAGTAAACTAAGGTAAATTAAGGATGCCTTGAAACATAATGCAATAACTAGTTTTATTTATTTACTTTGCAGAGTCGGCAGCACTGGAGGAGAACCCAACAGTGGCAACCTGGCAGACTCCCTCTGTCCTCTGTTCCTCTGTCCTCTATCCCTGTCCCTCTGTCCCCCTCTGTCCTCTAGACCTGTCTGACTCGTCCTGGCGTCCCGCCCGCTTCTGTTTGGAGATCTGGTCACATGGATGTCCCGTGTGGTCTGTCTGGGACTCGTGTGGTGACTGGGGACGGTTCCACTTCACCATGAAGACGGTCCTGTCCTCGGCTGATGCAGACGGCTGTCCTCTGAGGACTCGTGACTGCAGTCGCTCGATAGTTCAGGACTGGAGTTTCCTACAGTCTACCTGAGCCTCCAATAACCAACTGGACTCCATATGAACTTAAACACGTCTCCTGTTCTACTGAACTTCCAGCCTCCTAACACACAGTATATGAGTGCAGATCAAATCCCTGCTCTCCGTTATCACCCAGATGAGGATGGGTTCCCTGTTGAGTCTGGTTCCTCTCAAGGTTTCTTCCTATCACCGTCTCAGGGACTTTTTCATTGCTCATCAGGGACAATCTGATCACTTTAATTCATACACATTCACATTTCATAATTCACAATTGAAAAAAAAAAAAAAAAGAATTGCAATCTATAACCTGTCTCTATTGCTGCTGGATATCTGGGATTTCCTTCTGGATCAATGCAACCTGCCTTGCTTAGCTTGAGGCATCTGTATACTTGCGTGGGCCATGTTTCAGGTCTAACATGTTACAGTAAATGTACAGTAAACACATGCAGATCGGATTGTGGTGTTTATACAGCACATGGGTGTAAAGAGCACCTGCAGTACGAGGAGGTGTTGGTCCTCATCCAAACAGTTATGGAACTGTCTGTACAGACATACGCACATTCCCTGTGTAAATGTTGACATACCCTTGCAAATGGAAGTGTTTGGTCATTTCTTAAACCTGTCCGTGTGGAAGAAAAGACTCCGACTGCTTCAGACCTGTCCACCTACAGTTAGCTCACCCAGGATCCAGGTGCGAACAACGGTCTTCCCTTCCTCATTCCTCTCTCACACATTAGAACAATGCAAACGGCCACGCCCATCTCATTTTCACTCTGTTATAGACGCACATGGATAAAGAGTGAAACACGAGAGCGATCAGGATATTCCTCACTGCTTTGCCTCTTTCTCCGCCCCTTTTCTGTGTTTTTTTCCGGTATGAACGGATTACTCTGCGGTCATTATGTACTCTCTCAGCATGGAGTCAGTTCTCAGATATCTGGACCTGGGTTCTGCAGGCTTGGCCCTGCTGCTCGGTCTCGTCTTCCTGGTTCTACTCGAGATCTTCAGGCTGAGTTCCTTGAGGAGCCGCACTCCTCCTGGACCCACTCCACTGCCTTTCCTGGGGAACCTGCACCAGTTCACTAAGGACCCGATGAATTTGATCCGATCGGTCAGTTTCTGCTTGCTATTTTTTTCAATCCTTGGTTGCACATACAATCAAAGATTCATGCAACATAGAAGAACTATCTTTTTATGACTTTAGCTTATATATATATATATATATAACCACACTGCGACTATTTCTTTTAATATACTGTATATTGTTGTAAATTTTCCTTTGAAATTTGTCGTTGTAAGTTTTATTCCCAGTGTAAAAGTACCTACGTACTGTGTATAGTTTGTGTATATAGTGAAAGTATAGGGACAGAGTTGCTTACCAGTTGCCTAGGAATTCCCTTTTTAGGCATATTCATGCTTGCGATATCAGCCGTATGAACAGTTGCCACTCACTTTTTCACTTTTCCACCTTTTGATGGCATGAAGCAGTGATCTGGTTTCTCTTTTGCAGTCAGGGAGGCACCCCAAACCAGGGCGACACCTAGAACTAGAGCAAGAACTTACGTTTAATGTACCTGTGTTGGCACACCACTGCACATAGTACTGTATTTCGTTGTAGGTACTGTAGGACCGATAAAGGTTGAGGCGAATGAAACATACTGTAGCGGATGAGAACCAACACAAAACAATATGTAATACTAAAGACTTATTGGGGAAGAATCGATATCGTTTGCACAATTATTTAAATACATAGAACTATAAGTAATATGTAATTGCATAATTATATTATGCTTGACTGCTTTAGTGTCACCTCTCATTACCACCAGAAGTGGCGTAATAAGTTGAGCAGCCTGTAGTAGCAATGTAGTGTTTAGCGCTGTCACCCTGTCCCTCAAGGACCTGAGTTCAATCCTGTCTCAGGATGAAGCAAGAATGACGATAAGTGAGCCAGAGTCAGTTGTTGTGTAATTACAGTGTCACATGATCTCAGGGTAAAAACGCCTGTTCCTGAAGGAAACCCCTTTAAAAAAAAAAAACACTCAAACTAACAACAATTTAAAGACCAACAAGCATGAGAGATGACCATTTCAGACCCAAGTTCTGAAATAGTATGAGGTGTTACTAAAAAGATTTGATAATAGTTTTGTAACACGCACCATCAAAGGGAACACCGACCTGTCACGTTTCTTACGGGCGGTGTAGGCGAGGCATAGATGATGATGGTTTTTAGATGTTTTTAATGTTTAATAATAAAGAAAGGAATCAAACAAACACACAGACTTTATGTCAAAACAAACCAAAACAAGAGTCTCTCCTAGCGTTTCACTAGGATAATCCAACAGATGCAAGACAAAGGACTAAAACTTAAACAGACTATAAAGAAACAAATGAGCCAATGAGCCAACAAATGAGCGCCCCCACCCCCCCACCCCCCACCCGTCACCTGACCGAGGTGCATCCTGGGAAATGAAGTCAAAACGAAACACGAAAGAGTCTCTGGGCGTCCGGCGCCCTCTAGGGGTTATCCCTGACACGACCTTATTGAGCCAACGCATGTGCCAGTGCTTGGCAGGATTTGGCAGTGTGCCAAAATACATAGTTACCACGTCTGCGATTTCATTATGGACAGTAAGTTAGAACAAAGAGTGATCGTAAAATTCACCGGAAAACTGGGCAAATCTGCCACAGAGACGTTTGACATGATTCGGCAAGTTTCGGCACTGGTAGATGACAAGCGATTGGGAAGACTTCACCAGACTGCGTTGCTGCCAAGTTCGTCCCCAGACTGCTGACTCAGGAGCAGAAGGAACATTGTATCGCAGACTGCCAAGAGCCCATCATCTCCATGAACGAAAAAGGCAAGACATCCATGTCTTTTCCGACATTTGCAGCATTGTGCATCAGGAATAAATCCTCAGGGGCCAGAACCCCAAAAGCAAATTCTACTGCCAAGGTTTAAGTCCAGTTAAAACAAAATGTCTAACACACTTTTAAGAACCTTCTAATCCCTACAGAAAGTGTGGCAGAAACCCGCCACTGTTCATCACCCTGAGAACCCTATCCACACTGTAAAGCATGGTGGTGGTAGCATGACCTTCAGCCATGTACGGAATCCAAGAAGATTCAATCTCCAGCTTTGAACACCCTAAAGTTTGACATTAAATCTGACATTACATTTTTTAACATTTAAATTGATGTTACTCTTTGGCAGTGCAGATGGTGCAGTACGGTGACTTGTGCTCCTTGTACATGGGGAGGGAGCCAATGATCGTGCTGAATAATCTCAAAGTGGCAAATGAGGCGCTGGTGGAAAATGGTACCGTGTTCTCCGGGAGGCCTTACATACCGTCACTAAACTGGATGGCAGAGGGCTATGGTCAGTACACCATTGTTGGATAAATTACCGATTTAGTAAATTAGTGCTGTAGAACTTTTCTCTGAGGCATCACCTGAACTTCTCACCAGGCGTTGCTGTCCTCATGAGCTACGGTAGGTTTTATGCACCTGACGTTGAGGAGCTGCTTGCCTGGATTTAAGAACATGTGTGTGTGTCCCCTAATCTTATTGATGCATGATGGCCATGTGTGTTCAATAATCCCGGACTCATGCACATATTACACAAATAAAATAATAATGGATCCAGTAATGTTTCTCATGTGTCTGTTTCAGGTATTGTAGCTGTCACGTACAACCACGCATGGAAGCAGCAGCGGCGTTTTGCTCTCCACACGTTACGCAACTTTGGTCTGGGGAAGAAAACGGTGGAGGAACGAGTGATGGAGGAAGCACACTGTCTGACATCAGAGATGCTTAAACATGAAGGTCAGCCAAGTAGACAAAAGTCCTAATCAGATTTGTATTAGGACAGATATAAAAGAATTTGAAAGGACTGTATACATGTTTCGTTTTTTGTGCTTTCTCATCAAATCCATTCCCATTTGCCCTCCGCAGGGAAAGCTTTTGACCCGATGCATCCACTTTTAAATGCCGTCTCCAACATCATCTGCTCCATCGTCTTTGGAGATCGCTTTGACTACGACAATGAGCGCTTCGCTATGTTCCTGAAAATTCTGAATGAACACATGTGGTTCTCTGGCTCAGCCGTGGCAGAGGTGTGAGCATTAACAAGTTAATTAGCACTCGTTATACCACAGCAGGTGCTGTTTACTAATAAATATAAGGTATATAAGATTTGACAAATTGCCCTGAAATTAAAATGCTGGTAAATCAGCATTTCCGTCTGAATTGATAGTTTTGTAGATTGAATCATTAAATTGTTTTTTTTTTTTGTAGTAGTTCTTCAACTTAATCCCTTTTATAAGACACTTCCCTGGTCCGCACCAGAAGATCCGTCAGAACGGCTGTGCTTTAAAAGGGTTTGTCCGTGAGATGATGGAGGAGCACAAGAAGACACTGGACACAGAGAACCTACGCGACTTCATTGACGCGTACCTGGTGGAGATAAGCAAGGTAAGAAGCTCACACTTCAAAAGATAACATACAGCTTTTATATATTTACGTCAGGGTGAAGTTCTCAGTGATGGGTTGATACTCAAACTGGATTCGGTGGCTTCAGGTAACTTTGGCATTACAAAATAACATCACCTCCTGTTCTGAGCAGCAAGAGTCAAATGAAGATTCCACGTTTCATGAGAAGAACCTGCTGATGTCAACCGCTGATCTTTTCCTGGGGGGAACTGAGACCACAGCCACCACTCTCAGATGGGGTCTGATCTTCATGATGAACCATCCAGAAATACAAGGTAGTGTAACAAACAGCACATAAAATCACCCAGCACTGGAATATTTGGTGTTACAATTTCAGATTTGCAATCCTCAGTGTGACCTTTACAACTCTGTACAACCCTGTACAAAACCACCTGAAGGAAATGAAAAAGACAACAATGACATCACCAAAAATCTAACTTTGGTGCAAACCTAAGCGAACAAACCATTCCTAAAGTCCACAGAGCCAGGACCCATGAGCATTCCTTGGGGTCATACATTTCCTAGTCTAAAAGGTACTAACTACCAAGTACTGCAATGGTCTGGTTTCAATCATGAAATGTGAAATGTGGGATTGATTTTCATGGGTAGTTGTTGGTAATGATGTGTATCTTTTCAAAGACCTTGAGTGGTTATATGTATCAGGGTGCAAGTTTCCTGAACTCTACCTGCGGCAGGTAGTCATTTCCTGCAGGGCCACCGATACCCATTGCCCAGAGCACAAGCCAGGTCCCTGGCATCTTTCTCTGTGCCTTTCCCAGACACTACTTGCAGGGATAATCTGACTCTCTCCCAGATGTTTGCCAATGCTACACCCTGTGCTGGGCCAAAGAGGCTTCAGGTTTCTGTTCTGGGACCACTGGGGCAAGTAGCCAAACTGTGTTCAAGACCTTGAAAAAAAAAAATGGCTTGGTAACTCCTGTCCACATGCTGTAGAAATAACTGTGCAGTCTTCTCGCCTGCAGGCAGTTTGAGTGAGGTAATGAATTTGCAAGCCTTTGAGAAGTGATCTACAATAACCAGAAGTATGGTATTGCCCTACAGTGTTGGGTGCCCCAACATAAAGTCCAAGTATAGGTGGGACTATGGCCAACAGAGTAAGGACAGAGAGAGTAGCAGGCCATGACACCGCATGTGAGCCTGTTTGTTTGTTTGTTTGTTTGTTTGGGGCACATGTCAAGCATGCTGGTACATCCAGTAGATATAGACATTCTTATCCATATTGGGCCACCAAAGGAATTAATACAAGATCTTCAAGGTTCTGGAGACGTTTGACTACACCATAGGATCCAACTCCTCTTGTTGGACAGTCTGAATGTTTTCTCCAGTGTCCAGAGCAGGAGGGGTGAAAAATGTATGGAAGGGGAATAGGAGTCTCTGGGATGGACTCCTTGGAGGGTGGGTCCCACTGTTTTTAACTGTCTAAACAGGATTTAAGGTTTTTGCAACCCTTTATCTAAGCCATGTTTGTCCACCTCTACTGAAAATTGGGCCTCAGGGTTTGGGATGATTTGCAGCACTGGATCTGTTGGTAATCAATTCTTTAGTTGTCAGCTGTCCAGAGAAATCATCCTGGCAACTTAAGGGTAAGGGGTGCTGGCAAGGTGATAAGGCCCAAGAATCACTGGAGAGACCAAAGCAATGTGGGCTGTCGTCACTCGAAACTGTCTTGGCTGGATCCATCCTCAATTATCCCTGTGCAGCAACAAACCCCCCCCCCCCAAATAAGGTTGTGGCCAGATGGAACCCAGACCTCTTCAGATTGACATATA
Source organism: Clarias fuscus (assembly GCA_030347435.1). NCBI lineage: Eukaryota > Metazoa > Chordata > Actinopteri > Siluriformes > Clariidae > Clarias > Clarias fuscus. Next base: position 1,708,957 of record CM059221.1, read on the forward strand.
ATAGCCACGAAAGACCTAAATCTACTGTAGGTAGACCAAGGAGAAATAGAGTCAGTAATGCAGACTAAACATACATAATGAGATGATACCATAAGTGTGGGAGTTATTGTGTATAAGGAGTAATGACCCAAATTTAAATGATCCACAAGGCAGCAGAACAAGGTGCTGAGCCCAACTTTATATAAACTTTAAATCTGAATCATTCAGTTCTCTCTGGCCTTAATTTCAAAACAGGACCATAAGGTTCTCCTCATCCTTTATCTCTACACTTTTTTATTTGTCTTCATGTTACTGTGACTGGCCTTATACATAGATTTGTTTTAATGCCTGGTGTGGAACTAATGTCCGTATACCTAATGAGGCGTTTAGAGGCTTATCTAGACACAGGTGAGGAGTGTTTCAACTGCTTGCCTCTACGGTGGCGTTGCCTAGCAACCAGAGGTGAGGGTACCCTTTGACACCATTTGCCTGCTTGTTTGGCCATGGTGTTATAACCACAAGATGAAAATACATAAAGCAAAGTT